>SJYX01012990.1:301999-388265 GCA_006410675.1 Oreotragus oreotragus | reverse complement strand
TGCATCCCCTGCTCCACAGAGTGAAAGAGTTTGCAGCCAGGCCACCCCGTGCTCTGCAGGGCGTCCATCCTCATCTCTGAGGCGGTCTGACAAGGAAGGCCTGCCCTTGGCACTCCCCAGCTCTGCTGGGCTCCAGGGGCTCCAGGACAGAGAGAAGACCCGCCAGGACCCTGCCAGTGTGCAGGCTTCTTCACTGAATCTGACCCCGGCTTTAGGGAACAGCACAGCAGAACCCCAGCTCTGGTCCCGCACGCCTAACTACTCGGGGCTGGTGGGATCCTAAGGACCTGGAACCCTCCTCCTGCATCTCAGCACCGATGACAGCGAGGCTTCCAGAGGCTTCTGAACACGACTATGATAGGAAACGTGACACGCCATCACTCTCCACATGCTAGTTATTCCATTTCTTTTTGCCAGTGCTGTTTATGACCCAGCAAATTGATTTCATGTCTTCGAATCGATTTCCAACGCACATTTTGAAAAGACTAGATTAAGGAACCCATACATCAGGAATCTGTTCATTCTTTCAGGGAATAATTTTGAGTCCCTCCCCGGTGGCGAGCGGGCTAGACACCTAATACGTAGTGCTGAACTAAGGAGATAATGCCTGGCCTGGGGAAGTACACATGTTACAAGACTATGGNAAGGAACCCATACATCAGGAATCTGTTCATTCTTTCAGGGAATAATTTTGAGTCCCTCCCAGGTGGCGAGCGGGCTAGACACCTAATACGTAGTGCTGAACTAAGGAGATAATGCCTGGCCTGGGGAAGTACACATGTTACAAGACTATGGGCGCTCAGTGAACAGGGACATTTATAAGTAGCAAGGGCTGTGAGGGGAAAGAGCAGGAGGACGGAATGACTTGGAGGAAGTGGGCAGTGAGAGTGCTCTCCAGGCAGAGGGAGCTCTGTGCACAAAGACCCTAGAGAGAACTCCAGGAGCTCAAGGCTGAAAACCAAATGCCAGTGGGCCCGAGGGCCGGGAGCCTGGCGGACACTGCAGGTGACCAGTGACCACGGGCTGCAGGGGTGCCCCGCCCAGCGAGGGTGCCCTTGAGCGCTGAAACGTGTACTATGTGTCCCACATGGAAAACATACTAGGATTTCTAAGACTTAGGGGAAAATAACCATGTCAACTAACTCAGCAACTTTTTATATTAATTTCATTTTGAAATGATATTATGTTGAATATTCTGTATTAGGTTAACTAAAATATATTATTCCTGGAGAAGGGAAAAGCTACCTACTCCAGTATTCTTGCCTAGAGAATCCCCATGGAGAGAGGAGCTGGGCAGACTTCAGTCCATGGGGTCACAAACAGTCAGACACCACTGAGCAACTAAGCTCAAAATATATTATTAAAATTAATTTCAGTTTTTCAAAATTTGCAATACGGCTATGAGAAACAGAAAGTTATACCTGTGGTTCACATCTGTGGTTTGCATTAGAATCTGCTGGAAGGCAGTTAAGAAGNGAGAGGAGCTGGGCAGACTTCAGTCCATGGGGTCACAAACAGTCAGACACCACTGAGCAACTAAGCTCAAAATATATTATTAAAATTAATTTCAGTTTTTCAAAATTTGCAATACGGCTATGAGAAACAGAAAGTTATACCTGTGGTTCACATCTGTGGTTTGCATTAGAATCTGCTGGAAGGCAGTTAAGAAGTCGCTTGGCTGCTCTGCGAGAGGCAGAATCAGGGCGCAGGGTGACAAGGAGAGATGGTGGGAAGGGGCTCACTCTACAAAGAGGGAGGGAGAGCATTGACCTGAATAAGGGGGGCTGGTCCTGAGGGTGGGCAGAAGGGGATGATGTCAGGTGTGTCGCGGGCCCCCCACCGACCCACATACTCCTGAGCATCGAGAAAGGAGCCTTGGCCATTTTCTTCATCTTAAGGCCATGGCACCCCACTCCAGTACTTTGCCTGGAAAATTCCATGGATGGAGGAGCCTGGTAGGCTACAGTCCATGGGGTCGCTAAGAGCGACAACTGAGCTATTTCACTTTCACTTTTCACTTTCATGCATTGGAGAAGGAAATGGCAACCCACTCCAGTGTTCTTGCCCGGAGAATCCCAGGGACGGGGAAGCCTGGTGGCTGCCATCTATGGGGTCACACAGAGTCAGACACGACTGAAGTGACTTAGCAGCAGCATGTGAAAATAGAGTGAAAGAGTTAGTCCCTCAGGTGCACCCGAGTCTTTGTGACCCCATGGACTGAAGCCTGCCAGGCGCCTCTGTCCATGGGATTCTCCAGGCAAGGATACTGGAGTGGGTTGCCATGCTCTCCCCCAGGGCATCTTCCCGGCCTGCACTGCAAGCGGATTCTTCACCATCTGAGCCGCCATGCGTGTTGCCCGTATTTGCCCACACCCCTTAGTGGCATCATTAGCAGCTTTATTGTGTGTGTGTTTAGTCGCTTAGTTATGTCCGATTCTTTGCAAATCCGTGAACTCTGACCCCCCAGGCTCCTCTGTCGAGGGTATTCTCCAGGCAAGAATACTGGAGTGGATTACCACCTCCTCCTCCAAGGGATCTGTCTGACCCAGGGATTGAACCTAAATTCAAGCCACCTGTATTGCAAGCGGATTCTTTACCCCACCGAGCCATAGGGGAAGCCCAGCATTATGAGTAGTATTATTTGTGTGTGTGTGATTAAAAGGCTACTTAATTTTCTTTCCCATCACCTCTTTGTGACTTACTTGGTGAACACAAACTTCCTGCCCTTGATAAAAACACTGAAGGCCCATGACTTTTTTGCAATATTATGAAAGGAATACTGTACCAATTTCATTATTTTTTAAAAAAAGATTTTAAAATCCAGTAAAACATTTTAAAGGGGTCCTTAAGGGCTTCCCTGTAGCTCAGCTGGTAAAGAATCTGCCTGTAATGTGGGAGTCCTGGGTTCGATCTCTGGGTTAAGAAGCTCCCCTGGAGAAGGGAAAGGCTACCCACTCCAGTAATCTGGCCTGGAAAATCCCATGGACTGTATTGTCCATAGGGTTGTAAAGTGTCAGATATGACTGAGCGACTTTCACTAACTGAAAGTCAGTGAATATGATACCACAAGTTGGTAATGTGTTACTAGCACAATTAGCAATACGAAGTGGTTTAACACTAAGATATCAAAAGATGTAATTCACCGCACTGATAGAATATGGAGAAACATGAATGATCAGCTGAACACAAGCAGAAAAAGCACTTTTAAGAATTCAGTATTCATTCTTGATAAAACATTTAGGAAACAGGACTACAGAGGATGGTCCTAATCTCACAGGATTTCTTAGCAGCATTCTTAGAGGCTGCTTACCATGTCTCTTTTGGCCCCCGTGCCAGCTAGAGCCAATGCCTGTAAGATGTGGGCAAATCCCTCATTCTGGCGTTTTTATCAATAATGGGAACATTTATATTTTGAGCCAGAGGGCCAGGGAATCTAATATCTGATATCTTGATCGTTCCTTCCAAAGTTGCGTTCATTGTACATGATCACTACCTAACATAACTTTGTCAGTTATTAAAGCTCTGCTACTTTAAAAGCAACAATTGACCCTCTCCTGCAATGGTTTCATGGGGCCTTGGGAGCCCTGGGATGCTGGTCATTCTCTGACGATGATGGATTCCCTTCCCCTGCAGGTATATTCTTCTCTCTATAAAATGTGATTGCCACAAACACACGGATGATGTTTTGAAAAATGACCAAAGCTCAGCTTTCACAAGAGAGTAAGATCTCAGTATAGCAAGTCTTTGTAAAGAAGAGACACAAGACAGTGATGTGGTTTAAAAGAACACCAGGGTTTAGGGCCAAGGAGGGGCCAGGCTCCCTGAAGAAGAGTCTTATTCCATTGTCAGTGCTGTTGAGGGGGTCACCTTTTCACATGGCCCCAGGAGTCACAACGCTGAGGTTCTCATCCACCTCCCACCCTCTGACACAGGCAGGTGAACTCAGGCCTCAAAACAATGTCCTCTGTCCCGCACTACAGATGGGAAAACCAAGTCACCAAGAAGTGGACTCATGCAGAGAACTTAGAAGATGGTTCCACATGCAGAGAGTCCAGTATAAACAGTAGTTATTCGAAAACTGGCAGCTGTGTAAGGGTGACACTTGAAATTAATTGGGCTCACTTCTGAAACTATCAGCAACGGTAGCAGGATACAAGGTTAACAGACCAAGTCAACCACTTTCCTATTTACCAGCACAACGTGGACACTGGGACTTTCAAAATCGCCTCCAGATGGCTCTTACATGCAGCCAGTGTTGGGAATCCCGGCCCCAGGCTACGGAGGCACCCCTGAGCCACCAACCGAGGCCTGATGAGCCGGCGGCTTTAAATGATCATAATATCAACTTTGCATGATGCTAAGAACAGTCAGCTCCCTTGCTATGTTGCCATCCTAATCATCATAAAATTGTAGTGCATTGGCATAATTTGGAATCTTAATGAGAACTGCTTTCTTCATCTTAATTGGATTCCAAGTTACATTAATTCTTTATAAAAATCTCTCAATATATTATGCTTACTAAGTCAGAAATATTTTGTTAGCACTGCATTTTAAGCATGCGAGAAAGAGAGGGGGGAAAAAAAAGAACAGAGCTGATAGCTCATTTTAAAATACTCTAAAAGGCGAAAGCAGTCCTGGCACACACCAGCACTGCAGACATGAATTCAGCCCCAGCTCGTGCTGTAGAACAGAAACGAGACTTCCACCTGCCGGACGCAGCACAGCCACCTAGGAAGCAGCGTGACTCGGACCACGACCTCCCCCATCAGGAGACACGCTCCTGCCCCAGCCACCCGAACCCCGTGAGCCTGTGTCCTTGGATCTGAAAGAGAAGAAACCACTCTCACTACCTGTGTGTGGCAAGGAACTGGGTCAGGTGCCTGTGTTTGCAACTTGATGAGAGAAATGATGAGACTTTCTTAACTCAGGCAAAACAGAGACCCAAGCACACACATTGTCCAAAATTACACAACAGGAGAGGCAGAGACGGGATTCAAAAAAACTGGGTACCTCTGAGTCCAAAGTCTTCTCTCTTTTTATTTTTTAACGTATAGAAACACACAATATTTGGGCTTCCCAGGTAATGCTTACTAAGCAGTGGTAAAGAACCCGTCTGTCAATGCAGAAGACAGGTTCTATCCCTGGGTCGGGAAGATCCCCTGGAGGAGGGCACCGCAACCCATTTCAGTATTCTTGCCTGGATGGAGAATTCCATGGACAGAGGAGACTAGCGGGCTACAGTCCATGGGGTAGTAAAGAGTTAGACACGACTGAGCAACTGAGCACGCAGGCACAAGGTAATGTAAGCAAAAAAAAAAAAAAAAAATGCATTCTCTAGCAATGTGAAACTATCTAGGAATGAAAGAAATGTAGAAACAGACTATATTTGCTTTATTTAATTATCATAAAGATGAGATAAAATAATAGTAAAATTTTAAAGTGTATAATACATTATTGAATCTAGGCACAAAGTCTTTCTGTCTACGCCACTCTGGTCTAATAATTCTGACTGAG
This sequence comes from Oreotragus oreotragus, assembly GCA_006410675.1. Lineage (NCBI taxonomy): Eukaryota > Metazoa > Chordata > Mammalia > Artiodactyla > Bovidae > Oreotragus > Oreotragus oreotragus. The sequence continues at coordinate 382,751 of SJYX01012990.1, read as the reverse complement.
ATGAAAAGCCAGTTTAGACTTGAAGGCATCATGCCAATTGAAATAGACCTGCCCATAGATTCCACTGATGTGAGGCTCAGGAAGATTATGGTGAATGAAGAGGCTTCTTAGACCTAAATCCAAAACATGCGAGGGTGGGAACCAATTTCTTATTTTACTTGAACTGCCTTGAATCACTCAACAGTAGGAGTTCAGGTGAGCCCAGGGGTGCCCTGCTCAGAAAAATTATGGCGAATGAAGAGGCTTCTTAGACCTAAATCCATAACACAAGGGTGGGAACCAATTTCTTATTTTACTTGAACTGCCTTGGGTCATTCAAAAGTAGGAGTCCAGGTGAGCCCAGGGGTGCCCTGCTCAGGGTGCCCTCTCTTCCACAGTGTAACCTATCCCCCTGCGCCCTTTCCAGCTCTCCCTCCCTCCCTCTCCGGCTCCCAGGAGGGCCTTCAGGGTCTCAGAGCACAGATGCAGTTAAGTGATTTCCATCTTTTGCACCCAGCTTCCAACCCAGCCCGGTCCATGAGCCAAGGCGCCCTGAGCAGGCTGGTCCAGCCTCCTCTGGCTTTGGTTTCTCTGTTACAAAGAGAAGCCATGTTTCTCTTTGGCCTGGCAGCTCCAAACATGGAACTTACTGTACTTTTTGCAACTTCTTTTTCTGAGTCAGTGGCTCTCCCCCAGCTCCCTGGAGCAGAGAGGATGCTGAGGAGAAAGCTTCCAGGCCAGAGAGGTGCTCCCCCCAGCTCCCGCCTCGGCTGTCTGGTTTGATGTGACAGCCACCTCCACTTACCACGCAGCTAGGTCCAAACCACTGCCCCTCCCCAGGTCTCCTGAAGGATCCTTCAGGCCCATCAGAGAGCAGACAGGGCCACCTCGTGACTCAGCATCGCGCCTCCGGGGACCCGTTCACGTCCAGGACTGACCGGAGGGGACAACTTAACCCCGGCTTCTTCCAGCAGGAGTGAGGACCCGGGCAGGACGCCCACACCACCCTCCTCTCCCCGGCTCCATCCAGGGCACTCCCCACGTGGAAGGGAAAACCCCTTTCCAGGCAGAAATAGCCTGAGGAAAGCACACGTTTTAGGCCGGGTCACCCCGACTACCTGCTCTTAGAAGCTGGGCTGACGGGCTGGGAAGCCCTTGGCTCTGAGTCCGGGGGTAGGGGGGACCAGCTCTGCAGCAGCGCCCTCCTGGACTGGGCAGCGGGTCACCTGAGGGCTGGGGGTGACTAGGCAGGGGGGAGGACTCCCCCTGCGGGGTGGCGAGGGACCCTTCACCCGGTGGCGCCTCATCCTGGTCCCAGAGCCGAGGCAGCACTGCCCCCCTGTGGACAGTCCCTGCACCGCAGCCACCTGGCCGCCCAAGGCCCGCGGGGCAGCCGCCTTGGACCCGCCCGCACGGTCGCTGGATTCAGGTCCACCGATGCCCCCACTGCGGGGCAGGCGCCATTCTCACCACGTTCCGGGCGAGGAACCCAACACTCAGAAGCCACCCGCGACCTACCCCGGGCTGTGCAGCCCGTGACGGGCCGACAGGGGCCTGGGAGCCCTGTGCCCTGTGGGCTTGCTCCTCCTCGGCCCCACACGGGACTGACCGCCGCAGCTCAAGCAGGATCCTCCAACCTCTGACTCTGCCCCCTCCTTCAGCAGGGTGCGGGCGGCTGTCTCTCGCCTCTCAGGCCGCCTCTCGGGCCTCTGGCCCATCCACACCCTCCGCCAGACCAGCCCCACCGGGCCCCAGACTCGGACAGGCCAGGCCCCCAGCCGCCTCCCCCGGAGCAGGGGCCGCTGTGCAGGCCAGCGCCAGCGCGCACTCTGGCGGCCCTGGGGGAGGGGTCCCCGTCCTAGACCTGCGCTCCTTCACTGCCCCCTCTCGCCCACCGAGAAGCAGAGGCTGTTCTTTCATACCTCCTCCCTCCTCATTCCCCAGGGTCCTCGGAACCTCTGCTAGGAGTAATTCTTTATATCAAAATGCCCTTGTTCAGGGGAAAGTGAAAGTGAAGTCGCTCAGTCGTGTCCGACTCTTTGCGACCCCATGGACTATAGCCTACCATGCTCCTCCGTCAGTGGGATTTTCCAGGCAAGAGTACTGGACTGGGGTGCCACTTCCTTCGCCAGAGGATCTTCCTGACTCAAGGATCGAACCTGGTGCTTCCGCACTGTAGGCAGCCGCTTTACCCTCTGAGCCACCAGGGAAGTCACCTGCTCAGGGGAAGGCGGGGTCAAGTGAGAGAGTAGCACTGACGTATATATGCTACTCTGTTTGAAAGCGCTAGCTTTGGGGAAGCTGCTGTATAACACAGGGAGCCCAGGCCAGCGCTCTGTGATGACCTAGAGGGGTGGGGCGTGGGAGGAGGGGAGGGAGGCTCAAGAGGGAGGCCATATATGTATAATTATCTGTTATAATTACTGATTTGTGTTGTTGTACACCAGAAACCAATTCAGTAAAATATGTAAACACAGTACAATGCAACCAATACAACACAGTAAAAAAAATAATAATAAATAAAAAAGAAACCGTTAGTGGCTTGGTCATGTCTGACTCTTTGCAATCCCAAGGACTGTAGCCCACCAGGCTCCTCTGTCCATGGGATTCTGCCGACAAGAATACTGGAGTGGATTGCCGTTTCCTCCTCCAGGGGATCTTCCCGAACCAGGGGTCGAACCTAGGTCTCCCGCTTTGCAGGCAGATTCTTTGCCTCTTGAGCCACCAAAGATCCCTGTTCAAATAACCAGTGTAGTTACTGTTTCCAATTGAACCCTGATAGCCTGCTGGCAGAGCTCAAGACTCAAGACTGGAGGCGGATCTCTGGCAGACATCCCCCCTCCTCATCCCAGGGAACAAAGGAGAGTGGAGGCAGGGGGCTACGGTTGGGGGATGTTTGTGAAAAAAAGAGTCAACCACTCAACAACTAAGCCAAGGGTGAAATAAAGATAATTTCAGATGAAAACAATGAGTGTTTCCATCAGCAAACCTTCACTGAAGAACATTTTAAAGTAATGTACTTCAGGAAAGAATGAAGTGATCCCAAATGGAAGGTCTGAAATACAGGAAGAAAGGAGGAGCAAAAATAATGATGACTTTTGGGGTAGATCTAACAGGACATGAAACAATGCTATCTTGTGGGGTTGGAAAAAAGAACCCATAAGTCAGATGGGGATCTTATGGACTGAACTCTGTCCCCAAAATTCACACGGAGAGGCCCTAATCCCACTGTGATGGTGTTCAGATGTGATTAAGTTATAAAAGGAGGCCTTCGGGATGGGATGGGCGCTCTTATAAGAAGAGACCCCGGAGAGTTCTCCTCCACCCTGCCCTGTGAGGGCACAGCAGGAAGGCGGCCGTCTGCAAGCTGGGAGGAGGTGCCCCCCCACCAGAATCTAGACATACCGGTACCCTGATGTTGGACTTCCAGCCTTTAGAACCATGAGAAAATACATTTCTGCTGTCTAAACCACCCAGACTGCGGTACTTCATTATGGCAGCTGAGCTACACCAGGGAAGTTGTTTTACACTGGAGATGCAGCAAAGCCCTCATCTTGTCCTGAAGGAGTGAGCAGACAGGGCTGGCCGCCAGGCAGCTTGAACTTGCACATCTTCCCAAGAGGACTGGCCACTAGGGTTCTGATTGGCCTGTGTGTGTCATGAAACAAATAAGTTCATTACCTCTGGGGAAATTATTGACCATTTTTAGACTTTGATAAATTAAGCTTTCATATTATAATGCTGAGAATAATGACCCATTAAAAACATTCCAATTAAAACACAAAAATTGTCAGAAGGAGGAAAAAAAATTCCAAATATTTGCTAACAAAAGGCATATATGAAACATAAGAATACACAAGATTGAAAGTAAAAGGACAGAAAAAGATACACCAAGAAGATGTTCATTTTAAAAAATGCTACTGGAGCATTATAAATATTAGATAGAACAGATTTAAGGTAAAGACAATCATCAGAAAGAAGCTTGTGTCATAATGATAAAAGCTCACTCACTAGAACAATATAAGATCTGGTTAAAAGAACAGATTCCAGGGACAGTCTGTTCAAATCCCAGCATGGCTACTTATTATATGTGGAGTCTACAGCAAATTACTTAGCCTCTGTATTTTTCAGTTTCCATACGTAAGTGGGCTACTTATAGTAACTAACAATAATAATAACAATAGTAACTAACTCATAGGACTGTTGGGCTTCTCTGGTGGCTCAGTGCTATAAAGAATCTGCCTAACAATGTAGGAGACTCGGGTTCTATCCCTGGGTCGGGAAGATCCTTGGAGAAGGAAATGGCACCCCATTCAGTATTCTTGCCTGGGAAATTCCACGGACAGAGGAGCCTGGCAAGCTGCAGTCCATGGGGTCACAGAGTCAGACGCAACTTAGTGGATAAACAACATACAATGAGGATAAACAAGTTAGCATATATTTAAATCAATTAGAACAATGCCTGGCATGTATGTATATAGTAGGCATCCCATCCACAGGACCTGAAATTATAAACCCTAATAACATGAATCAACATATGTGAAGATAAGTTTACTAGAACTACAAAATATGAGATACCAGTCCTGATTCTCAGTGGGCTATTCTAGACACATCCTTGCAGTGATTTAAAAAATTCAGTAACAATATGGAAAAGTTGACAGTACAAAAACCTTAAATCAATGATCACATATAAACCACTGCATCTAGTAACCTCCTATGAATTATTTTCCAAAATTTGACATATACTGCGTCATAAAGTAAATGTTAGCAAATTTCTTACAAAACCTGCATGAAATCATGAAAAACATATTCTAGAACTAGATGCAACAAAGCTAGAAAAAAAAAAAACCTAGAAAGTCTTCCTATGTTTGGAAGTTAATATTTCTATATATTGGATTGGCCAAAAGCTATTTGAGTAACTTGCCCAAGGTCACGGGGCAGAGGCAGGACTGGAATTCCAGAAGCCCAATTCTAGGGCCCCATTCTTTGCTGTTTGCCTTACTTGTAGAAAAATAAGGTGAATTTTATGGTGAACAGGAGTTTTTCATCTCTATATCACATGTGCAGGATATCGAAAGGACTTTATATATTTAAAAATAATTGGTCAATATTTTTTAGGCTGGTGAACATTTGTTGTTGTTCAGCTGGCAAGTTGTGTCCAGCTCTTTTGCCACCACAAGGACTGCGTAGCCCACCATCCTCCTCTGTCCATGGGATTTCCCAGGCAAGAATACTGGAGTGGGTATTCTCCAGGGGATCCTCCTGAACCCACTGCCCTGTTTGGCAGGGGGATTCCTTACCACTGAGCCACCAGGGAGGTCCCCCAGGTGAACATTTTCTTGGCTATAAAAGTGAAAGATATGACAAGGGAAGCAGGCGAGCTCCCTCTCCCCCACCCCAAGACACGTGTATGCTCCTGAGGTGTACTAATGTCACTGTCTTGTGGATCCTTTCAGAAATATTTTATGCACATAGAAATAAAGACATGGTTTTTCTTTTTTATTTAACGACTGGTATGTATGCACATTTCTCCAACCTTTGTTTTTTCACTTTAATGATTTATTTTGAAAATCACATTAATTCATTTAAAACACCCTCATATTTCGTACAGTGGCAGAGTATTCCACTGTGTATACATTAAATTCTATAATTTAATTTGTATTCTGTCGCTGGAACAGGAGGCTATCTCCAATATTCTGTTATTTCAAACCATGCTGTGGGGGAAGATGTCATTTTGCAGTGTGCAAATAAGCTGGAAACACCTCTCTGTGCCAGCGAATGGAGTATATTTCAGTTCCTAAAGGTGTGTAACAAATTACCCCAAGTCTGAGTAACCTAAGGGAACATTTATTTTTGCTCACAAATCTGCAGTTTCAGCTGGCAGAACTCAGTAGAAATGGATGTCACTGCCCCAGCAATGGTGGGCTGTGAGGACCCCAGTCCTTGGCAGGGGTCTCTCCCACTCTGGGGCCTGGCAGGCGATGCTGGGTGCCAGCTGGGACCAGACCTTAATGTGGCCTCTCTGGTGGGCTTCCTCACAACTTGGAGGCTGACCCCAGAGGTAGGTTCTGAGCCAGGATTCCTTGTTTTCGTGACCTCGGCTGGGAAGTCTGGCCTGCAAAGAAGCAGCCTCCAAAACCCGACCCCGCTCCGAGGGGAGGGAAATAGAATCCGCTCCTGACATTGGAAGGGAACGTGGGCCCAGAAATACAACTTCTGAAGTCCTGCACAGAGATGGACTTGCTCGAGCACAGGCATGTGCAGTCTTGAGAGATGTTTGCTAATCGCCCTTGGGGGAATATGTCCCAGTTCCCGCCCAGCCGTGGTGAGTGAGAAACACACACCTGTTTGATGGAGGAATGAGCGATGGAAGCGAAGAACGGGTGTGGGGAGGGGCCGCAGGAGCGCAGCTGTCCCACCACGCGGCCGCTGGGGGCGGCGCTTCCCCGGAGAAGCGCAGGGCGGTGCCCTCCGAGGCCCGGAGGCCCCTGGTGACCACAGCGCGCTTTAAGAGAGAGGCCAGACATTCTCTGTGTCCGGTCCGCTCTGCGGGCTCACACCGCGTGGGTGCCCCGGTGGACGGAAGAGGAGAGGTGGGTCAGAGCCGTCCGTCTCTCGAGCTCTTTCAGTACAGCGCTGTCTGGTCACCCTGGAGACTCCATCCAGGGACTCTGGCCCCACCATCCTCCACAGGACTCCGGGGTGATGCAGTTCCATTCAAGGCAGGTTTCCAGACGGCTTCAGGGTTATGTGCCAGCGCCTGGTTCACTCAGTCCCCAAGGGAACAGGAGATGCTCCTGGGGGTCAGAGGTCGTGCCGATGCTGACCCCCAAGCTGCACTCCTGCCCAGATGACTCCAGGGGTGATTGTCTCAGATTCCACCTTGCTGAACCCTCAGTCACTTCCAGGGACCCCAAGACCACAGCCCCTGGGACTGAGCCTCCTCCACGGCGTTATGAGGCCCAGGGTGCGGCATGGGGGCTGGCAGCAGCACCCGCTCAGCAGGTCTCTGCGCAGGAGGTCTGAGATGCAGGCCCGCCTTGGGGTTATCATTCACACAGACCCACTCCCGCCTCCAGTACCCATGAGTCTGCCCCCAAAATGCCCACCTTCCCATCTCCCTGTCTGGCTTAGAGCACCGAGGGGGCCTGTCCACCGGCCGTGAGCATCTCTCACCAGCCGAAGGCCACCCGTGGGAGGGAGGGGTCAGGGTAGGCACCCGCACCAGTCCCCAGGGAGGTCTAGGCCAGCTCCCTGCCTACACACCGCTCTTCAGAGGTCAGCGGGGCCCAAAGCAGGATGTCTTGACCATGAAGCTTTGATGCCAGAATGGTTCCATTGTGGATAAACCTTCCAAAAACCAATGAAATGTGTGCGTGGACCCCCTACTCATCACCCTCCCCTCCCCACACCATTTCCCTCTCCACCAGGGCTCTGGAGCTGGTGGAGTTAAACTGCTTGCAGTCCAAGCAGGCGACCAGCAGGTGGACCAGCAGGGTTTCCCAGGTGGCGCTAGCAAAATATCTGCCTGCCAATGCAGGAGACGCAAGAGACGTGGGTCAATCCCTGGGTCAGGAAGATCCCTTGGAGAAGGGCATGGCAACCCGCTCCAGCATCGTCGCCTGGACAATCCCATGGACAGAGGACCCTGGTTGGCCACAGTCCACAGGGTCACAAAGAGTTGGACACAACTGAGTGACTAAGCAACAAGGGGACCAGCAGGCCTGCCGCCCACCATGAAGAGGCCGTGTTGTCACTTTGCCTGGGTGGACTCGTCCACCTCTCGGGTGCACTGGGGCCCTGACTCTCACTTCCCACCTTGCAGTCCTGCCTCAGCTTCCTGGCAGAGCAGCGACAGCAGTGGGGTCTATCAGCGGCCCCCCTGCAAATTCCTCCTGCAAATTCCTGCCAGTTCGCCTGGCCGGGAGCAGAGTCCCACTGGGAGGCCTGGTTTGAACCTCGGTCCTGGGACCCCTGGGAAAAACAGGCGGCCTCCTACCGCAGAGAACTGCCGTGTTCAACCCGACGGCTCACGCAGCCGTCCTAGCGTGGGGCCGGGCATGGGGAAGCCGGGGGCAGGGGCCGCCTGTTCCCATCACCCTGGTTCTGCCCTGCTCTTATGGCTCCAGGCCCAGCGCCTTCATCCCAGTGGGAGAGGCAGGTGTTCTGGCCACAGTCAGAGCAGAGAGGGGTCAGGCTGAGACTCAGGCCACGCGGACAGTGGGTCACGGATGTCCCTCTAGCCACCCGCTCCACACGGTTTCTCCAGCTGAGGTGGACGGGCCCTCGGGGACACTCGATTGCTTCCCCTGCATCACCCTGCAGGGGGAGAGGGGAGCAGTCTGCTTGCCAGGCCCCGAGCGCCCGCTCCCCGGGGCCCCGCCCCGCTGGTCTCTCTGCTGGACTACAGGGGACGCTTGACCTCATCCCAACCCCCGTGCCAGTGGCCCCAGGCCATGGTGTGGGGCGGCGGGGGGGGTGTCCTTTTCACGCCCTCACTGCCTTCTATTAGCATCCACTGCTGTTGCTGCTGTTGCTGAGTCGCTTCAGTCATATCCAATCTGTGTGACCCCATAGACGGCAGCCCACCAGGCTCCCCCATCCCTGGGATTCTCCAGGCAAGAACACTGGAGTGGGTTGCCATTTCCTTCTCCAAGGCATGAAAGTGAAAAGTGAAAGTGCAGGAAGCCCCGCCCCCAGTCTCCCTGCTCCGAGGAGGCCTCTGTCCAGCCTGCTTTTAGGATGGCTCCGTGGCCTTAGGATAGACGGTTTTGCTCCCTCCTTCTGGGCGAGGCTGGAATGAGTTCCACGGCCGGGCCGGGCAGGGGTGGGCTGGCTCCAGCTGGCTCAGCCCCAGGCTCCCTGGGCCCCCAGGCTGAACACAGGCGCCCAGTATTCCTGATGAGCTAGAGGGCCCACCAGTATGTAGGCGAGTCTCTTTGGCCACTCGTCTTAGCAGAGGGCAGATGACCATGTTATCAGGTGTGGGATCTAGCCGAGAATCTTTACTGTTTCCCATCTAAACTGTTAGTTGCTCACTCTCTTTGCAGCCCCATGGACTGTGTACTCCACCAGGCTCCTCTTGTCTATGAGCTTCTCCAGGCATGAATACTGGAGTTGGATAGCCATTCCCTTCTCCAGGGGACCTTCCCGACCCAAGGATTGAACCCGGGTCTCCTGCACTGCAGGCAGATTCTTTACCATCGCGGCCACCAGAGAAGCTCTTTCCCATTTAAAGTCAGTTACCAAATGGAAAGGGACACCCTAGGCACCCTCCACCCTGGGACCAGCTAGGGGACCCACCTGCTTGGGTCAGTCCTGCACCTGCAGTCCGACTGGGCTGAGGGAGATGAAGCCACTTTCCCCACTTTCCACCCCGCATGGCAGACCTCCACCAGCCCCCACAGAAGCATCTTTTGTAAAACACGTGACTCTAGAAAACCAAGGCAGTGCTTGGCTTCCATTCCCATTGCCGTCCCCCAGAGCCGGGGGTTAGGGCCCCATGCCTCTCATCATAAACTTGCCAGTTCTAAGGGCCGTGAAAGAGGGGGAACTTTTTAAAATATATAAATATTTTAATACACCTTTATCTTTTGTCTCCACCCTGCAGGGTCTTTGTTCCCTGACCACGGTTTGATCCCAGGCCCCCTGCAGTTGAAGTGTGGCATTCTAACCACTGGACCACCAGGGAACTCCCAAGGGAACTTTTAAGAGCAGGGTGCTCACACCTCCAGGAGAGAAGTCCTGGGAGCTTGGGGCCGATTCACACCCCTGAGCGTATCACACCAGCCCTGTCCCCACCCCAAGGACCCTACGGAGGTAGAAATGAAGCGGAGAATCAGACTCGTCTCCCAGTCTAGCCAGGGCAGGATGAAGCTCTGTTCAGTGAGTGGTGTCAATGGGGACAGCCCCCAGACAAGTCAGGCCCCGGGATTTTGTCCTCCCAGGTACTGAAGCCAAGAGTTCAGAGGGGCTCCTAAATTACCTGCTCTGCCCAGAACCATAAACTCTCCCAGGTGCTGTGTGCAGCCAAGATCCATCAGTACAAACAAACAAGGAGCTTGGGGCTGGGGGGCGATCAGCAGGCAGGTTTGGAGATGAGGGGACAGCCATCCTGCAGGAACATGGGGCTGGGCCACCGGATGTGAAGGTAGGATGGCCACTCTGCACCTCAGCCCTGGGGTCCAAGATGAAGTTGCTTGGCGGGGGACTCTGCTTCCCCATGCACACCGGGGCTGCACACTTCCCTCCATCGGGCACTAGTGGCAGACAGCCCCAGACTGTGGGGGGCCTGAGCCCCACCTCGAGTCCACTTGGTGCCTCAGTGGGTGGGCCTGGGTCACTGTCAGAATGTTTGGGTTCTGATCAGTCCTGTAAGGGCAGGTGCTGAGCTTGTGTTTCTTGAACTCTGGTGTCCCCAAGAATCACTCACCCGGTGGGGTGAACTGCGATTCCAGGGTGTCCTGCTCGAGGTTTGGGATGGGGCCCAGAAACCTGCGTTTTTAACATGCATCCCGAGGTAACTGGTGTGGGTGGGGTGGAACGATGCTGGGAGAAAACTGAGACCCTTGGCTGGTAAGACCCTGAAGGGGACGTGACCACCAGGCTCCTCCGGCAGCATCCAGGGATATCCTGGCTCAGACACACTGACTCCTTTATTAACTGCCTTGGGCCTCAGCGCCCCTAGTATTGCCTCAAGACCCAGTGGTGTGGCAGGGTCTGGACACAGAGGGAAGGAGAGCAGGGAGCTGGCTACTGGGGGTCGGGGCAGTGCTCTGGAGGAATCCAGGGGCTCAGTAGTGACTCGTTGCTCAGCTCGGCCTCAGTGTAGCTGCTATTGAAAGTCTCTAACTTGCAAGCCAAATGAAGTGACTTAGGTTCCTAGGTTCCTGAAATGTTCAAAGACGTTTCAAAGCAGCTGAGAGGTAACACCCTAACTTAATTATCAAGATCGCAGTCTTGATTCCAAGAGGGTCCATTTCGAGCCACCATCACCTGCACCTACAAAAGGCAAAGTGTGATCCACATAAATGCTGAGTTACAACTCCTGTCTGCAGGACGGGAAGGCTGCATCCTCAAATTGCTTGACTTCGATTTAAAAACGGTTTGGGGCCAGAACTGCCAGAACGCACCCTAGAATGCTAAATGCTTTGAAATGTCACTTCATGGAAAGTACCACCACTTGGTAGGTTTTAAATTACTCTCAGGGGGCCTATTTTCTTCATGGTGAATCATCCACCAGCTCACCACCTCTAATCATGGTGCTGTGTTTGAAGCTAATTACTCAAATCACAAGCAGGCAGATCAATGTAGTGGGGGACTTAGAAAGATGACATATGCAAATATTCACCACAGAGCTGCTGTGTTTTGGCACATACACGTCCAGCAGGTGTCAGCTCTGTGAAGAAAGTGTACTTTGAAAGCAAATCTTTCTCATCTAAATCCTTGTCAAGACACAAGTTACTCGCGCCTGCAAATACATTAGTCTTCTCAGGCTTTGGCGAATCGGTGTTAGCACGGCTTTTGCTGAACATACATACAATGAGAGCACAGAACAAAGCAGACTAACAGTGTGAAACCTTCTTGGTCTAAAGGTAAGAAAATCAGAAAGTGATGATGTCACACAGTGGTTCTCCAACTTCTGAGTAGTAAAACCAGTGTTTCAAATGAACCCCTAATAACAGAATTTACATTTCTAACAGTGAAAACATTAAAGTGCTTTGGGGAGCATAAAAATTTGAGACTGGGGTCAGGGCTGGCAATTTATTAAAGTAATCTCAATTTCCACATTATTTATGTGCTGTGTTTTGCTTACCGCTTAGAGACTATCCTGATTCATAGACATAAGGATATGCGAACAGTGAGTGTTTCAGAGCATGTTGTTCCTTAGTCACAGCCACATCTGACTTTGTGACCCCATGGACTGTAGCCCGCCAGGCTTCTCTGTCCATGGGCTTCTCCAGGCAAGAATACTGGAGTGGGCTGCCATTTCCATCTCCAGGGGATCTTCCCTACCCAGGGATCAAACTTGCGTCTTCTGCATTGGCAGGTGGATTCTTTACCACTGAGCCATCAGGGAAGCACACCATGCCTGCAATTCTTCTATACCATGTACATATAAAGAGATCGCAAGTCTCACTGCAGGGTCCTTGCCAAACAAGTTTGCTTGGTAGAAAAATTGAACCACTGGTCTTCTGTTATATTTTGGTATTTTTAAATGGTCTGCATTTTTAAAAATTACATTTAAAAATATTTTAAAAATAAACGTTGCATGAGATATTTACAGAATGAGGCTCCTGGGAATGGAGGATGCACCCATGCCAGACCAGTTCTTTACAGAAAACAGTTATAAGCTGGACAATCTACACCACACAACTATCCCAGGAGAGCAGTCAGAAAGACACTAGAGAAAGTGGGTGCTTGAAAGCAGAGAAATTTGGTGCATTTCCTGTTTTTTAACTGCCCCCTTTTTTTTTTTTTTTTTTTTTTTGCATGAGGACAGGCTTCATTGTATCAGGAAGGGCAACTAAATTTGAACAGAAACCCTGCAGGGACTTTCCTGGCGGTTCAGTGGCTAAGATTCCAGAATGCTCTCAACGTAGGGGGGCCTGGTTTGATNTTTTAACTGCCCCCCCCTTTTTTTTTTTTTTTTGCATGAGGACAGGCTTCATTGTATCAGGAAGGGCAACTAAATTTGAACAGAAACCCTGCAGGGACTTTCCTGGCGGTTCAGTGGCTAAGATTCCAGAATGCTCTCAACGTAGGGGGGCCTGGTTTGATCCCTGGTCAGGGAGCTATATATCCCACATGCGTCAACTAAGATCTGGCAAAACCAAATTTAAAAAAAGAAAAGAAAAGGAACCCTGCAGCCTTGCTGGCTCACTCCAAAGTCTGTTGGCTTAAAGAATAAGAGAACCAAATTCAGAGTGAGCAGAGTAGGCAGAAAGTGAAGCGGGATGCAAGAAAGAACTGGAGAGGGGGCCCAAACATTCTGTGTAAAACTGCACATCTGTGGATGAGCCTGCAACCAGGCGTGCACCAGGAAACTCCAGGCAGCCTGGCTAAGCTGAAAGAACGAACAGATTTCTGCTGCTACCCACTGTAAGGGGATTGAGGAAGCATTGGTAGTTTAATTCTAGCCACATTAACTCTCTTTTTAAAAAATTAGCTCTTTTCAGAGGAACGTAACAGAATCTAGAGTCTCTAAAATGTGTTATTCATCAAGTTTACGATACAGTCCAAAACTACTAGGCATCATGCACTCATCAATATCAATAGAGACTGATCCTGGAAATATCCCAATGTTGGGGATTAGCAGGCAAGGGTTTTTTAAGAGGTAGTGTAACTACATACAAAGATGTGAAGGAAAATGAGCTTTTAGTAAATGAGCAAGTAGGAAATCTCAGGAAAGAAACTTTAAAAAAAAAAAGAACAGCAAATTTTAGAATGGAAAGAAAAATGAATGAAAGATTAGATGAGCTTAAGAGCAAATTATAGATGACCAATAAAGACTCAGTGAAACTGAAGATGGATACATAAAAATTATCCAACCTGCAAAACAGAGAGAAAGAAACTTTTAAAATTGAAACAGTCCCAACCAACTGTGGGCCAACACTAAAAGGTCTAACACATGTAGACAGGCCGACCTCAGAGACACTGTAGGTTTGGCTTTACATCCCTTGTAAGATAGAAAATTATAGATGACCAATAAAGACTCAGTGAAACTGAAGATGGATACATAAAAATTATCCAACCTGCAAAACAGAGAGAAAGAAACTTTTAAAATTGAAACAGTCCCAACCAACTGTGGGCCAACACTAAAAGGTCTAACACATGTAGACAGGCCGACCTCAGAGACACTGTAGGTTTGGCTTTACATCCCTTGTAAGATAGTGAGTCACATGAATTTTGTTTTCCCAGTGTTTATGAAAGTCACGTTTACACATGCTGTAGTTTATTAAAGTGTGCAATTGAATTATATCCACAAAAACAATGTACTTACCTTAATTTAAAAATATTTTATTGCTAAAAAATGCCAGAACAATTACAACAGTAAGAACAAAGATCACTGATCACAAATCACTGTAATGCATCATGAAAATGTCTAAAATATTGAGAGAATTACCCAAGAGTGACACAGAACATGAAGTGACCAAACGCTGCTGGAAAAATGGCACCAGCAGGCGTGCTTGAGGCAGGGGGGCTGCAGAGCCTCAGCTTGAAAAAAAAATGCATCATCTGTAAAGAGCAATAAAGCAAAGCATAAAACAAGGTCTGCCTGTAACAGAGGCGTAAGAAGGTTAAGTGTGGAAAAGGGCAGAAAATATATTTGAAAAAATTATGCCCAAATATTCCCCAAATTTCATGAAAGACATATATTTACAGATTCAAGATCAGTGAACCTCAAGTAGGATAAATACAAAGAAAGTGCCAGCTAAGGATGTGACAGCATTTAATGTCGTCTCTTTAGATGAGATGCTCCCTGAGGGCACAGACTGGCCTGTTTCCGTCTCTAGCTAGTGGCCTGCAGACGCCGATGGCTAACAGTGCCCTTTGTCAGCTAGGCGTCCGGCACAGTTCTGTGTTTTACATTGGTTATTGCATTTACCTTCTTCTTAAGCCTTCAAATATGTGTTGATAAAGACTCACTTTCTGATGAAGCTCTAAAAATGACCATCAGTCAGTAAATATGTATGGACCCCTATGAAGCGCCAGGTGCTGCTGCTTGACAAACAGGCTGTAACAGTAAATGATGCCCCCCGCCTGCCCTGCTGAGGCCCAACTGCTGGAGGGCACAACGTAAACAGAGCGGGAGCCAGGCATCTAGGGACAAGTGCTAGTAAAGAGGAAATACGGAGTACCTGGCAAATAAAGAGGAAATACGGAGTACCTGGCAAATAAAGAGGAAATACGGAGTACCTGGCAAAATGCTCCGCATTTTAAAAATTGCACACAGCTGACTTTTGGTAAGAAAGTAACTCGGAAATCCACCATCTATCCAATCACTCCACAAGGAGCTGCTTGTTGTGGAGGACGCGGGGCTGTGCTGGGCTCAGACACACAGATGACCGGAGTCCTCGCAGAACACAGCGCGTGGAGAGCCAGCTCAGAGCAGCGGCCACAGGAGCCAGATGCCAGCCTGCTCCCCTAAGGTGGCTGCTCTTGCCCCCCGACCTCAAATGCCACAATCTCCTGCAGCGCTGCCCCCACGTGCAGTGCAGGCCCTTCAGAAACCTTCCCCGGCCAGCAGCTTAGCTTCACTCTGTTCTCTCACACAGGAAACGGGGAGAACGGCCCCTTTCAAAGGATCATTTTAAGGCGTAAGACGGAAGCATCTCAGAAGCTACCAATGCTCCAGAATATCAGTCATTACGATTGAGACTAGATGTGGTTAAGATGTCAAAGTCTCCTGGGCAGGTTGCTTCCTGCTCTGGGAATGGCGTTTTCAAACTATACCAGTCCTTTCCCAAGTCACTTGCAGAACCAACCTCAATTCTTGTCTACACAAAAATTGTGTAGAAATTTAAATAGCATCCGAGCAGTATCTTTTATTATCTAATAATGGAAAGTGAAAGTGAAGTCGCTCAGACATGCCCAACTCTTTGTGACCCCATGGACTGTACCAGGCTCCTCCATCCACGGAATTTTCCAGGCAAGAGTACTGGAGTGGGTTGCCATTTCCTTCTCCAGGGGATCTTCCTGACCCAGGGATCAAACCTAGGTCTCCTGCATCGCAGTCAGACACTTTACCATCTGAGCCACCAGGGAATAATGGAAAGGCTAATTAAAAACCCCACCAAGCCCCAATTTCTACCCCCACCCCAAAAGGTTAACCATACAAGACTGCCATAATAAGCAAAACTGTTTAGGGTTAAAAGTGTAATTTTATTTAGATGTTACTTGTACATAATCTATAGTAAGATATACAAACAGATAAAAATTGTTTACCAGGAGTTTTTTTTTTTAATACCACTTTAAATTCAGTGTACAACAGCATTGGTAATACTGCAAGGTGACAGATTCTGGTTTAGAAAACAAAAATTACTTGCTACTCTGGCTGATACATTCCCATGAGTCTTCAATGGATGAAAATGTATCGTGAATTTCAGCTGCAAATTATTACAAAACTTTCACAATCTAGCCACGTGGTGCTCAGAAAAGATTTCAACATTCTAAAAATTTACTGAATTGAAATGTTAATTCTCCAACAGTATACTTTTACTGAAGAAAAATATAAGTGATCAAATCTTATGGTTTTAGGGCTAAACAACAGAAAATTGACTACATCATATGCGTGCAGTTAATGGGTGGTTCTGAGTCTTCTTCTCATCCCTCTGCCTGATCCATGACATGAGAAAAAGCTTGTAAGAAATTAGACTAAACAAAAAAATAACCTTACAACATAGAGCTTACTTTAAAATGTAAAATCCACAGATAGGAAGTATGCATTTAAATGTTTTTCTCCATTTGTCTCGTAAATATTTCTTGAAAATGAAAACAGACAGTTCAAAATAGTCACTTTTTCCTTTTCATGTGCTATCGTATTAGAAAAAGTCTGGATTTCATTTTTAGAATAAATCAGTGCTGAGAAAAATACTGCGAAAAATAATCTAAAATGGATTTTAGTCCTTTTCCATTCTCTTAGAGGCTACTTAACACATCAGGGCAAAAGCGTTTTCACTGGTCAGAACATCAAGTTGAAAATAACTTGTTGATTAAACTACAGGAAGACAACCAATACTTAACAGGCTCATGAATATGTATAAAGTGCCACTAATTTTACTGTGATAAGATATAAATAGAAGAAATCCTGACACGGATAGTAGCTTTATGCATTCTCTCCATCCTGAGGACAGAAGGGACATTACAAAAAAAAAAAAAAAATAGAAGATTTACCAAACATAGGTTCTAGAAGGGCACAGGTGCTTCCGTATTCAAAAGTAACATTAAAGACAAAATACTGTAAAGAAAGACAAAATATGACCACAATTGGTAAAAGTCCCAAGAAAAATGCCAACACAGCTGGCCTCTGCACTAGAGAAAAAGAGAAAATTTAAAAGAGAGGAACTGAGGAGTTCACTATAAGTACTCAGAGGCAGCACAGCATGGTGAGGAGCACCAACGCGCATGTGCCTGAACAGCTGGTTCCAGCTGAAAAGACTCAGACAACCTGGCCTGCGCACTTGGAAGCAAGGGCCATACAGATCTGAGGCTTGTCTCGAGTTCCAGCCTAGGTGACTCAAGGCCCGTCAGCCAGCCCTCACAGGAGGACCGGGACCTTCCACAGCCCATAGGTGTCCCTCAGGGACAGAGATTCATGATGGAGCAGCAGCTTCCTGGGGAGAACTCAGTAACCACACCCCCACCCGTGGCAGCCAGGGTCCTGCTGACATCCTACCGCCCACCCATACATCTCTGTTTTAGCCACAGATTCCTTCCTTGGTCACAACTGGGCATCACTAGGACCCGAGTTTTACATGGCAGAGAAGTCAGAACTGCTCGGGGGTAAAGCGTCTTTGTACATCTGTGAAGTTACACCTGAGATCAAAGCCTGGGGTGTTTTTTTCTTTCAAACCAACAGTTCACCTTCGCACAGCATTACAGAATCTAAGTTCTCATTCACGAGTTTCCTAGCAGTTTGTCTTGAACAGGAAGACCCGCTCGGGCTCACCTGTCATCACGTGGGAAGGGACAAGGAAGGGTTGACCCTCCCCAGAGGTACCTGGTCAAGGGTGGTGTGCCGATGACCTACTGGGAGAGGAACCCGTGTGCTTCGAGGCCTGGGTCCCTAACTGGCC
Source organism: Oreotragus oreotragus (assembly GCA_006410675.1). Lineage (NCBI taxonomy): Eukaryota > Metazoa > Chordata > Mammalia > Artiodactyla > Bovidae > Oreotragus > Oreotragus oreotragus. The sequence continues at coordinate 364,974 of SJYX01012990.1, read as the reverse complement.
ACGGCACCAGGGAAGGCAAAAAAGATGCGACAGTCTCCTCTCACCTAAATGAAGCTCTCAGAACTCAAGATCAGGTGGGGCCAGGTGCCACCTGGAGCCTTCTCTGTGGCTCCAAGGCCTCCACGTGGGCCCGCCTGGGACGTGGTTCTGGGAGAGAGGTTGTACGGGCTCTGCTCCCAGGTCCATGTGGGCTGGTTCCCCAGCTCCAGGGGCTGCCGAGGGTGCTGAGTGCAACCCCCGTCCCCAACGACCCCAAAGGAAAAAGGGTCGTTCTCCTCTTTCCTTCCTACTGTGCTGCTGAAACCTCCTACAGAAACCACCAGCAAGCACTGACTCCATGAACGCCCGTGAGGGATCCTGCCTGAGATTTCACAAGGTCGGCAGAGAAAATGAGGTTCTTCAACAGAACCTTCAGATAGACAGAGGCTGCCGGGCCATGACAGTGCAAGCTCAGACAGCTGAGTCTCCTACTTGTCAAATCTTTCTCTTGAGAACCAGCTTCTTCTGAAACACATTAAAAAAAAAAAAAAGTTACTGATAGGAAGACACTGGTCTGTCGCACAGTCGTGAATCTTGCAGAGACCTGACAACAGGCAGCTTCACAAACACACAGCAAGTCTGCAGGATTTTCATGATCAAGGAGCATGAACCCAAACGGCACTAAACGCGTTTGTGGCCGAGAGAAAGAAGCAAGAGGCTGTTTTCAGGACGATGCGATAGTTACAGCGTTATTTCCTCGTGTGCAGCACGGTCTGCTATGTTTAGTGGCACTTAAGTATTACACAGTAAATACTGAAAAACCCAGAAGTTTTGGATGTGCAAAAGCAATCTCACATTATTGATACAAAAGTGGCTAAGCTACAGGATTATAATACCACTATCTGGGTGCTGGGACCACTGACATCGTCGACATGCCCCACCCCGCCCCGGCCCGGCCCGGCCTGCTGGGTGCCCGTCTCAGTCGGACCAGTCGTTCTCATCGAACTCCGAGTCGTCGTCTGAGTCGCTGTACTCGACGGCGATGCGCCGGGACAGGATGGTGGCCACGTCGTTGCCCACTGGCTCGCGCTTGGCCTCCTGCTCCCGCTGTTCCTGCACCTTCTTCAGCTGAATCCCTAGAGACACGAGACGCGGCTCAGAATGCAATCCCTCTGCTCGATCGGACCAACAAGCCTATTAGACTTTTTTTGGCCTATTGATGCTGGCATAAAACGTTTTAGAAACTGGACAGGAAATGCTTGGGAAATAGATGCTACAGGACCAAGAAAAAAAATAAAATTACAGAAGTCGTGACATTCCTTAAGTGATGTGTTGAAATGTAAGATAGTTACGATTCCATTGCACATGAGCACCAAAAAGAACATTCTAGAGCAGCACAGCCCAACCAGGCAGCCACCGGCCACCAGAGGCTGTTTCAAGGTTTCTGGCGGCCCCCTGTACTGGGACAATTGTGCCAACATGAGTGTTTTCATCATGAAGATCATACTCCTGGTCAGCCTGCAGCTCACTGGCACATCAAACTAAAAATATGAAAAGTCTAAGACATATCCTAGATATGAAAAATTAGTCTTAAAAACTAGATCACTGACAGGAGCTCATTTTCTTTAATTTATACTTTTGACCTTACAGTAAGATGCAGTGAACAAAAGAAGATTCAATTAATTGATGATCATTTTTATAATCTATTCCTAGTCAAGTAAAGCTTTCCTGAATTCTCAGTGCTTTATCACCGTGTTTACTTGGTGCTGAAAAACCACATCTGCTGTTAAAAAAAAAAAGAAAAAGAAAACCAAACGAGGCTCCTGTCACCGTCTCCTAAAGGCCATGTGGTGGAGGTTGGAGCTGCTGGAAGCCAAGAAGGCCATGGCTGGTGGGCCGCTGTCCTGGGACGGGCACTCACCCATCCGGATGGCGGCGAGCAGGTCGCTGCGGGCATCGCTGACCGGCGGCTGCACCGCCTCCTGCCTCTTGGCCTCGGCCCCCGGGGGGGCGTGCATTGGGGAGGACGAGAGCGATGAGCCGGCACCTGTCTCTTATACACATCTAGATGTGTATAAGAGACAGCTGCTGACATCCTACCGCCCACCCATACATCTCTGTTTTAGCCACAGATTCCTTCCTTGGTCACAACTGGGCATCACTAGGACCCGAGTTTNCGGGGGTCCTGAGGGGCTGTAATACTCCGTGATCTGAGCCGGCAGCATCCTGGCAGAGACAGGAAGCAAAGAATCACTAGAGAACGATGAGTGGTCCCATCCTCGGAGGGTCTCCCCCACCTCGGAGACAGACCCTCGGCCCCAGACGACACCCATGCTGTCATGTGAAACACTGCAGTACGCAAACAACCATGCTTTGGACCACAGGTCATCATAAGTCACTGTGATGGGATTCAAGATGGTCTGCTGACGTGCACCAAATGATAACCACTGGAAAAGGTGACGTCTGCGGAGCGCTGGACAGCTGACTGCAGCGCGAAGAAGGCAGGACAAGGCATTGTTACACGGGGCATCTCAGAAAAGGTGCTTGGAAATCTGCCTTAGGAGGGTTCTGAGGCCAATCAGATTGGCAAATTCTGTATTTCACATCCCGTCCCATGGAAATTCCCCAAAGCCCACAAAGCCCATCAGAACATCCAAAGCTTCGAAAACCCCTCCAGCCAAGAAACCTACAGGGTTCTATTTAGCCAAGGGTTTTCCAAACCAACTGGACCACAAACTCTCTCTGCCTGACACTCAGAGCCTCGGAACACTCTGTGGGAACCCTGAGTTACAGAGAACCAAATTGCAGTGACTGTCTATGACCCTGCGGTCGGAGAGAAAACCTCTGGGGAATGAAGGATATTCGTTTAGAGCGCCACCCTCACTGCTCCACGGTGGAGAAAACCCTGTCCATGGAAACACGTGTTCAACTTCCCTGGGCGCTGACTGGGAGGGACTAAACTCTTGAAAGATTGAGCTTAGGCCAAAAAGACTGCTTACCAAAATATAGGCAGTGCTTAACTTAATAAGCCCCGAACATGAGGATCTTTTTTAGGAGATGTTTGAACTTTTCCCAAACGACACAAAACAACAGGACCTGGTGGCAGAATGATATTTGGGTGCCCAGAGGCCAAGGTTACATGCATCTGAGTCTAAGAAGTCCTGTGTTGCATATTACTGTTGTCTCCTTTGAGGTTTGGATTCTCTGGAGTGTTTGGGACCCGCTCACAAAACTGGCAAGTCGTCCTTTGCGAAGGCCCTGGCTCAGTCATTCAAACATAAAGGTAACGTGTGTTCACGGACACAGACACAGACCTGAGGCTTACGTGTAATAAAAGGGGAGCAGCGTGACCCTGCCTTTCCTAACACAAGAGTTTCTCCTAACGATGGCATCTGCATCCGCTCATTCCTGGCTGCATCCTAGCCTCGAGTCTGGCTCAGTGTCCAGTGTTAGTCCTCAGTCAAGTCCGACTCTTGGTGACCCCATGGACTGTAGCCCACCAGGCTTCTCTGTCTATAGACTTCCCCAGGCAAGAATACTGGAGGGGGTTGCCACTTCCTTCTCCAGGTTATTCAGTGACAATTCCTCATCACCCACGCGCAAGACCCCCATGCAACGGCGAGCCCCAGAGTGAGCCCAGCATGGGGTATTTACCCGTAGTCAGCTGAGGCCATGGGCGCGGGGGCCTGGGGGCCCTCTGCGGCCTGCGGTGGGGGCGGTGGAGGCTGCTGGGGCCTGTTCAGGGCCAGGTGCCGGGCTGAGGCCGACGGGGGCCGGAACTCATGCTCAGGGGCCTGGGCTGCTGGCCCGTGGGGTGGCGCGTCACCTGCTCCGTAGGAAGGGGTCCCAGGCTGTGGGTGCAGAGAGTGGTTTGGGGTGGCCGGGTACGAGTAATCCGTGACATCCGATGCATGGGACCTGCGGGCCAGGGGTGGGAAAAAGTGGCATCAGTTAAGAAGACCTCCCTGCCGCCACCAGGCATCAGCGTACATTTAACTCAGAACACGGCCAAGGCGCAGAAATCACACGCTTATTCCCTGTACTATCGACAAGGTCGAGGCCCACAAGAGCTTCCAAGCACAATGCAATCATGACTTTAGCGGCAAAGCTCCAGGGTTATGTGGTTTCAGAGCCACAGATGTGAAGTGCGTGGTCAGACAGACGGACAAGCAACAGACAGCACAGCCCCCTTCACAGCATCGCAGCAGACACATTTGTAAGACAGGAGCCTCCGAGACAGGGCGCTGAACTTGGAAACGGCATCCAAGGTGGAAGATTTCAGTGGTGATTAAACTGACAGCGTATAACTAGACCTTAACAAATGGCAGATGAATCAGAAAAAAAAAAAACGAACGGTAAGAACAGAGAAAGAAGTCAAGAATGAGGTGAGTGGTAGTTTTCTTGAACAGGAGAGATGTATTTATGGCCAAAAGAGAGAGAAGGAACACAGTGCCACAGGCAGAAGCCCTCCTGCTGCCTCCAAGGCTCGCGGAGAGAGAAACTCTGAAAGGATGCACGCATCTCCGTGTTAGTTGGCAGAGTTCAGAAGAATGCTGGGACCCTGGGGGTACCGCTGGGGGCGGGGAGGGCTGGGCAGCGCCACAGGGCGTTAGTCACCCGGGTTACGGGACGTGTGGTCAGTACAGGGCAGAGCACCCTCTCGTGACGCCGAAGCAGGGGGCCATGGGGGCTGGGACCCGGAGCAAGCGGAACCACACACCCGGCGGGCGTCCTGCGCTCTGCTGCGGCCCCCGCCCGCGGCAGCTTCCTTGCGTCACTCATGAACTCAACGCCCATCTTCCTTCTCTCCCACTCTTCTCTTCTGGTTCTGACTGTTCTCACACTTATCTGCTGGCTTCTGTTGGGATTCAGCTTGTGTCTCTCTTTCTGAAGGGAAGAGGCAAACACACGTCGGGTCTTTGGAATTCAGACAGCAGCTTCCCTGGGACATCACTGTGTAGAAAAGTTCTCTAAATGGCAAAAAGACTACTGTTTTGTTTTGTTTTGTTTTGCCCTTTTTTCTTCCCTAATTGCAGTATAAACTTAATTTGTAACTCACTTCCTTTTCCCCTAACTGCAACATGAACTGTGCATTACGGTGTGCGTACAACTGTCTTTTGAACAATGCCAACTGTTGGCAATTTGCCCAACTGTTAAAAATATTGTCAGTGGGGGAAGAATCTGACCTGTTTTTAATTTTAGCGTATTTTAAAAATGTAAATACCTGAAACTCTGGATTCCCTGATGATGGGGGCGTGGCCCTGTGTGAGTAACTGTCATAGCTAGGATACAACTTTCTAATGGAAACAAACTTATCTACAGGCTACGGAGTGCTTCTGACGGGGCGAGGAGCCGGGGCTGGAAATACCCTGGCACCAGTCAGAGCTCTGTTCTGTAAGGTTCGGGTGATACAGGGCCGAATGGAAGTGACGGAGGACAACACTGGATGGGGAACAGAAGCGGCAGGGCACGCCCAGTGTCGGGAATTACAGCAGGAGAGCCTGGGGGCAGGGCTCTGTGACGGTGGAGGGCTGGAGCGGAGAGGGGGCTGACTGGTCACTCGTGGTGTCACTGCCCCCGTTCAGGGGACACTGGCGGGCTGGACAAGAGATGAGGATGAGGGTGACCGCTGAGCGAGAAGGACCCCCCAACAGGAAGGCAGAGCCAGCCCAGGAGACATGGCACCTGTGTGGGCCCGGGCGGGTGGTCCTGAAGCTGCAGGGGCACCAGGAGTTACCTGTTAGGGGAAGAGAATGTGGAAGAGTGAAGAAAAGATGGGACAGGAGGACGTGTCAGCAGTAGAGACTCAGCGGGAGAAGCAAGTGAAACCCTCGGGGCTCGCGGGAAGGCAGGGCTGCTACGCAGGGTCAGGCAGCTGCAACACCCAGAACAGGGCGGGGAAGAGGGAAGCGCAGGGGCCAGGGGCACCCTGCTTCCTGATCGATGTGGGGACTCAGGGACAAGCGTTTCATCAAAGCTCATCCTAAATGTATGCTTAGAATCGAACCATTCCTGATGATCTACAAAGAGAGTGAAAACTTATCATTAGTTTGTGTGATAGCCCTCGGGGCTCGCGGGAGGGCAGGGCTGCTACGCAGGGTCAGGCAGCTGCAACACCCAGAACAGGGTGGGGAAGGGGGAAGCGCAGGGGCCAGGGGCACCCTGCTTCCTGATCGATGTGGGGATTCAGGGACAAGCGTTTCATCAAAGCTCATCCTAAACGTATGCTTAGAATCGAACCATTCCTGATGATCTACAAAGAGAGTGAAAACTTATCATTAGTTTGTGTGATGAGCTGAAAATGTATTACTTACAAGAACAAATTATATACATACCATCAAACTTAATGATCAAATTTCCCTCAGTTACCCTGAGTACATCCATTACAAATCATGTTTCTAAATAACACTTAAAACGGGAATGTGTGAAAGTCGCTCAGTTGTGTTTGACCGTTTGCAATCCCATGGACTGTAACCCACTAGGCTCCTCTGTCCACGGGATTCTCCAGGCAAAAATACTGGAGTGGGCAGCCATTCCCGTCCCCAAGGGCTCTTCCCAATCCAGGGATTGGCCCAGGTCTCCCACCCTGCAGGCGATTCTTTATTCTCTGAGCCACCAGAGAAGCCCAGGAATATGAGACACAAAATCAAAAGGTAAATAACGCGGGGCGGGCTTCAACTTCATTAAGTCTGAATACACACATGCACAGAAAAAAGACCAAAAAAAGAAATACACTAAAGTACAAAAACAGCGCTTTCTCTGGTAACAGGATTATGAATAATTTTTTCCAAATATAAAAATTTAATCTTACTTTATAATAAGAAAACTGTTATACTTTCATAAAATGAAAGTATCCAAAATAATTTAAGGGCTATAATCATCAATTTTATACCCAACATGGCACAGTCTAATCTCATATTCCAGAATGAGTATCGATTAATTCAGAGAGATTTTTTAAAAATTCATTTTTCCATCTGTACCTACGGAAAGACTTATGCATGGAATATTACAAAGTATATGTTTTGCAGGAATAAATAGTCACAGCTTAGCTGGAGAAAACGGAGCAGCAGATATGACATCCTGGGAGCTGTCGAGTTCACGTACTTCTCACCCAAAGAACTATGAGCAGAAGTATATCCTCAGCCTTCTTTCTACAGAGATAAACTGACACAAAGACTAAAACTTGAGGCTCCAGCTCAGTTAAAGCTCCAGGAATTGTCAGATCATTACCTGATAACAGCTTGTACAGAAAAATCTAGACCCTGCATCAGTCAGTGACTGGCAACCCTTGTGGGGAAGTGTATTTATGGGAACTGCACCCCCCAAGCACTAAGCATCTTCTGTACATTAGTCTGAGCTAAACACAGAGGTTAATACACATTTCTTAACACACAGATTTATTTCAAGATCCAGGTTACTGCTGATGTAAGAATCCTCTATTCACGTTTTTAAATGCCGATGGAAGAGCCCACCTTTATAGAAGCAGAAATATGAAATTAACTGTAAATTACAATTACTGGTCAGTTCTTCCTGTCCAGTGAAGCCCTTTTGGGATAAATGCTGCTTAGTGACCATGTCTTTCACATCTGCAAGAAAATAGTTTTACTGAATTGCTAACAATTTAAAAAAATAAATTCCTAAAAGAATTCTCCTCCTGCAATTAGAATACGTAAGATTAGCAAACTGAAGGGGGGGGAAAAAAACTTCGTTCATCCCTTTTGGAAAGGTTATCAAAAAGAACAATGAAGTTATTCCTTGATCACATCAATCACTACCAATCATTTCAGATACCAAGTGACAAGGGAAAAGCAAAATTCTAAGCAAAAGAGGCAGAGAAAGAATGAAATGATTATCAAAATGAAAATGCCAGTCACGGGCAGGTACTAAGCCCAAATTCAGAATCGAGGTTAAAACAGTACATCTAGATTAATAGAATGATTAAGTGAAGTCACAGATGGAAAATGATGCAAAGTAACCCAACATCAAACAAAACTAAAGTAGTATTTCAAACTCAAAACATATACAATGCTCATCTTTAAGGAAAGTTTGGAAACACACTGTGGATGATATAAACACAAAGCTGCGCTACGTTTCCACTTACAGGGAAGCCAAGCCCCACTCACCCTCACAACGCATGCATGCACACGCGCGCATGCACACACAGACACGCACACACACCTAGTGTCTGGGGACAAGGATCCTTCAGAAGACGCTCCGTGGTGTGCGCTCTGTGGTAACCTGGTGTCGGGTCTAAGCTCTTTGTCATACGCCATCATATTCCATTCTTGGCGCCTGTTTCTGGCTTTTCTAACCTTTTTCACCTCCCGAGTTGTGCCATCTATACGCTTTTGCTCCTGACGTCCAAAGAGGAAGGCAAGCATGCCGAGACAGAGGGAAGGAAAAGAGCAGGTTAGTGCGGTTGCCTTGGCAGTGGTGAGCCTGAGGCGCAGACAGGGGGCCCCTTTCCATCATTCCCAGCTCGAGAGCCTCCTAACACCCTTGCCCAACTCAGACCCCACCAAGAGAACAGACACTTATTGACTGAACACCAACATGTATAAGCTACTGTGCTGCAGTTTCAAGAGTTGCTTATCATCATTTTTGGTCAAGAATTCTCACCTCACTAAGATGTAGCTTCTTTTCAGTGTACGATACTTCTAGATCTATTTTATACACACGAAATACCTGCCTGCTCCAGACAGAGACATCGTTTCCCACTCTTTGACTGCTCTGACTTGTTAATGTATAATTATCTGTCACAAAATAATTTTGAGTGTTCAGTTTCAAAAGGATTATTTCAGAATATTTGAGTGAACCCTGCAACTAGCTTAACACAAACTAAAAACAAGGTAAGAACTGCCCTTCCCTCTCACTCCTGCTCCAGATCTACTTTGCCAGTAAAAATGTCTTCAATAAATAACTTGAGTCCTATGCAAGTGCTTTTTTAAAGGTGAGGACACTACTTCCAAGTGTGTTTATATGTCCTTCCTGCTCCCCCTCGTGAAATCTGATCATCTTCGGGAAACTGATCTATGAGCCTTTAAGTCCTACACCCCCCTTACAACCCCTCCACACATGGCTCTGCAATGAACAAATCCAGGTAACAAGATGTTCACTATGGCTGGGGGACCTGCCAAGCCCGGATGGTATGAATGGCAAACAAAAAAGGACAGGTGTCTGCCCTCATGGGGCTTGCGATCTCACCCAAGCTGAACTCCTAACTGTCAATGGAAAGGAACCATTAAAAACTACATTTTAAAATTTTAAATAAATGAAGATAATGCCTAATAACAATAGCGATATTCTTCATGACTGGAGGAGTCCTGTTAGGGGCATAAACTGGTCCAGTCCTGAGAGGGTCAAGAGCAAGAGGGTGGCACCTTTCAAAATTTTAAGTCCACACTGCATTGCTGGGAACTAACCCTGAAGAAATACATGAATACAGGTACCCCCTACAGTGCTGTACCAGTGACAGTTTAGAGGCAACCTAAATACTCATTAATTCATTAATTGGTAAATAGCTCATGAAGCATCCAAACTTTGGAATATGATACAACTATTAAGAAGAACAAAGTGAACTGAAGTCGCTCAGTCGTGTCCGACTTGTGACCCCATGGACTGTATCCTATCAGGCTGCTCTGTCCATGGGATTTTCCAGGCAATAGTACTGGAGTGGATTGCCATTTCCTTCTCCAGGAGATGTTTCTGACCCAGGGATTGAACCTGGGTCTCCCGCACTGTAGACAGATGTCTGAGCCACCAGGGAAATACCAAAGTACATCTTTATTATATCACAATATGGATATGTCTGTATCTGTGTATGCAGGTCAATTCCAGGAATAAAAAATACTTCGTGAAATGTGTACACCTGTATTATGAATGCACAGCTGTTACCAGAGAACAGTTATACCTGGGAAAGGGAGAAACTCACCTCCAAATTTTCTAAACACATGTGTTTACTTCAGGATGGGTTGGGCATTTTACAACTGGCGTGTATTGTCTGAAAGCTTTTAAAATCAAGAGAAAGAAAAGGAGGGAGATTTCTCTGGATTCCAACATACCTCCTGCTTGAGAGTCACTGTCTTCGACTACTTAATAGCTATCACCCTTATTTTTTTTTTTTTTTTGTATTTATTTTTTTTTTACACGAACTCCCAAACATGGACCCCCCTCCCACCTCCCACCCCACATCTTCCCTCCAGATCATCCCCATACACCAGCCCCAAGCATCCTGCATCCTGCATTGAACATAGACTGGCAATTCATTTCTTACATGATAGTATACATATTTCAATGCTATTCTCCCAAATCATCCCTCCCTCTCCCTCTCCCTCTCCTTCTCCCTCAGAGTCCATAAGTCCGCTCTACACATCTGTATCTCTTTTGCTGTCTTGCATACAGGGTCCTCATTACCATCTTTCTAAATTCCATATATATGTGTGTTAGTATCACCCTTACTTTTAAGAGGTGAATGCTGACATGGGTAGAGACAAGTGTGGTGGTATCTGCCACTCTCTTTACAATGGCTTAGCTTCCAATCTACCCATAAATGCACGACCCCCTCCCCCCGCCCCTACACACACACACGCTGCCTATGACATAACATTGACCCTGAGACATCTGCACCTGGCTACACTGCCCACATGAAGACGCCAAGGCTGTCCCTAGCTCCTTTTCACCCCTGGATGATCTCAGCTGCTGCTATTTAGAATGCTCCTCCATCCTGAAGCCCCACCACCCCCACGCGCACACACACACTCACTCCGCTCAGCCAGCCTCTTCTATCTGACCCCTGTATCTCAGGGACAGACCTCCTCCACTCTCCACATTCTCCCCGCACAGTCACCTTGCCTCCTGCTGCCACCTTCCCCAAAGCCACCCGATCCCTCACTTTCCAGCTCTGCAACTTCAGCCTGACACCAATGTCGTTATTTGCACAACTTTAAAAAAATGTTTTTACACCAGCAAACAAAGGAAAGTTCATGTTCAGAAACAACAGATGTCTTCTCCCCAAATTTTCTAAACTAATTCTTCCTTCAGATGGGCTTGTCCGCTCCAAATAAGAGTGTGACTCCTGGGGTTTCTAGAATCCTGGGAAATGAAGGCCACCTTGCCTCGCTTTCTGTTCCTATAGAAAGCAGATTTTGTATTAAAAATTTCAAATTTCTTTCCCTCTTTATGAGTTCCCAAAGATGGCGTGACTTTTTTTTAATGTTTGTTTCTCCCACTCAACTCTCATCTCCATGAGGGTGATAGTCCTTTCTTTTACATCACAGCCTTTAGAAGGCATTCAAAAAAGAACCATTATACAAATGAATGAAGGAGAAATTCTCATCAGAATTTTATGTGTTTGAGGCACACGGGATGAGACAAAACCATCAAGGAAATGACAAATAATTCTGTACTGAGGGTAATCACACACAGTCGACTAAGACTGCTTTCCCCTGAAGAGCAGTGGCGGAAAAGTTAAATATTTTTGCCAAAACCAACACTGCTGCTTCGAGAGAATTCTGGGAGGCCATTTAAAAGGAGGCATGCTTTAAAGGAGAGAACTTGTAAAGTCTTGGGGTTCTGCCCTGGTGCCATGAGGAGGTTTGGGGATTCAGAGCCACAGGCCTTCAAATCTCTGTTTGTTCTTCTTTGGAGAGATCAGCATCTTCCCATTCTGCACTTCAGTCCTTAGCAGTGTCTCTGCTTGGATATTCTCCACTTGAACACCCAGCAACCCTTCCAAGACTCCCCATTAAATTGCCCCAACGGGATTCTCCAGGCAAGAATACTGGAGCAGCTTGCCATGCTGTTCTCCAGGGGATCTTCCCGACCCAGGGATCGAACCCGGGTCTCCTGCATTGCAGGTGGATTCTTTACCATCTGACCCCTGGGAAGCCCCAAGATGAGCACACAGATAACAATCTGAGAAATTCCCTCCCAGGATTGGAGGTGACATTTCACACCTGCAGTCTGGAACCGACGGCCATGCTCCCTTTCCGAAATCCTGTTTTCAAATCTCAAGTCCTCTTCCATCCTGAACTGTCACTCCTACTGTGCCAGTACACCTACGAGTTGTCTCAAACCTCCAGGGAGCCAGCCCCCAAAATGCTAACAAGCTCTTAACTCACACACTAGGTGGTCATTTTTTAAAACATCGTTCATATATAAAAGGCTTGGCAACTAAATGCCTTTGGAGAATTAACTGATTTTCAGTCATTTAAGTCTAATTTCTGGGCCCCAAAGGGACAATTTTCAAAACAGAAGTTCCTGAAGCCAAGGGTGGGTTTGTTCCTCTAAGAGTGTTTGCAAGGCAGGTGCCTCAGTTCCCCCTCCTACGACCACCCCACCAAAGGGAAGCAGCTCATTTTCAGGAAATACTATCCTCTCAGTGTGCTGACCACACATGCTTTTCTATCCGATACGAACCTCTCTCACCAAGGTCTTAATTACAGTTAGGTGGCAGCCCAAAAATTAATAATGTTAAAAATGCCAAAAGTAGATAATTCTAACTGATATGGAAGGTTGACTGCTTTATGAAATTTGAAACTGCAAGAGAAAAGTTATAAAACACAGTGACAAACAAAACTGAAATTTTTGCCACTACTTTTATGAAAGCAAAGCAAGTTTTAGAGAATAAATCAATAGAGTTTATTGACAGTAGTACTGTATTACTGTGTTAGATTGAATGGTATCTTCACATGAAGAATGCAACCTCTAAAAAAACTTTAGCACAAAACCCAACATCTCAACTGTTTAAAAAATGTACTGATTTTTAAATCTCTAATTTCTAAGCAAGCATCTCAATTACACGTTTATATGAACATTTCCCATACTTGAATTCTTTACCTTTTGACGTCTTTTCTCTTTCCTTTTGTCTTCCGTGTCCTGTAGCATTTTTTCTTTCCAGAGGTCAAAGAAATAGGAAGGATCAGTATAGAACTTCAGCCCATCCTTCTTATCATCTCTGTAAATCAATGTATTACAAGTCAGGTGGGAAAAAAGGGTTGTATATTTTCATATGGGGTAATTATTAATGTTCACTTAAACTCACGAGATAACATGTGCGTGACGAATCTGAACTATCCTATACTCTCCGAAGTCTACAAATTTTCCTTATTTGAAAAAAATGTGTGAACATGCAGTAACAGCAGTTGTTTCTAGAATAATTAAGTAAAAAATACTCTTGCGTATTTAGATTTAGAAAAATGCTACCCAAAATCACAATATGGCTCATAAACAGCAATATTTAATACCACAATTATTTCAAGGTATGTTCCATTTATTCCAATGGGGGCTATATAGAGAGAGATGGATGGATCTCTTACCACATATATATGTTCACTTCTATTCTGGAGTGACAAGGCTATTTGGATAAAAATTAGCAAGTACTCTGTCTTTTTTTTTAAAAAATCAGGTTTGCCCAACATCTATAATTCAATTAGGAAAGAAGCAGAATATTCACGGTGCATAAGCGTAACTAGGATAGAGAGTGATGACCTAGATACTTTCCAAATGGAAAGTGAAAGTGTTAGTCACTCAGTCACGTCACGTTGTGACTCCTGGGACTGTAACTCGCCAGGTTCCTCTGTCCATGGAACTCGCCAGGCAAGAATACCGGAGCGGGTTGCCATTCCCATCTCCAGGGTCTTTAAATGGAAGTAACTCGCAACGAAAATCCACTTGCAGCTATTTAGTTTTCAAGAACTGCTATTATCATTATATGTTAAAAAATATTTCACGTCTTTATATGCTACTCATTCATCACAAAGTCCATAAAATGCAGCCAACATGGACCCAAAGTTGTAATATACATCAATAGACAGCAAAGCTCAAAATAATCATGTTAAGAAGTGAACACTCTATCTGCTAATGCTTTAAAAAGAGTATGTGACTTATATATTACCTTCAAGAGGAAGAAAAACATTTTCACTTAAAGAGAGCATTTCAATTAGTCATTTGAGGCACACAGAGAAAGAAAAAAAAATCAGAAAAATAAGTATAGAGAAGAGTTTGTGGCCCAGTAGTCAAACAAAGTGACGTGAATTACTCGCAGGAAACTGGTCCTGAAGTCCCTGCTATGCCGGGTTCTCTAAGCTTCTCAGCATCAAATGATAAGCCAGGCTCTCAGGAGGGTGGTCTGGCAGTTCTTTGCCTGAAAGTCGCTAACAAACCAGCACGATTCACTCTGTACTTCAATCTTTAGTTATTTAAAATCCTCTCTCTTCTCAATCTCCAAAGTGAGAAGCAACTTGCATTACTGGGATTTTAATGAAAACATTGTTGTGAAAAATTTAAACTTCCCTAAGATACTAGGGAATATATAGGTCGTCAATATAGTTGAGGACATAGAAAAACTGAGCAGCAACTTGCTGCAATTTTAAAATGTATAAAGTGTATCTTCTTTTTTCAAAAGTGGGCCTAATATTTTTATAAGGAGTTACTACTTAATGGAACAAATATGTATAATAACTTCAGCAAACGTTAACCTTGACACCAGGATATTAAGCAGAAATATTCTGTTTATCGCAACTAAACACTTGGCTTTTCAGTCACACTGTACTTATTTAAAACTGTGTTGTCAGTCATATTTAAATCCAATTGCAAAAGTTTGTATTTTTTCCTACCCCAAATATTTCTGTGTTAATAAAAAGTAGATTTGAGTTGGCATGACTATTTTTAAACACACTATTAAAACACATTTTTCTTTTCCGTAAAACTGAATATACACAATATATACGAGCATCAATTTATTTTTATCCAATTAAAAATTTTCACCACCACAAATGTTTAATCATGACCTTGATTAGTCAAATATGAGTGGTTCACTGAGTTTTCTGGGTTTCTTTTTTCCTTCATAACAAAATATTTAGTGAGGTTTCTTAGGAAAATTCTAGTAAGTTCCCATCGCTCTGGAATAAATAAAGCTAAAATTGCCCCCAGAAAAATATCTGCTGAACAAAAGCAAATTCACAAGTTAAAACATTAAGCTTCCCACACCATCTCAGCTCTCTAGCTTGTCACAGAGCCACGGTTTTGAGCTCCTGGAGTCACATGGCAAATTCCCACTGGCTATCTATTTTACATACAGTAGAGTGGGAGGCAGGAGGGAGGTTCAAGAGGGAGGGGAAATGTGTGCACCTATGACGGATTCATGTTGATGTACAGCAGAAACCAACGCAGTATTATAAAGCAATTATCCTTCAATTAAAAATAAATTTCTAAAAGGTAAAAAAAAAGATTAGGTTTACAATTCTACTATTAATCTTTGAGTATCTGAAGACTCCAGAAACATATATTTGTTTCACAGAAAAATGTGGTGTCCTATCCTCTCCCATCACAGCTTCCATGGAATCCCTGTTTCGTTTTCTGGAGCATCTTTCTGTCCATGCTGAAGAAAGGATGCAGTCTGAACGATTACTTTCCTAGCAGAGCTGCAAATAAAGGACAGGTGCAAACATCTCCTTTTGGATCCTGAGAAAGGACAGGAATTCAGACCAAGAAAACCCCTGGGCGCTGCCTGAGAAGGGCCACCAGACCCAGGAGAGCAGTAACGGATGTGGGGGACCCAGTGAATTCAGGAAGGCGGGGGCACCACCCAGCGGAGCTAACCCTGGGGGGCCGCGAGGACCACCTCCACCAGTCTGAGCTCATCAGAGGCTGAGAAGCGATGAATAGAGAATTACTGGGTAGGCCAAAAAGTTCATTCGGGTTTTCCTGTAACTGCTGCAAAAACCCCAAATGAACTTTTCAGCCAACCCAATACGTGGAAACAGGAAAGAACTCAGTGACACGGCAGCAGGTCGGAGAGGAGTTCTAAAGAGCGTTATCAGTGTCTTCTTAATAATTTTTGTACAATTTATTTTTCGCTCTTTTTCTAGGAAGTTTGGTCCTGATAGTGTATCCTACCAAATTCAAATGAAAGGTTACCTTCTTGATTCTATACTCTCTCTTAGAAACCCCAACGCTTCAGAACACACATTTCTGAATTAAATAACACATGTCTGCGGGGCTGAAATGCTGAGACAGGTACTTGGCTGCATTAGAGATGAATTAGGCAACTCCTTTAAACTTGACTTTGAACGTGAGGATCAACACAATCACACACCATTACTATGTAATGTGCCGTCTTCTACTCAAGGTATCTGCATCTGAAAGCTAACATCAGAGCTCACGCTTCCCTTGGTAAGCTTATCTGCATTTTGAAATACTCAAACTTTAGCAACTCTGTTAATCACTAATGTCATCGTGGTTGTTTCTGTTGTTGAGTCGCTAAGAGTCGACTCTTTTGTGACCCCAAGGACTGTAGCCCGCCAGGCTCCTCTGTCCACGTAATTCTCCAGGCGAGAACCCACTGGAGTCGGTTGTCTTTTCCTTCTCCAGGGCATCTTCCTGACCCAGGGACTGAACCTGTGTCTCCTGCATCTCCTGCATTGGCAGGCGGGTTCTTTACCATCTGTGCCACCTGGGAAGCCCAATTTCATCCTGGGTAACACTGCAGTGATTATTCTCAAAGTCTGAAAAGATGTTTTCACCACACTACCCACCTCTCTCAACTTACCTGAGAGCTCTGGGGACGCACCTGGACGTGGAAGACCTACCTGTACGGTGTAAGGATGCTCAGAGGAGGTGGCTTATCGCTCTGGTTGTAAATGTCAGCAACAGGGTTAGGAATGCTGTTCTTTGAAACCACCTGCTGGTCTTGGACTGTGGAACTTTTGAAAGCTTTTTTCATGTTGATATCCTGTAGTGACACTGTTTAGAGAAAAGTCCCCCAAGTCGAGTTATGTGGAAATATTTTGAACCGTTTAGAAACAAGTGTAATTTGATTCACAATCATAAACATCTCCTAGAATAGCCAAATATATAACGTCTATGCTAGCAGAATAATATCTATTATTGTTCATTTAAAATCATGCTTACTAGTATGCACAACCCCTCCCTCTGATAAACAACAGTTATCTCTATAAATCATGTATTTCCTTCTTTTGTGGGAATATAATTATTTCATTGAGCCTAATTATGAGTGCACCATTCTTTACTTATATAGCATTTCTCAGAAACCACATAGAAATGAAGTTATGAGTGTAATAGGTATGCAAACACAAAGATTCAGGGTATCCAATGGGAGGGGAACCATTCAAACAGTTAATACGTCTGCAAAAAATACATGAATGTAGAAAGTGCATTAAGTTTTTCTGACAGTAATATTAAGGAGAAATGGTAAAGCTTTTCAGCACACCTAGAGTCCTGGAAATTAAGCAGCATGATACAAATCTACACTAAGGAGTCTGAGAGAAGCAGGCTGATTACACTCATTTCTTGAGTCTGAATGGCATACTGCATCTCAGCTATCAACTCATCTGACCTTGACATGACTTTCTGAGGTGGGTGTACAGGCGCATTCACCCACTGGACCAATGAGGCTGATGGTCAGGGGTGTTAAATGGCCTTTCCAAGACTGCCCAACGCAAGAGTGACAGGATCCCACAGAGCATAGATTTCCTGACTTTGTCAAGGATTCTTCTGTAGGAGTATCCACCAAGGAAAGTCCTAAAGGAGAATACTGATTGGGAAGGGAATGCAAGGCTATAAAATGTGCTGTGGAATCTCACGATGCTAACCTTTTCTAGGGTAAGGTTTATCACAAGCATCACAACTGCAAGAGGCAACAAAAAGCTGAATAAAGACAAGTAAGTGTTTTTTAAATAATTTTGATGCCATTTGAAAAGTATATGATTGATTTAAAATGTTAAAACTCCTTGTCTGAATAGACCCAGTAGCTATTCAAACTTTTCCTTTTAAATAAAAGACACATTTAAAAATCAAATTAAAAAGAGCACCTCTCTAGCTTCCTACTTACTGTTGGAAAAGTAAGAATGCTCATAACAAACATTAAAATCTCAATATTTTACGCTTGTTAAATTTTTAGTTCACTAATTTTGACCTTTGAAACAGATCTGAAGATAAAACATGTTTTTTTGAAGGATGAGGGATGAATTTCATAAATAACTACATTAAAAAAACCTTTCACTTTTTATTAATACTGCTATTGAAGGCCTAGTAGAAAAATAAGATGCTAGGATCATTTTAATGCCAGGAGGAAAACTGTAACTACCTATATAAAGGGAAAAATAATTTTTAATCTGAGTGTTTTCTTCAAAGTAAACATAAAATGGCACATCTTGATTTGGGAGGATAGTTTTTTTCAGTCTAATTTCAGTCTCTTATTTGAAAGAGACAAAAAGTCTCTTTTTTAATTTTTTTAAGGGATTGTTGAATTTAAATTTTTTTTTGAAACTATCCCAACTTCAGGGAACATCATCAAAATGACCATCGGTTAACTACACAGCACCTGTGGACATTAACTTTGTTTTAGAGGCCTGAAGCCCTTCATTTCCGGGCAATTAAGTCAGCACGATCAGCTCAATTACTTACAATCAGTCCTAAGGGGAGCAGAGGGTACAGGGCTCTCTTAGCTGGACAGTATCTTTGGAGTGAGTCTGTGATTTTTCCGGTAAGAAAGTATCTTTCCAATAACTACCAGTAACCTCCATTAGGACTTCTAACACTGAATGCATTCAGAGAGTCCTTTAAAACAAATATTGCATGTGTCCTTTATTTAAAAATTGAGTGTGGTTCACAAGGTAGACCAGATGTGACTCTTAATTACTAAGTAACCCCACACTGTGGGTTTGCCCCTCACTTTTCTTCTAGGAAAAGATGAGATGAAGGATGAGCGCACGACCCTGAGGAGGCAGCAGGGTGATTCCCTCCCCTCCTTCAGCATCACTTCTGGCTCCAGGCTCTCCAGAGCTGACCTACCCTCTTCTACCGTGGAATCCAGCTGGGTGACCTTGACAGCGAGGCGATCAATCCTGTCCTGCAGAGAGTTCGCGCGGATGTAGAAGTTGTTGGCCTCGTTAAACAGCTCTCCGAATATGTCCTCAGCATGTTTGCCTGCAGAAGGCACCAATAGAAGGCCGCCTGGTCAGAGGCCACACTCTCACCCAAGCCCAATGCCAACTTCCATACGTGTGGTTTTGTGCAAATCATCACAAAATGCATCACTATCAAAGGCCTGTAGGATTTTTCCAAATTTATTAGGAATACTCACACGTATCTGAAAGTGACCCAAAGCTGTAGGATTTTTAAATGACCCAGATGATACAGATTTTTTACTATGAGCTTTCTGCCCCCACCAAGTTGCTTCCCATTAAACTAAGCTTCTTTGGGAAAAAATTAGATTTCATTTTGCATGCTTTGTGCATACACGGTTCAGGACCTGAACTTTCCTTTACTTCCCAAGTAAACAAATTTGATTCAACAAATCACGTCGGCTTCTAAATTCAGGATTTTAACCTCATTCACAATCAGCAATGTCAGATTTCTTATACGATGCCTCACACTTCCAATGGCATTAAATTCTTCTAATTCATATTTCAAAATCTAGGTATACAGTGCTAACTTTGGCCCTCCCTAAAAATCAATATGTTGAATTCTGAGTTAAGTTTTTCTGTACACATCATCTTTTCTTTCCCGTGAGTGAGAGACATACCTCTCATCTTCCTTAAAGTGTCATTAATAACATTTCTGAAAATTTCACAAGATTGGAATCAGTATCTGCTTATACTCAGTTTCCAAATCCTAACACCATTCCTTTGAGTAAACAAAGATTTAATCAAATCTTTGTCAACAAACATTTAATAACTGCCTACTAAGCATGCAAGGAGCATGACTGCTAGATGCTATGGTATGAGTACGTTTAGTTCTTTAAGAAACAGCTAAACTGTCTTCCAGGGTGGCTGGACCATTCTGCATTCCCACCAGCAATGAACGAGAGTTTCTGTTGCTCTCCACCTGGTGCTGTCAGTGTTTTATGTTTTGGCCATTCTAACAGGCATGTTTTATCTTGTTTTAAGCTGCATTTCCCTGAAGACTGTGATGTGGAGCATCTTTTCATGTACTTGTTTGCCATCTGCACATCTTCTCCGGTGAGAGGTCCGTTCGGGTCTTTTGCCCATTTTTCAAACCAGTTGTTCATTTTTTTATTGCTGAGTTTTAAGAGTTCTTTGGATATATTTTGGATAATGGTCCTTTATCAGATTATGTCTTTTGGAAACATCTTCTCCCAGTCACTGGCCTGTCTTCTTCTTCTCCACAATATCTTTTATAGAACATAAGTTTTTAACTTGGATAAAGTCCAGCTTATCAATGATTTCTTTCACTGTCATGCCTTTTAATACTGTATCTAAAAAGTCACAGTCATATCCGAAGTCATCTCGATTTTCTCCTTTGCTCTCTTCAAGGAATTTCATTGCTTTGCATCTAGGTCTAGGATCCACTTTGACTTAATTTTTGTGAGGGGTATAAGATGCATTGTTTTTAATCTGCATATTCTATCAATTTATCACTCAAAAGGGAAGAGAGCCTGAACCTTCCCGGAAAAAAAGTCACCTGGAGCAAGAATAGCCGTAATGCTTTCACCGCGCTCCACAGTTTACGCGGTGCCCTCACACTCACTCACCTTTGTCTTTCTGTGAAGCCCGAGGCTATCACCTCCACGAGAGTTAAGATCCACCTGTGGGCCCTGGGTGTCCCCAGCTGCCCCCACCTGGGACAGAGCCTTCTGGCACCACCTGTATGATGACTGAGAGCTCACGAGCCAGACATGGAGCCGCCGCTCCCACCTTCCAGGTGACTAAGCTGAGCACCAGGCGGTCCCTCCAGACACCGCGCCGAGAAAGCGGGAGAAACAGATGAAACGACAACTTGGGTCTCCTGTCTTCTGATTCCCTGCCTTAGCGCGCACTTCCTCAGCTTCCTTGGCTAGAAATCAGCAACTTCCCATGGATTATCTCAGGTCATGAGACACTTGGAAATTTCCTGGTTACTTAATAAAATGGACTGAAATATTCTGCTGCTTCAATGGTTACTCCTAGATACTGGATAAGCATCTCTTAAGAATTGAAAATTTGTATAATTTCATGAATTCTAACAGTGTAACTGTCTTAATAACAGGAACGCTGTCTGAGGAAATAAGATTAAGAAAGGAATCAATGAACACCACTAAAAATGGGAGTGGGGACTCTGACTGTGTATCTCAGTTGAGCAGTAAATCGTTTCTCCTGAAGCTGAAAATCCACAGTGCAGCTCTCTGGAGTTACTTGAAATCCTGCCGACAGTCCCCACTCACGCAATATACAAAATGGTTCCAAAAGGCGAATCAGTTTTTTAAAAAAAGAGTCTCCAGACGAACTATGGATGCTTTTAAACACTGTAACTAGATGCAGCATCCAACGGTAATGTTTGTTTGCTGTCTTTATTATGAACTTCCTGAGCAAGCCTTGTGTGTCTAATTACCTAACAGACATCACGCTGGTGTCCTGTAAGAATCGCAATCCCTGGACAAGTTCTCATAGGAGCTCATGTTCCTATTAACTCAAACCCACACCCCTACGTGGAAAGGCATGGTCTGCCCACGATGAAGCCCCGGAAAGAACAGAGTCACCCGTGACTGCTCCCTCCCTCCACGGGCAGACACCAAACCTCTCCTGCCCCCCACCCACTGGGCTCTGGCCCTTCCTGTTTCTCTCCTGAATTACATCAACAGCTTTGTTTTCCTGGGTCCAGATTCGCCTTCCATCCCTAGATCTGCACGTCAGGATGCTGCTATTCCGACCCTTCACTGCTCCCATCATCTCAAGACCAAACCCAAGGCTCTGAGCAGGCACGGGGGCCCCATGCACTTTCGCTCTGTCCTTTTTCTGGGCTCCGGCAGAACACACTGCCAATAACTACCAGTAACCTCCATTAGGACTTCTAACACTGAATGCATTCAGAGAGTCCTTTAAAACAAATATTGCATGTGTCCTTTATTTAAAAATTGAGTGTGGTTCACAAGGTAGACCAGATGTGACTCTTAATTACTAAGTAACCCCACACTGTGGGTTTGCCCCTCACTTTTCTTCTAGGAAAAGATGAGATGAAGGATGAGCGCACGACCCTGAGGAGGCAGCAGGGTGATTCCCTCCCCTCCTTCAGCATCACTTCTGGCTCCAGGCTCTCCAGAGCTGACCTACCCTCTTCTACCGTGGAATCCAGCTGGGTGACCTTGACAGCGAGGCGATCAATCCTGTCCTGCAGAGAGTTCGCGCGGATGTAGAAGTTGTTGGCCTCGTTAAACAGCTCTCCGAATATGTCCTCAGCATGTTTGCCTGCAGAAGGCACCAATAGAAGGCCGCCTGGTCAGAGGCCACACTCTCACCCAAGCCCAATGCCAACTTCCATACGTGTGGTTTTGTGCAAATCATCACAAAATGCATCACTATCAAAGGCCTGTAGGATTTTTCCAAATTTATTAGGAATACTCACACGTATCTGAAAGTGACCCAAAGCTGTAGGATTTTTAAATGACCCAGATGATACAGATTTTTTACTATGAGCTTTCTGCCCCCACCAAGTTGCTTCCCATTAAACTAAGCTTCTTTGGGAAAAAATTAGATTTCATTTTGCATGCTTTGTGCATACACGGTTCAGGACCTGAACTTTCCTTTACTTCCCAAGTAAACAAATTTGATTCAACAAATCACGTCGGCTTCTAAATTCAGGATTTTAACCTCATTCACAATCAGCAATGTCAGATTTCTTATACGATGCCTCACACTTCCAATGGCATTAAATTCTTCTAATTCATATTTCAAAATCTAGGTATACAGTGCTAACTTTGGCCCTCCCTAAAAATCAATATGTTGACTTCTGAGTTAAGTTTTTCTGTACACATCATCTTTTCTTTCCCGTGAGTGAGAGACATACCTCTCATCTTCCTTAAAGTGTCATTAATAACATTTCTGAAAATTTCACAAGATTGGAATCAGTATCTGCTTATACTCAGTTTCCAAATCCTAACACCATTCCTTTGAGTAAACAAAGATTTAATCAAATCTTTGTCAACAAACATTTAATAACTGCCTACTAAGCATGCAAGGAGCATGACTGCTAGATGCTATGGTATGAGTACGTTTAGTTCTTTAAGAAACAGCTAAACTGTCTTCCAGGGTGGCTGGACCATTCTGCATTCCCACCAGCAATGAACGAGAGTTTCTGTTGCTCTCCACCTGGTGCTGTCAGTGTTTTATGTTTTGGCCATTCTAACAGGCATGTTTTATCTTGTTTTAAGCTGCATTTCCCTGAAGACTGTGATGTGGAGCATCTTTTCAAGTACTTGTTTGCCATCTGCACATCTTCTCCGGTGAGAGGTCCGTTCGGGTCTTTTGCCCATTTTTCAAACCAGTTGTTCATTTTTTTATTGCTGAGTTTTAAGAGTTCTTTGGATATATTTTGGATAATGGTCCTTTATCAGATTATGTCTTTTGGAAACATCTTCTCCCAGTCACTGGCCTGTCTTCTTCTTCTCCACAATATCTTTTATAGAACATAAGTTTTTAACTTGGATAAAGTCCAGCTTATCAATGATTTCTTTCACTGTCATGCCTTTTAATACTGTATCTAAAAAGTCACAGTCATATCCGAAGTCATCTCGATTTTCTCCTTTGCTCTCTTCAAGGAATTTCATTGCTTTGCATCTAGGTCTAGGATCCACTTTGACTTAATTTTTGTGAGGGGTATAAGATGCATTGTTTTTAATCTGCATATTCTATCAATTTATCACTCAAAAGGGAAGAGAGCCTGAACCTTCCCGGAAAAAAAGTCACCTGGAGCAAGAATAGCCGTAATGCTTTCACCGCGCTCCACAGTTTACGCGGTGCCCTCACACTCACTCACCTTTGTCTTTCTGTGAAGCCCGAGGCTATCACCTCCACGAGAGTTAAGATCCACCTGTGGGCCCTGGGTGTCCCCAGCTGCCCCCACCTGGGACAGAGCCTTCTGGCACCACCTGTATGATGACTGAGAGCTCACGAGCCAGACATGGAGCCGCCGCTCCCACCTTCCAGGTGACTAAGCTGAGCACCAGGCGGTCCCTCCAGACACCGCGCCGAGAAAGCGGGAGAAACAGATGAAACGACAACTTGGGTCTCCTGTCTTCTGATTCCCTGCCTTAGCGCGCACTTCCTCAGCTTCCTTGGCTAGAAATCAGCAACTTCCCATGGATTATCTCAGGTCATGAGACACTTGGAAATTTCCTGGTTACTTAATAAAATGGACTGAAATATTCTGCTGCTTCAATGGTTACTCCTAGATACTGGATAAGCATCTCTTAAGAATTGAAAATTTGTATAATTTCATGAATTCTAACAGTGTAACTGTCTTAATAACAGGAACGCTGTCTGAGGAAATAAGATTAAGAAAGGAATCAATGAACACCACTAAAAATGGGAGTGGGGACTCTGACTGTGTATCTCAGTTGAGCAGTAAATCGTTTCTCCTGAAGCTGAAAATCCACAGTGCAGCTCTCTGGAGTTACTTGAAATCCTGCCGACAGTCCCCACTCACGCAATATACAAAATGGTTCCAAAAGGCGAATCAGTTTTTTAAAAAAAGAGTCTCCAGACGAACTATGGATGCTTTTAAACACTGTAACTAGATGCAGCATCCAACGGTAATGTTTGTTTGCTGTCTTTATTATGAACTTCCTGAGCAAGCCTTGTGTGTCTAATTACCTAACAGACATCACGCTGGTGTCCTGTAAGAATCGCAATCCCTGGACAAGTTCTCATAGGAGCTCATGTTCCTATTAACTCAAACCCACACCCCTACGTGGAAAGGCATGGTCTGCCCACGATGAAGCCCCGGAAAGAACAGAGTCACCCGTGACTGCTCCCTCCCTCCACGGGCAGACACCAAACCTCTCCTGCCCCCCACCCACTGGGCTCCGGCCCTTCCTGTTTCTCTCCTGAATTACATCAACAGCTTTGTTTTCCTGGGTCCAGATTCGCCTTCCATCCCTAGATCTGCACGTCAGGATGCTGCTATTCCGACCCTTCACTGCTCCCATCATCTCAAGACCAAACCCAAGGCTCTGAGCAGGCACGGGGGCCCCATGCACTTTCGCTCTGTCCTTTTTCTGGGCTCCGGCAGAACACACTGCCTAAACCCTCCCCACTTGCTCACAGATGCCGTTAGTCCTCTGCGTGTTCAAACCCCTTCCGCACTGTCACCTCACTCAGAAGAAGAGGTGAAGGCTGGCAGTGACTCAGAAGGGTCTGCCAGGTCCAGCTCAGTGACCTCCCGGGCCCACCCCCTGCTGCCGTCTCCCTCTCGCGTTCCTCGCCAACCCACAAGGGCCCCGCAGACATGCCCGCTCCTGCCCAGGCTTTCACATCTCCTGTGCCTCCCGCCTGGGCCACTTCTGTCGCCCAGGTCTAGACCCAAATGTCATCTTCCAAGGGAGATGTTCTCCAGCTAAATGGCAATCACCTCTCTGTATACACATTCATAGATGTAAACAAACCCCTACATCCTCCCCCGTCCCCTCCCTGCTATGTTTTTCTCTGAGCACTCACCGCCACATAGTAAGTTATACACTTGTATTTAGTGATCCTGTTTCTGGCCTGCCTCCTTCCACAAGAACACATGATTCAGGAGAGGAGGACTCTATGCATCACTGCATCGATTGCCAAGGTCTAGGGCGTGTCTGGCTTATTGTAGGTGCTCAAAAAGAGATTTGAAGAAACAGACAAAAATGCACACACTTAAAAACCCATCCTTCGGGAAGCAGACTGGGGTCTGTGAGACCAGAGGGCCCTCCCTGTGTCCTCAGATACCCAGAGGACATCTCAGTCACAGGATGCATCCTACACCCCTCCTCTTGGCTTTTTTACACAAGTCCTGTAAGGGCGTGGGCCACGCCCATGGTCTCTGCACTGATTGTGCTAGCCAGTGCTCAGCATCTCTTGAATAAAAAGACATAACCTGTACCATTGTTTTCTCGTTCACAAGGACACAACCAGCAAAGGTTCCCTGCTCAGGTACATTTGGGAAATGCTGGACTAGAAAGATTAAACATGTATATGCCTCAGCCATCTCAAAATCTTTAACATGCTCGTGTGTGTTGGGGTTCCGCAGGACAAGCACTATGCATACCACATTTTCCAACTGACTGGTTTTTGAAATGCCAGTAATGCCTTTCAGACTGTTTTCTGAAGCCCGTTTTGGAAAACGCCTGCCCACTCAGCTGGATGACCTGTAGACAAAGCACCGTGTTCCAAATGGTTTGAATTCAAGTCTAGCAGCTGTTTTTTTGGAATGCCAGATGTAATCAAAATGGAACCAACTAATTTTTTTCTACTTGACCATTCATGGTTTTAAGAAAAAATTCCAGTGCAACTTCAAGAAAACCCCTTCCCCTTCAGCGCTGCAAAAATCTAATTAACTGTGTACCACTGACAACTCGGGCATGGACTGCACAGCCTCTTCCTGAAGTGGCTTGAATGTTCTCAAAACACACTCTGCAGATGCTAAACAGGCCAAAAAGGATCAATACAACAAACCCTCTACCTTTACTGCTTAATCCTATCTGAAAAAACATAGCGGACACTCTACTCCCCTTGGAAGTTCTCGATTTATAAAAACAAACAAAAATTAAAGATTTGCAAACTTAATCTTCTACTAGCTGCTGGAAGCTGACAAGTGACTAAAGAGAAGGAAACAGGAGGAACTATATTTTCTGATGAACAAGAATCAAGTGTTGCAACCACAGCACTCAGTTCTACAAATAGCAAGTCGTTCAAAGAGCTTAATTTGACTCACTCTTCCAATGGCAAGTCTGATAATAGCTGAACTGAACTAATTCTGAATTAAAGACCATGAAGAGGTAAGAGCCACTGATTCATTCTTAACTGACAAAGAACCAATTAGGGATTTATCTGTACCACATGAGTTTGAGTCCAAGCTCAAAAAATCTTGTTGGGAAGGAAGGGAGCAAGGAACGGGGCAACAGGCAGAGGGTGATCTCTCAATAAATGAGTATTTGGTAGGAAGGATGCAGACGGGAGTCAGGGGTGCATGAGGCAGGCAAGAAGCAGGTAAACCCAGTCCTGGACTCACCACCATAAGCGGGCAGGGCAGGATGTGCCGGTGCAGAGGCAAAGCAGAGGGCTGAGACGGCAGAAGGGGGATGTCTGGCTCTCCCCTAAAAGCTTTTATTTTCCCAGTGAAATAAGCAAATCATTTGCTCACAATCTGGGATGGGGGGCTGCGGGGAGAAAAGATGTGAAACAGGCAGGAAACTAATGGGTGCAGGAATTACAGCGTGGCTGCTGAGTGGCCCTGAATGCCCACCTGAGGACAGCTGCCGATTTCATGTCCCTCTCCTTTTCTGACACAAGCACTTACAGACACAAACTTCCCTCCGAGCACCTCTTTACATAAATCCCACAAATACACTGGTGATTCTGTGTGTTCATTACTGGTGCAGTGAGAGTTTGCAATTTTCTTTTGGAGTTCTTTTTTGACCCAAGGATTAATTTAGAAGCTGCCGTTTGATTTTCCAATATGTAAGAACTATCTAGAAAGATTATTAGAATTATTTTCTCATTAACATCATGCTCTTGGTGGTATGAGTCTCTTCAAATGTATTATTTTATGGCCAAGCACATGCCCCATCTGAGAGAGGAAGCATTAAAAGAACGTATATTCTGCAGGTGGGAGTTTTGTGTTCTACAAACATGGATGAAGTCAGCCTAGCTGGCAATGTCGCTCAAACCTCCCATATCCTGGTAAGTTGTGATCCTTGGAATCTGCCTTTCCCAGTTCTGGGGCAGTGGTTTGTCCTGTGACCTCAGTTCTCTGATGAGATAAAAGAAGCTGCTGAGATCTTTTCTCGTGCAGGTGGGTGTGAGTTCCACGTCTGGAAGGCCAGTCTGGGGTCACCTGCGGTTCCTGCTTCTTTCTGTAACTTCTCTCTTGATCGAGTGTCACGCTTTTCTCCCTTCCCGTGAGTCTCCTATTTTTGGCTGGACCACGTGTGTAGAAGGCTGGTAGAGAATGAAGCAGACACAGTAGACCTACCCTTACGAAAGGGCTTGTGTCAAGAAGGAACACAGCTGAGACTGCTGATCATCAGTCATGGACTGGTAGGAGAGTAGTGTCATGGTTTGGAAATCTTAGAAAAAAAAAAACATTAAAACTTCCCTCAATGTTTTTAGGTGATAATAACAGTGCAGATCACAATGATCAGAGAGACACCTGTAAGACACTTATGATATGTTACTGTAGGCCTATGAACTCATGAGATGGGAAGAACACAGCTGATAAAGGCAGAGAGGTTTGATGGCTGGCTCTCTACATGAGCTGGGAAGAATTAGTCTGTGTTTAAACCCTGCCACGTTGCAGCTGGCCCGGGGCAGGGAAAGGTGAGAAACAACCTTGGTGTCATTACTTTTATTGAGGAAACACTTCTGATACTCCAGGTGAGTGATGGGTTAGGGAAAACGCTTCAGTTTCCAACAGCCCCGTCTTTGTGAGGAGGGGTTCCTCTGCTGCTGCTGCTAAGTCGCTTCCATCGTGTCCAACTCTGTGCGACCCCAGAGACGGTAGCTCACCAGGCTCCGCCGTCCCTGGGATTCTCCAGGCAAGAACACTGAAGTGGGTTGCCATTTCCTTCTCCAGGGATTCTTCTACTTGCCTCCAATTCTGTGGCCGACAGAGCCTTACTTTACATGTACAGGTACACAGGACTACTTACCTCCTTCACTGGCTTTCTATTTTTATCTACAAAAAATGCAAACATGTATCTCAGTTTGAGGCAGTAAATTTTTAAAAATTCATGCTGTTTCTTCCAGTCAACTCTGTCTATAGAGTACATAAACACTTCTTCTCTTAAAGCACCCTTAACCTAGCCTGAACCTGCATGGTGATGAACTTGTGATTTATCTCTTGAATATATTATGTTTAATCTTCCCTTTTTCCCCTCAAATATTCCATTTAGCTAAAAACATCCAAGAAATCTATTCAGTGCATGCCTTGAAAACACTTAAAATCTCTCTTCTGACTAGAACTGCACTTGGTATAATCAATTAACACAACCCTGAATTTCAGATCCAATTACATAAAGCAAATGTATTACGCTGCAAGCCATCAAGGAAGTATTCTCATTCAGTTTAGCATTTGGTTTGATATGAGACACAATACATAAAAAGTATTAATAATATTAATCACTAATTTAAAAACTGAGGAGAAAACAGACTTTCCTTTTCATTTATACAAGTACTCAATGTAGAAATTAAATGGAAAATAGGTTTTGTAATAGTTTTTTTTAAAGAGATTCATGTTTAAAACTGATAGAGTCTCAGAATTTTTATACCATTGGTAAGGATGATCTTAGCTCTGTGGGAGGAAGCTTGATGACATATAAAATGAAAGAAATCTTTAAAAAAAGAAGAGAGAGAGAGATGCCAAAAAAGATTTGAGATGTAAGTATTAGTTTTATACAAGAATTATGACAGTGTCTCCCCAAACAAAGAAACATATGTATGCCCAACAGCAAGATAATTGTTATTCATGGTATATCAATATAATATAGTAATCTCTAGCTATTAAAAATGTATCTTGGATGCTGAATATACACCAACTGAGTATAGGCCACAAACCCAGATGTATGAGAAATCACTTTTAGAATGATATATATGAACCATTATCAATGACTTCCTGTGATTAATAAAAAAAAATTGTAACTTTTTCCTTTCATGTTATCCTGTGCTAAGTTTTCTATACTATCTTATTAGCACCATCAAATATAACCAAAAACTCTGGGCAGGGGGTACCTAAGGTCTAATTCCTTTCCTTGTGCCATCTTGGAGGCCTTTGTAAGAAAGGAAAAGAAAGCTATTACTGTAAGGACGTAGAGAGAGAGGTGGAAACTGGCTTGGGAGGCACAGAAATGGATTTGACACAAATGCTCTGTCTCCTTTTTAAAGCAAATTCTATTAGAATTACATTATAATGTCAGAAGGAATTTGATTGCAAGAGACTAATTTTAATTGAGCAACTAGGTGATAAGGACAAGAGCACTCAGATAAATTAATCAAGGAAAATGATGAAGAAGCACTCCCAATTCAATGTTAATTGCTTCACTAAACTGTCATTATTTGAAGAAAAAATATCAATACTCCATTGCTGGAAAACCAAGTAACACACTGATTTTCTTTTCCCCCCTCACTGAAGTAAAGTTGATTTACATATTATTTTCATTTCAGTTATATTACACAGTGATTCAATATTTTTACAGGTTATATACTGCATGAAAAGCTATTACACGATAATGACTGTAATTCCCTGTGCTGTATATATATTTAGATTCCTGTTGCTTACCTGCTTTATACACAGTAGTTTGTATCTTTTAATCCCCACCCCTATCTTGCCCCTCCCTCTGCCCACTGGTAACCACTAGCTTGTTTTCTGTATCTGTGAGTCTGTTTCTGTTTTGCAATATACATTCATTTATTTTCTAGATTCCACATATAAGGGATGTACAGTATGTCTTTCTCTGACACTTATTTCACCAAGTATAATATTCTCTTGGTCCACCCACATCGCTGCAAACGGCAGACCTTTGTTCCTTTTTATGGCAGAGTAATATTCTACTGTGTGCACGTGTGTGTCTGTAGCCCACTGTCTCTCTCCGTCGGTCGTCAGTGGACCTTCAGGCTGCTTCCTTGCTCAGTTGCAAACAGTGCTGCTATGAACCCTGGGGTTGTTGAAACACGTTTTCAAGCTAGTATGTACATTTTCCTCTGGATATAAATCCAGGAGTGGAATCGCTGGGTCATATTTTTGCATTCTGAGGGACTACTTGGTATCTGTTATCCTCTCATGACGCTGAACTGTCCCCCACAGAAGTGAAGAGAACCAGAGAGACACCAGAGGTGCACCAGGCCAGCCACTGCTAGTCTCCCTTCTGGAAAAGACCAAAGAGACGCCTCCTGGCCCCGGCGTTGATCTTCCTCCCCTAGATCCATGAGAGCAGTGCTCCCCAGCCTTTCTGACACCAGGGGACCGATTTTGTGGCAGACACTTTTTCCACGGATCAGGGGCAGGGGGCTGGTTTCGGGGTGATCCAACACACTACACTTTCTTTGCTCTTTATCTCTAATCTAACATCACCACTGACCTGACGGGAGGTAGTGGTCTGCAGCCCAGGGGTTGGGGACCGCTGCCCTAGAGAGCTAGTGACTCCGGACTGCCCATTTAAAGGACACCCCGGTTTTCACTGGGCGCACCTGGACAGCCCAGGGTAACCTGCTTCTTGTGAGGTGAGCTGACAAGCAGCCTCAACCCTGGGCCTGCCGAGTGATACAGCACACCCGTGGGTCCCGAGGGTGAGGATTCAGATAGCCTCAGAGGGGCTGCCCTCAGCCTGCCCAAAGGGGACTCCACGGGACAGACCAGACCGTGTGGGCAGCTCCACTTACAAAAGGGCCCCACAGACGTGACTGACAACGCTATACCCGGAACACGGCACGGTTATTAAAAACCGTAATGGTTCACGGCGGTTTCCCTCACTTGGACTCCACGCCCATAGGCGTTTCAGGCATAAAAACAAGAGACTGAAAAGCGTTCTTACAGAAGCACATGAAGGCACACAGAAACACGCCCACCCTTCAGTAATCTACATGGCATCCTCTTGTAACACAAATCTACACATTTTACCAACAACCCCTACCAAAAATCAAGTATAATTAGTTCAGACTCCAGAAGAAATCTATCTTGAAACACATTTTAAGTAATTTCCAGGTTACTCTGGCCTCAGCCAATGATTATAGGTATCATGTATCAAAAATATATCCATAACAACACAGTACAATTCTTTTAAAGAAAAAAAAAATATTCATCTGTTGTGTTTCTTCTTCAAAACAAATAAAAGTACTTGAGTTGTTGTGTTTTTTTTTTAAACCACTCTCCTGTGCTTGAGGCGACCAGGATGTGAAATTTCATGGAGGATTTTCTCATTATTAACAGAGGTTCTGAAAATTTAACTGTGAAAACCTGTCACCCAAAATGCAGTGTGAACCATCTAAACCGAAAAGGAGTGGGATGAAGTGAGAAAATAAGATCACGATGTGAATGTAAAAGTTAGGCAGAAGGACCGTAACTTCAAAAAGCTTTGGAGGAAAAGCATTTTCATGCACATATGAGCCTTAAGAAATGGAGTATTCCTTGTGTATCTCATGTTCAAAATTGGAAAAAAAGGAAGCCCTCTCCTCCTTATGCCTGTGTTTGCTTACATGTCTGTAACCCACCATGTGACGTGTACATGGCACTGCATATGTCTCACCAGCAGTCAGTACNCATATGAGCCTTAAGAAATGGAGTATTCCTTGTGTATCTCATGTTCAAAATTGGAAAAAAAGGAAGCCCTATCCTCCTCATGCCTGTGTTTGCTTACATGTCTGTAACCCACCATGTGACGTGTACATGGCACTGCATATGTCTCACCAGCAGCTCATTGCTGACCTCCGTTCGGAAGTCAGCACCTGCACTTCAACCTTTAGAAGGTTAAAATCAGCAAGTCTCACTGGATCCTCAGGCTGATCCTCTGATTCATTTGAAATCTTATTCAATCAACAAACACGTATCGAGCCTCTATTCTATGCCAGTCATAGCACAGTTCTCAATTCACTACATTAAAAAAAAAAGATTAGTCCTGTCCAAGTGTAATAAATAACTCACTTAAAAAAACAACTACCAATTATTTTATCCTTATGTATAATAAGCTTTTTAAAATGAACACTACTTTAAACTACACATTTGGTCTTATCTGCTGCTACTGCTAAGTTGCTTCAGTCGTGACCGACTCTGTGCGACCCCATGGACTGCAGCCTACCGGGTTCCTCCGACCATGGGATTTTCCAGCAAGAGTACTGGAGTGGGCTGCCACTGCCTTCTCCTTGGTCTTATCTGCAGCTGCTGCTGGTAAGTCGCTTCAGTTGTGTACAACTCTGTGCGACCCCATAGACGGCAGCCCACCAGGCTCCCCTGTCCCTGGGATTCTCCAGTCAAGAACACTGGAGTGGGTTGCCATTTCCTTCTCCAATGCATGATAGTGAAAAGTGAAAGTGAAGTCATTCAGTAGTGTCTGACCCTTAGCGACTCCATGGACTGCAGCCTGCCAGGCTCCTCCATCCATGGGATTTTCCGGGAAAGAGTATAGGATTGGATTGCCATTGCCTTCTTCGTTGGTCTTATCTGAAGTGAAGTTGCTCAGTCGTGTCCGACTCTTTGCAACCCCATGGACTGTAGCCTACAAGGCTCCTCTGTCCATGGAATTTTCCAGGCAAGAACACTAGAGTGGGTTGCCATTTCCTTCTCCATGGTCTTATCTAGTCATCTGTAAATCAGTCAATTCCAACTTGATCACACAAAGCCGGTGTCAGCAGACCAGAGAGGGCAGATAGCTCATTTCATGCCGGGAAATTTTCAGAAGGGAGGAAGCCTCTTTCCTCCAAAGCCTCTTCTTTGGACAATCCCAGAACTACTGAACTGAAATCACTTAGCTAAAGCCATTAAAATTAACATGTCACTGGTAATCAGAAAGGAGGGAGTCCAAGGCGAGGGGACTCACTCAGACTGCTCAGCTGGCGGATGATGGCAGCCAGGGTGCTGTTGGTCACACACTCGAGCTCACTGGCGATGCCCTCGGGCAGGGCCCCCCGGCATAGGTGCCGGGGCTCGATGTTCCTCTTCACTAAGGGCATGGCTCACGATCTGAAAATGAAAAAGATGGTTTCAGAAGCGCACAGTCCCAGTGTAACACACCTGGAACTTCAACTCCCTGGAAAATCGACTCCTGCCCAGGAATCCGCCTTATCCTATAGCTTCTATGTAAGCAGACTGGCTAAACGTGCAACAGATGTCGAACTACTTACATAAACGTTACAGATTTCAAAGATATACAGACAGCACATCCTACTGTTATAGAAAAATGATGTATGCACGATTTCTAGTTAAGCATGGCAAAAATAAAATACTTGAAATTATTTCCCATCTAATTTTGCTTACTGTACAATTAATCTAAAGCTGAATTTTTCCTGTGATTTTACTCATTATGCAAGAAGATGCCTGCACATTGGCATTTAACTTCTAGCAGTACTCTTCATTACAATTCAAGTCAAATGACTAAAGAATTTCAGAATCGTATCAATATGCTTTCTACTTTCAGGCAACTTTCCTATCTTCTAATAACTCATCTAATCTCTTTAAAATTCCATAAAATGAAGCTCTTCAATTATCCCATAGCATGATTAACTGGAATACCTTTTTTCTTAAAAAAAAAAAAAGAAATAAATAAAGGAAGCAACTCCACAGATGTTTAAAACAGTATGAAGCTCTCAGAACATCTCTTTCCATGACCATCCCGGCCCATGTGAACCATCTGGAAGATGTCTTTTGGGTGAGCAGCCAACTGCGTGAGACAAACACAATTAGTCAGTTTTTCCAGATATCTCACTGCTGGTGGTTTTCTTTGTTGTGATCAGAGGGCATACTTTGTCTGATTTTAATCCTTTTAAATCTGTTTTGTTTTACAGCCCAGAAAACGGTGTGTCTTGGTGAATGCCTCACACGTGTTTCAAAAGATTGTGTATCAGCTGCGATGGCTGACGCTGCTGCTGAGATGCTCTGTATCCTTAGCTGATTTTTAATACACTCGTTTCATGAATTACTGAGAGGGGTGTTGAAGTTGTCAGTGATCACTGTGGATCTGTCAGTTTCCCTCTTGAGCTCCATCAGTTTGTGTTTATGTATTTTGAAGGTCTGCTGTTGAACATACACACAACATTTAAGATTCCTGTGTCTCCTTTTTGAATTTACTACCTTTGGTTGCCCTGGGCCTACACTGCTGCTCAGGGGCTTTCTCTAGTTGTGGCAAACGGGAGCCACTCTAGTTGTGGCGTGTGGGCTTCTCCTGCTGCAGAGCATGGGCCGCAGGTGCACAGGCTTCAGCAGCTGCAGCTCTCAGGCTCAGCAGTTGCAGCGCCTGGGCTTAGTGGCTCTGCAGCATGTGGGGTCTTAGCTCCTCAGGGAGCTAAGGGGACAGGGATCAGACCTCAGGACACAGGGATCAGACCTGCGTCCCCCGCACCGGCAGGAGGATTCTTAACCCCTGGACCGTCAGGGAAGTCCCCACTGCATATTCTCAGTGAAATGACCTCATTATCCTTCAGTGATGCTCCACTTTTTCTGGGAGATCACGGTGCTGGCTGCCCGTGTTTGGATCTGTGATCACGCGGACAGGTATGCAGGAATTCTGTCCTCAGAATAAACATGATCCCAGCAGAAGTGGCCACACAGAGCCTGTGCTCTGACTCCGCCGTACTGTCCACTGTGAAGGGCAAGGCTGCAGCTGCTCCCAGGTCTTACAGCACTCCGCCTGCCGGCTGATGTCCCCAGGAGGTCACGTGTCTGTAGTCAGAGGGGAAACCTGGGCTTCCCCAAGGCCCAGACCGTCCCATGACCTTCTAGAGTGATACTGCCTGGCCTCTTCCTAGTTAAGCTTCAGATGAAAGTCATGATGAAGTGAGGGGCGAGGCGGGGGAAGGACCGTGGACAGTTCACCAGTCATGGTTCACTGGGATCAACGTCCAGGCTTTGCTACTAGAACATGGTGCGTCCACTTCTGCAGGATGAGAAAGAAAGGCACTGGGGTCCTGCCACTAACACCACCGCACAGTCTTAACTGAGATGGGCCTCAGGTTCCTCTTCTGATCGGCAGAGCGGCTGTTCTTGCAGAGTCCCGAGCTCTCATAGGCTTTCCTTCCTCCCAGTTAGATACACTTAGCTGGCCTCCAGAAACATCCACATTGGATTCGCCTGCAGGCCAAACACCTGCATTTTGATTATACTTCAGCCAGTGGAAATGCAGATAATAAACAGCAAAAAATAAGACAAACATCCCTTTCCTCAAGGAATTAAAGGTTCAGTGAGAGAGACAGGCATATAAATGAAGTCACAATCCAGGGTGACAAGCACTAGTTTAAGGTATTTCTCATTTCCTGGGACGTTAAAACACAACTGATTGGGAAGAGGGGGTAGGGTCAGGGTCACAGTGCATTGCCAACCCCATGCGTGGCACATGGAGGCCACTCAGTAAACATCAGCGGGGTGGAGAAGTGCAGTTCACAGTCATGGCTTAGAAGCAGATCAGAGGTATAGCAGTGAGCAGAGCTGCCTTCCAAGGCTTAGAAGCAGCATCCCATTATTTTTAAAAAATCATCCAGTCTTTGCTCAAAACCCTCTATAACTAAATAAGTAACTCCGAGAGATGGTGATGAACAGGGAGGCCTGGCGTGCTGCGATTCATGGGGTCACAAAGAGTCGGACACGACTGAGGGACTGAACTGAACTGAACTGAACTGAACTGGGTGGGGAAAGCAGAGTTCTGTCTGTGGACTAACACAGTGATACATACGAAACGGCCGTTCACCTTTCCTTGACACGTGGACCCTTCAGGTGGATGCCAACACCCAGTTGTAACTGAAAAGGCAGAGAACGGAGGTCAAGGCTGACATTCCTCTGCCCCATGCGTTCATCACTGGCTCCTGTCTCATTGCTTGGCTGCTGTAAGAAGAAGCCCCAGAGCTGTCAGTCATTACCCATGAAAGAGATGCAAGCTGGAACCACCAGGAGGTAGTGGGCACGCCCGTTAGAATGGACGAAGGCAAAACCACTGGCCACACCGAATGTTTGGTAAGGATGTAGGCAGAGCACAGTTCCCTGCTGAAGGGAATGGAAAACGACCCAGTCACTATGGCAGTCTGGCAGGTTCTTAAAAGATTAAACACACACTTCTCAGAATGACCCTAGGATCTACTCCATGCCTTGGAACTCAGGCAAAAGTAAAAGCACACGCCCCCAAAAAAGACCTATACACGAACGATCATACACCTTCATCTGTAAAAGCCAAAAACAACCCCAGAATAGAAACAAGCCCAAATTCATCAACAGGAGAGCAGATAAACAAACAGTGCTTCTCAGCAACAGCGAGGGATGAATCACTGATCCGGGAAACAACGTGGACGAATCCGGGATAATCATGCTGAACCAAAGTCAGACCAAAAACAGCACAGCCAGAAGGACTCCATCTATGTAACTACGATACTCTGACTTACAGTAACAAATATATATATTTGGTCTTCATCTCCATCGATGGCACAGAGCTCCAAAAACTCTTGGAATTCCAAGTGACAAGAGCTATAAAGCTGTGCTTTGCCACAAACAAGCCAACCCCACTGAACTACACCTATGGATGTTAGTGAAGTGACTCCGGACCCTCCCTAAGGATGGGGGGCTGGTTACCAGGGGAACCAACTCAGTGAGTAGGAGGCTGGAAGCTTCAGTCCCACCCCCGAATCCCCGAAGAGAGGACAGGGGCTAGAGGCTGAATTCCGTCACCCACGGCTGATGTTCTAATGCATCGTGTCCATCATGAAGCCTCTATACTCCCAAAAGCATGGGGTTCAAGGGCTCCCAGGTTCATGCACAGATGCATTTACATGCCAGGAGGGTGGTGTGCCCCAAGCTCGTGGGGACAGAAGCTCCAGGGGCTCAGGACCCGCAAGACTTCGCCCTTTGTTCTCATCATCAAACTGCTCATCATATCCTTGAAGGTCCTTCTAACAACCCTGCCATGAGTCTGGTGAGAAAACTGGCTTCCTGGGCACCATGAAGCTCAAATGGGGCTGTGGGAACCTTAAATTTACAGCTAGTCGGCCAGAGCGCAGGTGACAAAGAAAGCTGGTGGGGCGCGGGCAGGGGGTCGTGGAGGATGGACCCTTCACCTGTGGGGTGACTGCCCTCCACCAGACACATGTCAGAACTGAGGTCAACTGCATGCCCGGAGGCTGGTGTCACCAAACTGCCTGCCATTGGAAAACCCACACACCTGGTGTCAGACGAAGAAGCACAGACACGCACTAGCAAGCTTCCCTTTACAGTCACACTCTGGAAACGCAGACCCATCTCCAGAGACACAGGGAAGATCAGAGGCTGCCTGGAGGTCGGGGAGCGACTGGGGAAGGTTGTCCAAGGCCAGAGGAACCGTCCGTGGTGGCGGTGTGCGAGCTCACGTCTCGTCTGTGCTGGTGGTTTCGTGGCCATGGGCACGGGTCAGAATTCATCAGACGGTACATCTCAAACACGCATCCTTTACTGTTGGTCAGTTACGCCCAA
Source organism: Oreotragus oreotragus (assembly GCA_006410675.1). Taxonomy (NCBI): domain Eukaryota; kingdom Metazoa; phylum Chordata; class Mammalia; order Artiodactyla; family Bovidae; genus Oreotragus; species Oreotragus oreotragus. The sequence continues at coordinate 326,883 of SJYX01012990.1, read as the reverse complement.
CGAAACTGCTTAAAACTGGACCCGTGGGCGTGGATGAGAGATGCAGAGCAGAATACAAATTGGGAGATGCCTGGAAATGTATTCCCTATTTAGATTCTGACATGATGGTCAGGTAGAAAGAATTACTGTCAGCCACAGACAAGTGACAAAAGACTACAACAGACCAAAAAAAAAAAAAAAAATACACACACACAGAAAAAAGATAAATTTAGCAACTCATTGGGCGCAGCTCCAGAAGAGTAACACAAATGGCCACAGTTAATGGCTCGGTGAATCTGGCAGACAGAAACGCTAGCTCAGTTCCGAGGAAGTTTCCTCCTACAGAGCTCCCTCCTCCTCAGGGGATGCGTTCCCCCCTCACCGGGCCCCAGGTCAGTACTGCAAAGAGGGTGAACGCCGCGCAGAGACAGCTGCTCTGCCTGGTCCTGCCTCCCTCCCGCACCACAGCCGGACAAGCCGGACCACTGAGCCAAATCCGAGTTCTTCCACTAAACCCCAGTCCTCACCCACGACACGGAAGCAACAACGCCTGCTGCTCACCTCCAAGGGCTGTGATGAGACTGCACACCAGCAAGGCCAGGAATGCCGAAAAGTGGATCCCAAACCCCCAGACACTACTCCTGTGAAGGAATCGAGGCTTACTTGACACATTAAAGAACTAGCCCCATCCCTCCCTCTCCTCTTCAACTGGACAGGAAGGGGAGGATGGTTTATCAGCACCACGACTCGGCTGTGATTACACTGTGATGAGCAGGCCAGGCTCACGAGCTGCCTTCTGCCGTATTATTACTGCAGTATTCATTAGGATCCACACAAAGCGTCTGTTACGTGAATGCCCTTTTAAATAAAACTAAAACAGTAAACTTCTGATTCAAAGTACAATAAACGTGTGACCCACAGACACTTGACAAGCACAAGATTAAGTTGCGTGGCCACTGCATTATTTTCCTAAGAACACAGGAAGAAGCTGAAACCATCGAGAGTGCTTTAAGACTTGTGAGGGAGACAGGGCTTTCTGAAAAACATGAATCTCAAAGAATTCTCAGGGACTCAGACTCTATTACACGACCTGAGACCTCAAGGTTTAATTCTCAAAAGGCTCTAGTTTCTGTTCGTGTCCACTCACTTGACCGTAAATTGAGAGTCTTCCTGGAGATAAGTCAGCATCTCCTCTTCTTGTTAAGAAAGATGCAGTTCTCCTTTTTCTCCACCCTACTCCTTTACAGCAACCATCTGAGAATGACATTCGCCAAAGAAATTAATCAAAGTCCAAAATGCGTTACAAATAAATTTAAGGTCCTGGAGGGAATGAACCATAACATACAAAAGCAGATCACTTGCCAGTTGTGTCAAGAAAACACTATTGGCATGGCCTGAAATATCAACTTGAACCATACAAAATTACCACTTTTGTTGGTCAAAAATAGCCAAATGTTGCTGATTCATATGAATGACATAAAATAAGGTCAAAATAGCAATAAATCTGTAGAACCTATCAACTGTTTCCCACCACACGTGCTACGAATCTGTGGACTCTCTGTATTTTTAGAAACCAAAAGCATCCTGATGGCAGTATTTTTGGCAACTAGAAGCTGTGCTCATGAAAGAAAGTTAAGATAAACTGAATGGTTATTTTAGTTAACTACACTCAGTTGTTTGTACTGTGAAAGCAGGAAGAGATGTACCAGCAAAATATCTAAAATTTGCAACACTCTGTCTCAAAGAGCACTCCCTGCATCTTGTTGGTTCCAGTGCAGTATGCGAGGTGGATTATGGTCATCTCCAAAAGGACCATTTGGGTTTCCAGGTGAGGCAGAGCCCTGCCCCACAGCCACAGAAGCTGAGCCCAGTACTGGGGCTATCTCCAGAACTGACTGGGCCCCTTGTAACTGTTGCCAAATAGCCCCCGTGATCCTTGCCAACCAGTTTTCCTGACCCCAAATAGGCAAAAATGCCCATCCCGGTACTCTCCCTATAGCACCCTAACCAATCACTTCATGCCACCCTTTCAGCACAAATTGTCTTGAAGTTGGCTCAGTTCAGTCGCTCAGTTGTGTCCAACTCTTTGCAATCCCATGGACTGTAGCACTCCAGGCTTCTCTGTCCATCACCAACTCCCGGAGCCTACTCAAACTCATGTCCACAGTGTCGGCGATGCCGCCCAAGCATCTCATCCTCTGTCATCCCCCTTCTCCTCCTGCCTTCAATCTTTCCCAGCATCAGGGTGTTTTCCAATGAGTCCTTTCTTTGCATCAGGTGGCCAAAGTACTGGAGCTTCAGCTTCAACATCAGTCCTTCCAATGAACATGCAGGACTGATCACCTTTAGGATGGACTGGTTGGATCTCCTTGCAGTCCAAGGGACTCCTGTATACTATCATGTAAGAAATGAATTGCCAGTCTATGTTCAATACAGGATGCAGGATGCTTGGGGCTGGTGTATGGGGATGATCTGGAGGGATGATGTGGGGTGGGAGGTGGGAGGGGGGTTCATGTTTGGGAGTTCGTGTAAAAAAATAAATAAATACAAAAAAAAAAAAAAGAGAGAGTTCTCCAACACCACAGTTCAAAAGCATTCAATTAACCCCCCAAAAGCACTGATTTTCCCTGGTCGGTCAGGAGGTCAGCCCGCTGCACTCTCGGTGCCCTCATGATCTCTGCTCTCTGTTCTCAATAAACTCACTCCTTTCTGAAATGATCTGTGCCTGGAACTTCTTTTCCAACCCGCGTTCGGACAGGTCATTTTACAGAAAATCAACCAAAGAAACAAAATCATAAAGCTGAAAATGGTAAACTGGTTACACATGATAAATGGGAATATGTTATCAATACATATGTAAGCATTTTATATGTCATTGACACCCACTACAACTTTATGGGCTGGCAGATAAAGATAAACTTAACAGATTAAGAACTCAGGGCTCAAAAATGTAACTTATCCAGAGTGACGTGACTAGTAAGTGCAAGAACTTCAATTCCAAACCAGCTGTGGCAGGTGCCAAAGTCTTAGTATGTTTCTGCAACTAAATCCTCCGTCAGCATCACCAAATGAGGGTCCACGGTCTCCAAGGTGCTCGGAGGAATGTTTTTCAATGTTTTCAGCAGCTTATCAAGATTGTGTGTGTGTGCTAAATGGCTTCAGTTGTGTCCCACTCTGCAACCCCATGGACTGTAGCCCGCCAGGCTCCTCTGTCCATCGGATTCTCCAGGCAAGAATACTGGAGTGGGTTGCTGTGCCCTCCTCCAGTGTATCTTATATTATTACACAAAACATGTCGGTATATTCTAAGACATGACAGCAAGCATACAAAACAACTGTTAACTCCACCAAAGCTAAGTGACAGTTATAACAGAGTTAACAAATAATGTTGTTTTACTCATAGAATTTGAGAGGACATCTAAACATTGTTTCAGATAGCTCTTTTCTTAAAAAAAAAAAAAAAGGCTATTTAATGAAGTTGAAACCAATGCATAACTTTTAAGTACTATACACAGCTTTCCAGTTACATTAACAGAAAGAAGAAAATGCCAAAATAAGACCTCCCAATAGATGATGCTGACTTTTCACTTTGAACTTAAAAGGAAACAGTAATTTAAACCCACAAGTGATATAAATGTGTTGCCTTGCTTTCATGAGTTTCAGATCACAACCACAGAAACCAAATGTAGTAGATAGTGTGGGCTGGTATTCAGCAGCGACTCCCAGCACTTACCCTCGCTGCTACATCAGAGGCTAGCAGGCGAACCCACATTTCTGAGGCCCCTGGCGATGGGAACCCTGAATTTGCTTTCGCCTCTTTCCCTATCCATGTACCTTATATTTCTTTTTCTTGCTTTCTTTCACTGACTAGGACAATTCTGAAGTAAATGTGCAAAATATACAGGGGAGAAAATGAGACCCAGTTTAATGAGTCAGAAACTGCATAGCCACATTTGTGGTTCATATAAAAATTAACAGGAAATGAATATATCAAATTTCAGTTTTCCTCTTTCAAATTCTTACTATTGACTAGGAACAAAAGCTTGATATAATACCTGGCTGTTAATATTTATATATTAAACTATATTAATATTTAATATTTAGAAACATCAACATATTTTATCCTAGTCTATTTCAAATTAACATTTTGAACTACAATGTTATAGAAATTAAATGGCTTTAATGATGAAATGCACACACTCTTACCGTGTAGCTGTTGACTTATGAGTTGCAGAAATGTCCCCTAGGTAGCATCACCACTGGCTCAGGTATCAGTAGTAACAGCAATCAAAATTAAAGCTAAAAAGGAAAAAATAAAATTAAATACGGCAAGCAAAATGCATTCGAGTCTCCAAGAAAGTTTAAAATTCAAATTTCACATTTTGATTATTTCATCAAGGGAGCTCTAGTCCCAGAACTAGTTTTTTTTTAATTAGCAGGGAGCTAATAAGGAATGTGCATTCCGGCATGACTCCCACTCCTTTTCTTGGAATGAGCTCTGCAAGTAACTTCAAGGAGTCGAGTAAATATCAGCCAAAGGGAAGAAACACAAAAGCCCAGTAAATCACAGGTCTGCTCAGTGGAACTGTTCACACACACTGCAGGCTTGTGGCCGCCCTCACTTAATGGAACGCCAATCCTTTGCTCAAGAACTCTTATTTCAAGTCCATAAAAATTTTGGTGATCACTTCAAAAATATCTCAATAGTACATATGGGGATAAAACAGTGACAAAGACTCCATGTGAGCCGAACTGACCCTAGTGTTTCCAGGATGACTGACAGTAACAGCAAGTCTACAGAGTCACCTGAAGGTAAACACTGTTCACCAGTGAGAAGAAGCTATGTGGTACCAAAAACAGTATAGCTTCCTACTCAGTTATGGTTCACTGCGGAGAATACAGTTAAGAAAGGTATAGTGAACAAGCATTCATTCATCCAACAAAACTTTTCCAAGTACCTGGCCTAAGTAGGCCCCCCCTTTTCAACACTGTGGACACAAAAATCACCGAGAAGTCGCCTGCTCAACCCTGTGAGGGTGGCCGATGCTGGCAGATACAACACAACACAGTAGATGCAGGAAAGGGCAGAGCAGCCCGGAAGTGGGTGGAGTAGAGCCAAAGCTTCCCAGGAGATCAAGGGTGGGTGGGGAGGGGTGAAGCTAGGAAATGAGGCCCAGGAAAGGACAGGATGCAATGTCCTTAGGGAAGGCCGGCAGCCCAAAGTCTAGAAAGGGCTGTGTTGTGAGGTGTATGTGGGCCGGCAGATAATGAACACCCAGAGTTAGGATCATCACCATCCTTTTGAAAGTGTGAAAAAAAAAAAAAAAAAAAAAACCAGATCGTTCAATGACACTCTGATCCACACATGTCCTCCTAGTTTGCTCACTTAAAATTAACAGCAGCACATGACTTCCTTCCCCTTTCTCAGGAGCAGCTGTACAGCGGGCGCTTGATTATGCAAAATTAAAAATGACTTTTCCCTAAGTCATTTGCATAAGTGATCATCCTATTTTCAAAGACAGAGAAGTATCTCTGGGTTTTAGATGATCCGGGCCAAATTTCCCCTGAACCAGATCACCTCATCTACATGATTCTGAAAGTAATCAGCATGTATGTCTCACTTTGGATAAGGCTATTATATATATCTGCTAGCCGTGCATAAGGGCAAGGCCAGCGTCCACAGACATGTGTCCTGGGTGATGCTTTGTATTTACAGCCCTGGGTTACCTCTTCCTTTGGGAAACACAAGTGTGGATTTCCCCATTCATGTGAAAGGCTATGCAACTAATATTCTGTTATTAGTTATCTAGTGGTAAACGTCTCACTGAAGACTAAGCAGAATGCTAACACGTCACTCACATTTAACTCAACCTTCACAAGGCAGGACAGAACCATGCTCCCTGCCATTTCAATAAACAAAGAAAGCTGCTCACCATCCAACCAGCAGCCACCGCAGCTGCCCTGACAAGTCAGCCCTGAGGGGGTTCAGAATGGGGAAAAACAGGGTACTGGCCCTAAGCAGTTAAGACAGAGGACGAAGGACTACGTCCTGTGAGCCCGGATCCCTGCATCCTCCCCCACACAGAGAAGCACTAAAAGCATTAACTTGAGACGTCTGTCTTTTATGATTGCTAGTGGCACCCCACTCCAGTACACTTGCCTGGAAAATCCATGGACGGAGGAGCCTGGTGGGCTGCAGTCCATGGGGTCACTAAGAGTCGGACACGACTGACTGACTTCACTTTCACTTTACTTTCATGCACTGGAGAAGGCAATGGCAACCCACTCCAGTGTTCTTGCCTGGAGAATCCCAGGGGCGGGGGAGCCTGGTGGGCTGCCATCTATGGGGTCGCACAGAGTCGGACACGACTGAAGCGACTTAGCAGCAGCAGCAGCAGTGACCTTCTGATGTCCAACTACATGTTTGCTGATTTGGAGCAGTTCCTCAGAGAAACTGCGAGGCTATCTTCCAGGCTCTAGTCCTCAGCAGGGCCACCCCCCCAAATGAAACCTAACTCCCAACTTACAGGCTGCGTGGTTTTCTTTGGTTGACACAAGTAAACACCCTCATTTAAAAAAAAGAGGAAACTGGGGATTGGAAGATGTCTTGTCCAGATGACACAGCTTTGGAGAGGCAGAGTCCGGACAGGCTGTCTGGCCACCATCATTGCTCTTAGTTACCACAACAACGTGCATCACAGGACCTCCTCCGGATGTGCACATGTGCACTCTTCTTTCCTACTGAGGGGCCAACACGTCTCAGCTAAGTCAGGAGCTGTGAAGGGCTTGAAGAATTAACCTGGCTCTGTGAATGTGCTGCCTCACTTTACAGGGGAATGTGAATCTTTAACTCCTTGGAAGTTACAGGTGAAGGCTGTGAAGTGTGAAATGTAGCGCCTCCACAGAGAGGTGTCGCACTAGCTCAGGGAAACACGGTTATATGCCACACCATCAGCGTGGTAATGCAAAGGTCTGTGTCCCCTGGGGAGGCCCTGGCCGTGGTGCTGAACACGCCGCTCTGTGGCTACTCCTGGGAGCACAGCGCCCTTCACTTCCTGCCAACAGGCATGGGTCTGTGATGCTCCCCACCACGAATGCCTCTTTCCTTCTGGTTTCTGTGCATCCAAATTGGCTCCAGCCTTCACAGTGCAACCTAGAGTGGCCTCCTTCACCCGCCCGTTCCTCCCTCTGTCTGCTCAATGAAGACTTATCTGCTGGGGTGATGTGTCAGGCTTCATGTGTGTGTCCCTACCCTGTCAAGTCTAAGGCCATACTGCACCCCCAAGAACCTCTTGGTACCCCAGAAGAAAAGTCCTATCGACGAGGAATCAGCATTCAATGTGACGACGGTATGTGTGTGGTATTGACAGCACAGGGACGGAGTGACAGCCATGCGGGATGGGGGAGGAATTCACAACCTTGGTAACACTGCAGCCTTAATTCAGATGACAGGTGACCAAGACCTACAATGAGACAGGGGAGAAGTTTTTAATGGGAATGAACTTGAGAGGCATGGCGCTGGGTGATGGAGTAGATGGGGTGTCTCAGGGGTAGGGCTGGGCCTGGGGTGGAGGCAGCACTTCCTGGCTCAGCTCCTCCATACACACCCCCAACCCCACACCAATGGACGTGCTCCACAGATGGACACTGGTCCATGTACAGCCTGAGCCACAGACAGCACTTGAGTGATTGCTTGACCTTGACAAGTGTTACTGAGGAGCTGAGTTTTCCATTTTATTTCTTAATTAACATTAAACAGCAATACGTGGGGCTTTCCAGGTGGTGGTGGTGCTGCTGCTGCTGCTAAGTCACTTCAGTCGTGTCCGACTCTGTGCGACCCCATAGACAGCAGCCCATTGGGCTCCGCCATCCCTGGGATTCTCCAAGCAAGAACACTAGAGTGGGTTGCCATTTCTTTCTCCAGTACATGAAAGTGAAAAGTGAAAGTGAAGTTGCTCAGTTGTGTCCGACTCAGCGACCCCATGGACTGCAGCCTACCAGGCTCCTCCGTCCATGGGAGTTTCCAGGCAAGAGTACTGGAGTGGGGTGCCATTGCCTTCTCCGCCAGGTGGTGCTAGTGATAAAGAATCCACCTGCCAATGCAGGAGACATAAGAGATGAGGGTTCGATCCCTGGGTTGGGAAGATCCCCTGCAGGAGGGCATGGCAACCCACTCCCATATTCTTGCCTGGAGAATCCCATGGACAGAGGGGCTATACTCCATGGGGTCGCAAAGAGTCAGACACAACTGAAGCGACTTAGCACGCACACACTCACATGCACAGCAATGCGTGGCTAGTGGCTAAGAGACAGAACAATGCAGCTCTTAACGCTGCAGGCTTGTGATTCTGAGCTGAGGGGTGGTCACCAGATCTGGGAAAGGGAACACCAAGAGGAAGGCAGGCAGACATGCAATTATTTGTGGAACAGATGGATGAAGAAGTCAAAGGACAGAGGAACAAACTGAGTGAGCTTAAGGACTCCTCCCTTTAAAATCCCACCAGGACGTGGCTGTCCTCGTCCGGTCAGGTCTCCAGTAAAGTCCTCAACATGGGAGCATCAGAGTGCACTCATGCTGGCACCAGATCACAGCCTAATCCTTAAAACACTGCTATTAACTTAAAATCCCTTACCCTGTGAAATACCAAAAAAAAAAAAAAAAGAAAAAAAAAGGGAGGGGGGAGAAAAAATAAAGAATAAGGAAAAACTATTATTTTGAAGGACTTCCCTGGTGGCTCAGAGGTTAAAGCGTCTGCCTCCAATGTGGGAGACCCGGGTTCAATCCCTGGGTCGGGAAGATCCCCTGGAGAAGGAAATGGCAATCCACTCCAGTATTCTTGCCTGGAGAATCCCATGGACGGAGAAGCCTAGTAGGTTACAGTTCACGGGGTCGCAAAGAGTCAGACACGACTGAGTGATTTCACCTATTATTTTGAAACTACAACAAGTCATAATGTAGATCAAGGAAAATCAACAAAGCCAGGATAAATATCTGTCTAGAAAAATATGTCTTTTTCTAAAAAAAATCGGCAGAGAAGGGAGAGGAGAGTGGCTTGATCCTGAGTTCAGGTCATTTCAGACAGATTACAGGCCACTCAGCTTCTAAGCGGTTCAGCTGAACTTGGTCTACACTCTTCTGTGGAAGAAATGATTGAATTTACTTACGAAATAACGCATTTTGTTCTAAGCAACACTTTTAAAAGGTCAATGATAATAACGCTGTCCCTGGGATTTTGCCCTTTCCTCTTAGTTCCTACAACATCCAAAGTCAACACGAAAGAAGGAACTCTGATGTGAAAACATCTAACCTGAGAACAGGTTGTGTCTAAATAACTCACTGGTAATCTGCCAATAATTAACCTAATCTGATTGTATCGGGATTTACTATTTCCGTCCCTGCCATCCCGCCTAAGCTTCTGAATTCCAGTTTTCCGGAAATGGGGAGCTGCATACATATGACACGCCCATGTGGTCCAGGACAGTGGTTTCTGCACTGCATTCCGGGGCCACCTCCTTCCTCAGATTCAAAGTCTAAGTTCCTCTCCATCCAGGAGATCACAGCATCAGCCATCTTGACTCTACACACAGCAAGCTCTACTTACAAGATGGTGAGCACCCTGGAACATGCAGACTCTACCATCTTCAGAGAAACGATTCATCAGCATGTCTAACAGGAATGGTTTTAGCTAGAAGTATGTGTCTAACAATATGATAAAACAGCAACACTCACTCAGGTTGGTTATCTGAGCTTCAGCTCCCGTGGCTGGAGTCATTCTACCCGTCTCAGGTCAGGGCTGCTAGGGACACACTTAGCCGGCCCCACAGCCCAGCTCAACACGTAGGGAGCTCCTGGGTAGAAGTGCCGAGCAGTACACACGGTCCTGGTGCCCTGTGTGTGTGTGAGAGACATGGTCCTGGTCCCCTGAGAGCGTCCCCTGGGGAGGAACAGGGTGTGTGTGTGTGTGAGAGAGAGAGAGACACACACACACACACAGTGTTGAGAGAGAGAGACACATACACAGTCCTGGTGCCCTGAGGGACACATACACACACACACACAGTCCTGAGAGAGAGACACACACACACAGTCCTGGTGCCCTGAGGGACACATACACACACACACACAGTCCTGAGAGAGAGACACACACACACAGTCCTGGTGCCCTGAGGGACACATACACACACACACACAGTCCTGAGAGAGAGACACACACACACAGTCCTGGTGCCCTGAGGGACACATACACACACACACACAGTCCTGAGAGAGAGACACACACACACAGTCCTGGTGCCCTGAGGGACACATACACACACACACACAGTCCTGAGAGAGAGACACACACACACAGTCCTGGTGCCCTGAGGGACACATACACACACACACACAGTCCTGAGAGAGAGACACACACACACAGTCCTGGTGCCCTGAGGGACACATACACACACACACACAGTCCTGAGAGAGAGACACACACACACAGTCCTGGTGCCCTGAGGGACACATACACACACACACACAGTCCTGAGAGAGAGACACACACACACAGTCCTGGTGCCCTGAGGGACACATACACACACACACACAGTCCTGAGAGAGAGACACACACACACAGTCCTGGTGCCCTGAGGGACACATACACACACACACACAGTCCTGAGAGAGAGACACACACACACAGTCCTGGTGCCCTGAGGGACACATACACACACACACACAGTCCTGAGAGAGAGACACACACACACAGTCCTGGTGCCCTGAGGGACACATACACACACACACACAGTCCTGAGAGAGAGACACACACACACAGTCCTGGTGCCCTGAGGGACACACACACACAGACACACACAGACACACACAGTCCTGGGGTGTGTACACATGAAACAAGCAGCAGGAGAGGCACTGCTGCATAGAACAAAAAAAAAACATCGGCTGACATTCAGAGCCCACTCCCAACTAGGCACACTCATTTAACAATGAACAAAACCACATTAATTATCTTATGAGGATGCAGATGAAGAAAAATTCTCCCAGTTTTAAGTATTTGTTCATTTAAAGAGTATGTATCACAGATTTATATGCTAGGATCATAAAAACAATAGTTTCTCCCCCTTCATTTCATGATCAATGCTGCTGCTGCTAAGTCGCTTCAGTCGTGTCCGACTCTGTGTGACCCCATAGACGGCAGCCCACCAGGCTCCCACATCCCTGGGATTCTCCAGGCAAGAACACTGGAGTGGGTTGCCATTTCCTTCTCCAATGCGTGAAAGTGAAGTCGCTCAGTCGTGTCCGACTCCTAGCAACCCCATGGACTGCAGCCTAGCAGGCTCCTTCGTCCATGGGATTTGCCAGGCAAGAGTACATGATCAATAACTACCCAGTATAATAGGAAGACAAAATGATCAATTCTTGATACAACGCGGCTGTGCAGAGAGCCACGGCTGGCCCATACCTCTGGGCTAACAATCCCCAGCCAGAGACTCAAATAACCCAGATGGAGATCTAGGCCACATCAACGCCTCACAATCCGTTCAACCACTGAGCATCTTCCTACGACACATAAGAAACACAGTCACGAATCAGGCGGAAACGAGGCCTGAAGGCGCTATGTGGCCAGAGCAACCCACACAGTGTCCTGGGAGGAGAGGACCAGCTGCCACAAACAAGACAAGACTTAGATGTGCGTGCGGAATAAAGTGACACCACAAGACTGATTCCTGTCCTCAGAGGCACAGGGACGATGCGAGGTCAATACAGACAAGTGCTCCGCCACCACCTCAAGATGAAGGCATCATGAGGGGGTCAGAAAGTTCCCAGGTCCAGAGCCTGCTCATAAAATAAAGTGTCTGTCCTCTCTGCTGAGGTCTGGGCAGCTACAAGAAATGCAGCGGCCGCAGCAGGAAGGGCCACAGCGGGAAGGGCCAGAGAGCCCACGGCTCAGTGCAGGCTCCCCTCTGGGTCGCCCCACCCCTGGGAGCTTCTCCTGAACACTGCTCAGGCAGGGGACACTGTAACCTCTCGTTGTGAACACCAGCTCTGTGTTCGGCTCAAGCCTGCATCTTTATTATTTCAAACCCGTGCTCTCTGTCTGCCCTTGGAAACCAAAGAATCCACCTCAGCCACCCCTGACCTCTGCAAGCTTCCAAGGATCTGAAGGTAGGGGAGGGCTCCTGGCCCCTCTGGCCATCCCCAGGTGCTCCGGTTTGCCCTTCACAGATGCAGGTGCGTCAGAGGCACTGGGGGCCACAGTGCACCCTCCCATTAACACGGCCAGCCTGCCTGCTCCGCCGGCTTTTCCTTGGGGTCCCCGCACAATAAGCACCACCCCACGGGGTGGCACAGCCAATTCCTGGGCAGGCTCCCAGGTTTCCCCACCTGCCCCTCCTCCCCACCTGCATCTCCCACACTGGCCCTCCCACCTGTATGCCCTTGGCCACCCTCTGACCAATGAGTGATCACTTACACAGCTAGCTGCAAGTGGAGCCCACCCCATCCTCTGTGCCCACCAAACCAGCTGGGCAATGCAGGATGGCATCGTGCTGTAGGCTCTGGAGCCAGAATCCAGCTCAGACTAGGCTCCCACTTACACCCTTTAAGGCAGGTTATTTAAGTTTAAATTCCCTGGAATACAAAAATGAGACCAAGAATCAAAGGAATGATCCCTGGGACAAGCTGACCTCCCACATGGTAACATCGCCACGAGAGCCTCCATCGCTGACCCGGCGCTGGCCCTGCCTGGTCCCTGGGCACTGTGACTGCCCCCCCGGGCTGCGGTAGGATCACCTCATCCTTATAACCTCAGGGTTTCACCCAGAAAGGAGCTCAGAGACTTCCTCAACCATCTTGGGTCCAGAACAAAACAAACAGTGAACCAGCAAATGAGCACACAAGAGTCTAAAACCAAGACGATCGAAGAAGCCCAGATTTAGGTCTGGCCTTACGTCTGCCTGGTTATTCATTACCACAGCACAAGACACCCAAGCTCCTGGGAGACCAAAGATCTCAGAGGCTGCAGAAGTTTGGAAATTCACAGTAAACAATGAGTGTTCCAAGGAAAAGTGGATTTTCTAATTATTTGTTGCTTCTGCCAACTATGACTGTTAAGCGTTTATATATATATATAATGTTTTTAGGGCTTCCCAGGTGGCGCTAGTGGTAAAGAATCCGCCTGCCAATGCAGGAGCTGTAAAAGACAGGGATCTGATCCCTAGGTCAGGCAGATCCCCTGGAGGAGTGCACAGCAACCCACTCGAGTATTGGAGAATCCAGTGGACAGAGGAGCCTGGCAGGCTACAGTCCATAGTGTTGCACAGAGTCAGACATGACTGAAGCAACTTAGCACATACACATATAACATTTTTAACACTCACAGCAGAGAGGTCTGGCTGTGGGCGGCCACCTGGGTCCTAAAACTGCACTCTTCACTCCCAAAGATCTTTTAATTCCTAGTACCTGGCTCAATGCTTGGCACACAAGCAATGATCAAAAGGCATTTGTCAAATAAGTGAACTTTCCCAAATGCTTTGGTTAAAAAAAAAAAAAAAATCACGCTGCATCTCCGTGACCTACTTCAGCCAGGGGCCTCGTGCCCTGGTGTCAGTCCCGTGGTCACCACCCCAAGGGCTGGGCTCCACCCAGGGGAGCAGCAGGAGAATCTGGGTCAACAGAACCCCCGATTCAATGCAGCCCAACAGCTAACGAGCTTTTGCAGAAGGGGCATAAAAGACAAAGTAATAATAACTTGCACAGGATAAAATAAGGCTCCCAGCTCGAGGAGAGATTGCTGACTGGGAGCAAGTTTTCAGAGAGCTGTTTAGCAACGTTATGGAACAATCCACAACCATTAGATACAAATGTGGACCGGGACCAACTGGCAGCTGTGCGCCCTGTGCTTTCACAATATTCACAGGCAGCCGGAGAATGGAAAAAACCACCGAGCAGCAGGACCGAGGCAGGAGACAGAGGGGCAGGCCTGACCGTCGCGGAGGGCCTGAGGACAGGCAGACAGGGGGATGCCCGGGGACCCCCGAGCGCTTCTTCCAGAACCCTGCAGATGACACAGTTACCGGAGCTTACCCATTAAAGACATCCTAAGCATTTTTTTTTTAAAACTTCCCTTCTTAAAAAGGGGACACTGTGTCCTTGGCTGAGGTCCTGGTACTCTTCTTGTTTGTGACCCCTCGGGGATAAGAGACTGACAATTCTGGGCAGACCCCGAGGATAGCAGTCTGAACCCTGAAACAGAGTCAACTCAAGTAAAAAGATTTTCTTGCCTACACAATGTTATATTTTTCTCTGCTTTAATTACTGAATCCTGTAACTGGGATTCATCACTGATTCAAACAGATGCTAAAAATAGTCTGTTCTAGAATGTGGAATGAGAAGCATCGTGTGATTTTGCTACTAAATGGACTCTGTTTTTTTCACAGCTCAGTAACTTAGTCTTCAGATATATTTCCTCTTTTTATTAACCAAAAATGTAAAACCCTCCAGATTCACATTAAACATTAATTTTCAGTACTAATTATGTATTTACAAGTTTGTAAGTTAAGATCTCAGACATACACTAACCTTACTAAAAAGCAGTCTCTTTGACTCCTTCCCTCAGTGTCTAATCATGACCTTCATCAAACACCTCTGATTGCAAAAATACAACCTCATTTACATATGATGAATGAATTAAAACGGAGCTGTGATCCAACAGGCTCCTGCTGCAAATGGCAAATTATTAATAACACCTTACATCTGAATCCATGGTGCCATTTACAAAGGGCTCTCACATAAATCGTCCCGTTTAATCTCTATGAGCATGATGCCAACAAGCAAGGCAGAAATTAACTAGCTTACCGGTGAGGAACTGGGCTCCAAGGGTGCACAGCATGGAAAGGTGGGAGGGGGAAGGGCCCTCCCTACATCCTCCTCACTGAAGTCCCACCTAGTGTAACACTTCTTAAGCACCCCCAGGCCAGCCCACTCGCCCCCTCCTCCAGCTGCAACAGAACTAAGGATAAGAACCCAGGTAAACACCCAACGCCTCTTCTTCCTACTGAGGTTTCCCTCTGGATGCGGAGGCTCTGTCTTCTCACCTCAGTGAGAAGCTCTGGAGGGTAAAAACAGAAGCTTGCATTTCATGCTGTCTAGAATAACACCACGCACACCACAGGGGCACGCTGGACCAGTGTTATGACATCTCCTATCAAGAAACCATCGCGGAGACCACATCCCAACCCTGGCGTGGCTCTTGGCTTTGGCCTTGCCTTCCTCGCTGCAGCTATGTTAGAAAATCCATCCCAGGCCATCATTAGTAAACATAAAGGAGGTTTCCTTAGCAATGATTCAAGTTGCTTTCACCTTTATAAATGGTCCCTGGCTTCTGACTGTGGTTGGTTCTTGAGAACCCGGGAACCTGACCCACTGGGGGTCTCCATGGTGTCTATTTCCTTGCTATGATTCGCCTTGCGGGGAAGGCAATGGCACCCCACCCCAGTACTCTTGCCTGGAAAATCCAATGGACGGAGTGGCCTGGTGGGCTGCCGTCCATGGGGTCACACAGAGTCGGACACAACTGAAGTGACTTAGCAGCAGCAGCAGATCCGCCTTGATTCCCATATGCCCCTGCTTTCTGTCCATTCCTTTAACTTCCAGCCCCACCTGGTTCTCTCATCCCTGACCCTCACATGGACCACAGCTGGCCCCTACAGGGACCCACAGGGTTTCTACAACTGCCAGAAAGTGTGGGTACTTCTTCACTTACACCTTGAGTCCTGCAGGCCCAAGCTCCTTCAGGAGAAGGACAGGTGTAACTCAGATATGAGAGCAGTCACTCTGGCTTCCCCACAACAATATCCTTCCTCTTCAGACTTGGACTAAACAATATTACAACCTCCCAAAGTACCACACAGTCAGCAATCCGCATACTGCCAGACACCAAACAGACCCTAACCAGATAGGACTACGTTTAGTTTCACTCAATATGCTGAATCTTAAATTTGGACCAAAAATATCACATAAATGCACAAAAATACTTAAGAAATCTGCACCTTATCAGATGGAAATAGTGGATATAAATGCACAGCAGAGGGCTGGGTTTTTCCCATCACCATGACAATTTTTATGTATTCCAGAATGAAAATCTATTTCAAAGCTTTCTGTCTACCACTAAACCTGACATAAAGATTTCACGAGCAATTCAACAAGTAACGTCAGTTCTTTTTCTCCCTGGGGACAGAGTATAGGCACAGCCGCTGTAACAAAGGGGTCCATAAACGCCACCCCCCCCCAAAGGGGACCTGTTCATGCAAACAAGACAGATACACGCAGCTATCACAGTCTATGATGCGTCCGCATTCAAGTCTCCCGAGCCCTCGGTCACACCCT
Source organism: Oreotragus oreotragus (assembly GCA_006410675.1). Lineage (NCBI taxonomy): Eukaryota > Metazoa > Chordata > Mammalia > Artiodactyla > Bovidae > Oreotragus > Oreotragus oreotragus. Next base: position 310,523 of record SJYX01012990.1, on the reverse strand, counting down.
GCAGTAGCCACGTCTGAAACACTGAGGAGGGACACACAGCCCATGGGAGGAGACAGAAATAGGGGGGAATGATAACCGCCCAGAAAGACAGGTGAAATTTCAGTCGCCTGGAAAGTAGCTCGTCGCTAAAGAGGAAATGGGGAAGAACTGAGAATGGCTCCCACACCCCCAACCTTCACTTGTTTCCACAGGGAACAGGGCAGCAGGAGCAATGATGGAAAGGGAACGCTTACCAGCCTGGAGGAGGGGACCCGAGGTGCAGGGAGACGCCCAGAGTCCCAGTGAACAGAGCTGAGCCCAGAGTAAGAATGTCAGGGTCCGCCAGCACGGCCATAACTGGGCGGGTGGAACAGAGACCTGGCAGGCGGGAGGCCAAGGGGATGAACACGGATGAGAAGAAACAGCCTCTGAGAGCAAGCGCCAGCAGAAAGGTGCTCCCCCAAAATGCCAGTGAAGGTAGAAACTGTTATACTTCTGTTGTCAGTGTATGTTAAGAGCCTTAAATTATTGAAATGATTTCAACTAGCAATTCTTTATATATACGGAAGTCAAAGTCAAAGTCGCTTAGCCGTGTCAGACTCTTTGTGACTCCATGGACTGTATAGCCCACCAGGCTCCTCTGTCCATGAGATTCTACAGGGAAGAATACTGGAGGGGGTTGCCATGCCCTCCTCCAGGGGATCATCCCAACTCAGGGAATGAACCCAGATCTCCTGCAGTGGAGGCGGATTCTTTACCATCTGAATTACAATGTGTCACTATATATATGCTGCTGCTGCTGCTAAGTCACTTCAGTCGTGTCCGACTGTGTGACCCCATAGACGGAAGCCCACCAGGCTCCCCCATCCCTGGGATTCTCCAGGCAAGAACACTGGAGTGGGTTGCCATTTCCTTCTTCAATGCATGAAAGTGAAAAGTGAAAGTGAAGTCGCTCAGTCGTATCCAACTCTTAGTGACGCCATGGACTGCAGCCTACCAGGCTTCTCTGTCCATGGGATTTTTCAGGCAAGAATACTGGAGTGGGGTGCCATCACCTTCTCCGCATTATATATATAAATATATTCTAAAGGAGTAAACACAAATGTGGACAAAGATTCGTACATTAAGATGCTCCCCTTAGTGTTATTTAAAATAATAAAACACAGGAGAAATAGGACAAACAATTTAAAGCAAATTATGTTAGATTTGTAAAATAAATTATTAGGCAACCACCTATGTTGCATTTTAGAAGACTTCCAAATTACACAGTAAAAGTCTTATGACACAAGATTACATGGGAAAGCATACAAAACAGTATCCACAGTATTAACTTATGAAAAAACTATTTCTTGGGTATCTGCTATGTACTAGAGCCCAGGTACTAGGGGCCTAGTAAAAAATGCAGTAAAAGATAGAATTCCTTGTTTTTGTGGAGCATGGATTCTACTGGTAAGCATCTCAGAAAGGGTAAATAAATAAATCTGCAAGAGAATCTCATGTGAAATAAATGCTAACGAGGCAAACATTAACAGATGATATAAAAAGAGTATCAACTATTAAAAAAAATCTGAAGTTGACTTAAAATGTAAAGCAAAAGCCAAAATGTAAAATAAAAACCAAGAGCGAATTTCAGGTGACTTAATTTCAGGTCTAGAAAAATAAAGGTGGCATTAAGACAACTGAAAAAGTGTCTGGGTCCTTTATGGTTTACCCTTCAGTATCCCCAGGAGGCGAACTTACAAGCTCTCACCTCTTTCAGCCTCAAACATAAAACTCAGGAAGTGCAGGAAGGCAACCTGCCCACGGAGGCCTGAGCTCCACCTATGGCTCCCAACAGCCTGTTCCCACTCAGAAGGTAGAGCAATTCTGTCAGCAGGGGAGCTGGATCTCAGCCTTTCCTGGTCTGAAACTCTCTAAGGGCTGGTCACCTCACTCAGGTAAAAGCCACAAGCCTTACAATGACCTGGGAGAGGCTCCTGGCCCTTGGCCTCCCCTCCCTTCACCACTCCGCCTGCGTCTCGGACTCTGGCCACCTCCCTGTCCTGCAGGCTAAGGAGAAGGGGGTCCGGTGGACGGGGGAAGGCTGCACGTGCACACACATTGACTGATTCAAAGGAAGAGATGACGGGTGAAGAGGGTAATTACCGTCGAGTCGTCCCCACCCCTTTTCTAAAAAAGTGACAGACCAAGTGACTACTTGGGGGCCACGGGTCTGTCGTGTGTTGTGTATTGTACCCTCAGTTGTCGGTCGGACGAAATTCAGGCACACCGCACAGTCGGGATGAAAAATATGTCTTCTTTGATCTCTTAATACTCTGATAGTCTAAAATCTAAAATCTACATAAATAAACCTTGAAAAGGAGTCACTAGAGTAGATCTAGACGGAACATGAATCGAGAGTCGGTCTAATGAAAGATGTTCATCTAAAAGTCCCCTATACAGACCAAATTCTAGATGTAAATTTCTACTCTAGACATCCTTCTTTCTGTAAAATATTTTTAGTAGTTGAATAGTTGAATACGGAGGAAAATCAAAAGGTGAGTTTATTCTTTCCAGTTTTAAAAAAAAATTTTTACTGACTTCACTTTCATTTGTAGTACAATGTATAAAAACGTCTCTCACTCTCTACCGTTAGAATGTTAATTTTTGTCATCAGTCTTCTAAGTGGGAAAAAAAAGACTCAGACTAATTTACCCCTTCTCTCTAGAAGAGTCGTCTCCTAGTGTCTATTCTTTTCTCGTCCCATCTTTGGGCTCGTAAGGTCGGAGGTCGGTTCTTGTAGGCCTGCCACAGAACGACCGCTCCTACCTGTTTCGTATAATTACTCTTTAGGACAACAATTGCGATAAGTCTACACCCGAGTCGTGGTCGAAGGGGTTTTCCTTACCCAAAGTAAGTGTCTCCTCCCTTTCAATGTGTGTGCTCTTGTTTCCGCACAAATGTAAGGGGTAAGTGACGACATTGGACTCGAAGACTCCGGTGGAAGTGAACGACCACCTTTAGGTCCGTCTCCACCACCACCAGTCAGTTCCTTGGTTGTACCCCTGTCCTACGACGGGAGCTCCAGTTTAGCGTGAGACGCAGGACAAGGGTGTCTGTTCACCAAGGCGAAAGTCTAAAGAATCATCTAGCCAAGCAGCGCGAGTCTAACTGCATCCAAGATCACGCAGAGCACGAGGTCTAACACTGAGAAGACAGTCCATTCCAGCCCAACCTTCACCAATGGGACTGCTTTTAATGTAACTGCAAGAGAAGCGCACATACATGTCTGCCCAGCTCCGGGGTGCTTTGGAGACATAAGCAAAGGGGAGATTTAAATACTAGGTATACGCAAAATCATTCCCAAAGGATTTTTACTCTCTGCATTCAACCAATGTTGGATCAGTAAGACGCCTCCTACACAGGCATCTATGGACACCCCCACACCAGGTCAAGGTCTCTAACTTTCATGGAACTTGGTCACTTGCGACACAGGTAACTGGCCAGACCATACAGTCCCCGATGCCTGCTGCGTGGTCACGGCTACAGTCCTACTGATCACGACCGACCTGTTGGTCCCGGCGGTTCCCACCAGGCGTGCTCACTTCCTTCTGTGCTCTGCTGGCACCTGCCGGCTCCCTCTGCCCAAGCCAGTCCCAAGATGAGCACTCCTAGTGCTATATCTGATGCCTGACAGAACAAGTTAGAACTCTTCCCAAATGAATCCTCTCACAAAACAGAAGCCTCCCTGCAGCCCAGGGATTCGTCTGAACAAAAACAGAGAACTAAGGGAACTAAGTCACGCTCCACCCAGTGATTAACAGAAGAGCAGGTGTGACGAGGACTTCCCTGTGGCTCAGACAGTAAAGAATTTGCCTGCAATGCAGGAGACCTGGTTCGATCCCTGGGTTGGGAAGACCCTCTGGAGAAGGGAATGGCAATCCACTCCAGTATTCTTGCCTGGAGAATTCCATGGACAGAGGAACCTGGCAGGCTACAGTCCATGGGGTTGCAAAGAGTCGGACAAGAATGAGCAACTAACAGTAGGCATGAAGAAGTGCTTAACCTCACGTGACATCCATAAATGCAGAGAAGAGGCACTGGGCCANTTGCCTGGAGAATTCCATGGACAGAGGAACCTGGCAGGCTACAGTCCATGGGGTTGCAAAGAGTCGGACAAGAATGAGCAACTAACAGTAGGCATGAAGAAGTGCTTAACCTCACGTGACATCCATAAATGCAGAGAAGAGGCACTGGGCCATATGCTATTTTCACTTATTATATTAGCAAAGGTTAAGACACAAAAATCTACATGCTGGCCAGGATGGGGGAACAGACACCCTGATACTTTACTGGCACACACATAAACTATAAAGGAAGCTTTTTCAGATGGCAAAGGGTGCCCAAGATCAAATTAGAATCTAAGGAAAAAATATGTATTTCCCGGGTTTCCCTGGTGGTTCAGTGATTAAGAATCTGCTTTGCAATGCAGGGAACCTGTTCGACCCCTTGTCCGGGGAGATCCCATGTGTCTTGGGGCAACTAAGCCCACGTACCACAACTCCTGAGCCACAGCCGCAACTACGGAAGCCCATAACTACTGAAACTCCCGCACCTAGAACCCATGCTCCAAACCAAAAGAAGCCGCCGCAAGGAAAGCCAGCGCACCCCAACAAGAGTAGCCCCCTCACTGCAGCTAGAGAAAGCCTTTGTGCAACAGTGAGGACTGAGCACAACCAAATATAAATAAATAAACAATCATTAAAAAATTATGTATTTCCCAAAAGGCAATCTGTGATTGACAACAGACACAGAAGTCAGTTTGGAGAGAAACACGCAGGGTTAATTTGACACCACACACATACACACACACACACACACACGCTCTCTGGCCACAGTGTGACCAGGACACACACACACGCGCACGCGCACACACACACACACACACACATACACACACACACGCTCCCCAGCTGCAGTGTGACCAGGACGGACAGGACCCAAAATGGGCTGGCTGGCTTCCCTCCCGGGACCTGGGATCTGAGACTCTGATTCTGGTTGACCTCCGTCATGTGTGCGCCAATGAAGGAAACTCACATCAAGGGCTTTACTGACTGAAGCCCCACGTTCCTGGCATGTCCTCTTCCTACTTAGCACACAAACAGCATCTGGATCCAGTCAACTGACTCCCAGTTTGAATTTTCCAAATGTAGGATTGCTGTTGCTGTTTTTCAGTTGTCCTGTCACGCCTGACTCTTTGCAACTTCATGGACTGTAGCCCGCCAGGCTCCTCTGTCCATGGGATTCTCCAGGCAAGAATCCTGGAGTGGGTTGCCATTTCTTTCTCCAGGGGATTTTCCTGACCCAGGGACTGAACCCTCAGTCTCTTCAAAGGCAGGCAGATTCTTTGTCACTGAGCCCCCAGGGAAGCCATACTCTGAGATTATTTTCTTATGCTCTTGTTTTTCCTAAACCCCCTTCTTTAACCTTTCTAATTTCATGGTGATGATTTAGCAAGTTTATCTGATGACTATATTGATCCCTATGATTCCCGTTTCTTAAAAAGACTGTGTCTGCTGTAACTAGATTCAACACATTCCAAACCTCACCCTCCACTTCAGAATACCATTCGGGTAGAATTATGGGATTTTTCGTGGCTTTTTTTTTTTTTTTTTTTTTTTTTTTCTTTAAGTCCCATAACATTTTTAAAATCCATGAATCCTGAGAGAAATTTTCCAGATGGGGCAAAAAAAAAAGAAATTGTCATCTCCTCACTCTTAAAACTCACTTTAATGGTAACTGCTGTTCACCAACAGATGAAGGCCAGTCTTCTCCCATCATTTGTTCCATTATTTTCCAATCTGTTACAGAACCCTACAGAGTATAGACCTGATGTCCTCTTCAAAATGTAAACTCTGCCTCATCTGAGAATTAACACAGCCTTGATTGTCTCCTCCCATAATCATCCCATCCAAGGCTTTCTCCGGCCCTAACAACGAACGCTCAGAAAGGGAAGAAGACATATACATACTTATTTCAATCATAATAGTCAACTGTGACAACAAAAAGAATGCAAGCTTTCCAAAGCACTTAATTCTGCTGAAGATGCAGTCGCGTTACATGCTTCGAAAATAACGCACTCCCCCATCCTGTTTTTAGAGAACTTTGAAAATCTAGACAATATGCTTCCTTTCAAAACACCAACTGCTTACAGAAGAAAAGAAAGAAACAGACAAATGATCTTGCCAAGAGCCGCTTCTGCAGTTTCTCTTGTTGGAGTAGCCCTTTCAGCAACGACAAAGATGTAAATTCAGTCCTTGATGGGGTTGATGATATACCACCTCTCGTTTATCTAGAACTGAATTTTAGAACAAAAGAGAGCTTACAGGACTCTGATTCAGTTATTTCCAACTTTTGCAAGGACGAGCACCCCACTTCGATGCTAAAAAATGTTAAGGGTTCTTACAATAGTTGTGTCTCGTGATTGAGAAAGTTAAAAAAAAAAGTGAGTACCCAACAATTCTTTAAAAGCACCCGCAAACAGGTGTAAAATAGTAAAATGTGAATCTGATTTTTATTACAAAGCCAGTTAATGTCAGAACTAGGTTTAAAATCAAGTCTCTAGGCTACCAACACAGATGGGGCCCTAAGAATCCAGAGTGTCACTCATCACAGAGGAAGGTTTTTGGTAAGCACACCCAACAACCCTCTTAGGAACAAGACAAGCCGATTTTAAAGTTCTCATGGGAATAAAAGCAGAGATGTGAAATTCTGAAAAAAGAAGACTAAAGAGCTGATAGCATCCCCATCAGACACAAAGACATTAAAGCTACAGTAATTAATCAGTGTGGTGCTGACTTCTGAGTAAATACACTTATGATGGAGCAGATTAGAAAATGCAGAAAATGACAAATACATACACATCTAGGAACTCAGTCTAAAATGGATGTGGCATTTCAAACCACTGGAGTAAAGATTATTACTAAATGCTACTGTAACAACCCATTAGGGGGTTAAAAATCCACTGAGTTTGAACCCATCCTTTATAGCAAAAGAAATTTCAAATAGAGCCAACAAAGGACTGAAAGAAACAGAAGATTTTTTTTTAATATGTATCTTGCAGTGGAGAAGGTCTTTCAAAACATGATCGAACAAGAAGCCAAATGTTAAATTACTTGAAAAAATCAAATATTACGTCATTACTGAAAATCCTATGCATGCACTATCAGTCATGTCCAACTCTTTGCTACCCCGTGGACTGTAGCCCACCTGGTTCCTCTATCCATGGGATTCTCCAGGGAAGAATACTGGAGAGGGCTGCCATTTCCTTCTCCAGGGGATCTTCCTGACTCGGGGTCAAACCCCATGCCTCCTGCATCTCCTGCACTGGCAGGCAGATTTTTTACCACTGAGCCATAATCATTTGAAACATGATTGAACAACAGAAGCCAAATGTTAAACTACTTGGAGAAATCAAATATTACTTCATTATTAAAAATTCTATAAACAAAGCCAGAATTATGCACTAGACGAGGCCTCCTTCAGAACACAACGATTCCAACCAGCAAACACACCNTTTTTTACCACTGAGCCACAATCATTTGAAACATGATTGAACAACAGAAGCCAAATGTTAAACTACTTGGAGAAATCAAATATTACTTCATTATTAAAAATTCTATAAACAAAGCCAGAATTATGCACTAGACGAGGCCTCCTTCAGAACACAACGATTCCAACCAGCAAACACACCCAGGTTCTCTGCCATCGGTGCACAGCACCCCTGTCTGCTATACAACCCCAGATCACTCAGAAGATAGACAGCCTTAAAACAAAACAAAACAAAAAACTAAATCTCACAGAATCCATGGGAACATCATCAAACCTTTCTCTCTTGCCTGGGCCTGGGAAGTGAGGTTTCTAGAGCACCGTCCTCAGCTACAACCTCCACTCACACTGGAAGCCATCAGCCATACAGTAAATCTTTCATCAGGCATCTAGGGCCACAGTTGAACTTAACAAAACATACACATGGCAAAGCAACAAGTGTTTTTTCCAGAATGCACCTGCTCTGGGGTGTATGGTCTGATGGTCCGCATGCAGACTCAGCAGTGAATGCTTTCTGATTTATGATGTCCACAGACGCGACTGGGTTCCTGCTGTATGTACATTGTGACACCAAACTAAGACGGAGAAGAACCAGCCCTCTGCCTTCGAGAAGCTTACCATCTAACTTATTAGCCAAACAAACCATAGGCATCAACAGGAGCAACATGAATCATGTTTCATCTTCTCACTTCCCCATGTGACCAAATAAAGCAAAACAACTGTTATCTAATGTATTCAGTTCAGTTCAGTTCAGTCGCTCAGTCGTGTCCGACTCTTTGCGACCCCATGAATCGCAGCACGCCAGGCCTCCCTGTCCATCACCATCTCCCGGAGTTCACTCAAACTCACGACCATCGAGTCCGTGATGCCATCCAGCCATCTCATCCTTGGTCGTCCCCTTCTCCTCCTGCCCCCAATCCCTCCCAGCATCAGAGTCTTTTCCAATGAGTCAACTCTT
>SJYX01012990.1:281127-297839 GCA_006410675.1 Oreotragus oreotragus | reverse complement strand
TTGTGTGTGTGTGTGTGTGTGTGTGTGTGTCTCAGTTGTGTCTCTTTGTGATGTTGGCAGGGTAATGTAAACAGCTATTTTGTTTGTGTGTGTGTGTGTGTCTCAGTTGTGTCTCTTTGTGATGTTGGCAGGGTAAACAGCTATTTTGTGTGTGTGTGTGTGTCTCAGTTGTGACTCTTTGTGACACTGGCAGGGTAATGTAAACAGCTATTTTGTGCGTGTGTGTCTCAGTTGTGTCTGACTGTGTGTGTGTGTCTCAGTTGTGTCTCTCTGTGTGTGTGTCTCAGTTGTGTCTCTTTGTGACGTTGGCAGGGTAATGTAAACAGCTATTTTGTGCGTGTGTGTGTGTCAGTCACTCAGTCGTGTCTAACTCTTTGTGGCCCCATGGACTGACCCACCAGGCTCCCTGTCCACGGGACTGAACCCAGCTCTCCTGCACTGCAGCTGCTATTAGTATTTAAACTCAACCGTTATTCACTATCACATAGGTCCTGAAACCATGGCATTTTTACTTCCTGTGGATTCTTTCCCCTTTATCCATATCCTGTTTTCCTCCAAGTTTTCATCCATTCATTCTCTTCGACATGAAAATAGCATTTGCTACAATTACGTATTTGCTCACTTCTGTCGATTTTTGCGAAGTTTTCTTCCTTTTGTGCTTCCCATGCTATCACTTTGGAGGATATTAATGTATTTCATGATGGAAGCTCTGATTCAGAAGGAATTTGCTCCTCCCCCACCCCACCATCACTCCCCAGAGAATGGGAGACATTTCTCCTTCGAGTCCCTGGCCAAACGCACCAGCCATCGGAACTATCAAAGGAGAAACTCTTTTCATCTTTTTCCTTTACAAAGTCTTTGAAACAGTTCTGACTTTCTGTAAGGTCATCTGCAGGGCAATTCTGACTTTGCAAGAGATTCCCAAACCTCTTATCCTATGTGTACCTTCAGCATACAGAGTCTAAAAAGATTCCTGAATAATTATTTCATGTGTTTCTTCATTGCCCATGAACATTCCCCATAAAGCTGAAAAAGATTTTATAGGTTCCTTATTTTAATTTGTGGAAATGACTGAACTCAAGACAAAGCATCCTTTAATCTGGTAGTTATGAAGAGATGAATGAAATTATAAGTCAATTCCATTAAGCCGTCCTTAATAATTTCTGCAATAAATAATTCTTTGGTTAACAACCAGGACTCTCAATATACTGCAGTGAATATATTAAATGTAGATTAGGTTAACAGAGGCCATATAGTCTTAATTTCAGACCCCATGACTAGTTTTATAAAAATTATGTTCACTGCCTAGTACTGGAAATTAAAGTCACACTTCTACTCCAAAAATAAGTGCTCCAGAGAAGCACTCTTAGCAAATATTTCTTGTGAATTATAAGACACCTTCATTTGCCACAGTCAGGGATTTTCATAGTAAGTATCTTTAAAATCCTGAGTGTTTCATTTGTATTCCAGCAGAAACCATCCAGCCCTCAAGAAAAAGAACTAGGAGAAGGCTTCCCTTGGCAAACAGTGGAAACAGTGGCTGACTTTATTTTTCTGGGCTCCAAAATCACTGTGGATGGTGACTGCAGCAATGAATTTAAAAGACACTTACTCCTTGGAAGGAAAGTTATGACCAACCTAGACAGCATATTGAAAAGCAGAGACATTACTTTGCCAACAAAGGTCCGTCTAGTCAAGACTAAGGTTTTTCCAGTAGTCATGTATAGATGTGAGAGTTGGACTATAAAGAAAGCTGAATGCCGAAGAATTGATGCTTTTGAACTGTGGTGTTGGAGAAGACTCTTGAGAGTCCCTTGGACTGCAAGGAGATCCAACCAGTCCATCCTAAAGGAGATCAGTCCTGAGTGTTCATTGGAAGGACTGATGTTGAAGCAGAAACTCAAATACTTTGGCCACCTGATGCGAAGAGCTGACTCATTTGAAAAGACCCTGATGCTGGGAAAGATTGAGGACAGGAGAAGGGGACGACAGAAGATGAGATGGTTGGATGGCATCACTGACTCGACGGACATGGGTTTGGGTGGACTCCGGGAGTTGGTAATGGACAGGGAGGTCTGGCGTGCTGCAGTTCATGGAGTCGCAAAGAGTAGGACACGACTAAGCGACTGAACTCCCAGTCTGTTAATGTATGGGTGCCCTGTCATTCAGCCATGATGAAGTGCCTTTGTTATCATGCTCACTGGACCGCCATAATCCTGCAAAACCAAGGGTGTCTTTGCTTTGCTTTTCTGGAAAGGAGAGGAAGGACAGGAGAGCACCAGAAGTATCACTTAAAAGTTAGAGATGTAAAGAAACAGGAGGCAAAAATGCATTATCTTACAGGAGGTCAGGGGCTTCCTGGTGGCTCATCAGTAAAGAATCTGCCTGCCACTGCAGGAGACAAGGTTGGATCCCTGTGTGGGGAAGCTCCCTTGGGGAAGGGCATGGCAACCCACTCCAGTATTCTTGCCTGGAGAATCCCATGGACAGAGAAGCCTGGTGNCTCATCAGTAAAGAATCTGTCTGCCACTGCAGGAGACAAGGTTGGATCCCTGTGTGGGGAAGCTCCCTTGGGGAAGGGCATGGCAACCCACTCCAGTATTCTTGCCTGGAGAATCCCATGGACAGAGAAGCCTGGTGGGCTATGGTCCATGGGGCTGCAAAGAGTCAGACATGACTGAGCACATGGACCAGGAGGTCAGAGATTCCCTGTCCTGAGCCCAAAATGAACTGCACTGAACTGAGTTCTCAGGACCTTTCTGAGATCTTTCTGGTGAGCCGTGGCTTCTGCACACCCAACCTTTCCCGGCTACTGAGGGGACAGCCCTCCTCCTGATGCCTGTTACTACCTGCAGAGACTGAAATGGTCCTGACGCAGCCACCCAACCACAAAGGCAAACTTGAAGAAAGCAAGAGAAGCTCCAACAGACGGTCATGGCTCTAAGAAGCGACATCCTACAGATGTGATACAGACGAGGAATGGAGAGGCGGCCCAAAGCCACAGGACAGTGTGTTTGGGGCCATTTCCCCGAAAAACTGCTCAAAGACACAACAAAAGCAGGAAATAACAAATTCATAATTTAGAAAGCAAATACAAATACTTTATAATAGAATGGGCTTCCCTGGTGGCTCAGACTATAAAGAAACTATCTGCAATGCAAGAGATATGGGTTGTATCCTTGGGTCAGGAAGATCCCCTAAGGAAGGGCATGGCAACCCACTCCAGAATTCTTGCCTGGAGAATCCCACGGACAGAGAAGCCTCGCATGCTGCTGTCCATGGGGTCGCAGTGTCGGACACAACTCAGCAACTGACAACACAACAACAACAGCCGGAGAGGGTTAAAACACAGCCTTGGTGGTGGTGGTGTAGTCGCTCAGTCGTGTCCGACTCTCACAGCCCCATGGACTGTCGTCTGCCAGGTTCCTCTGTCCAAGGAATTTTCCAGGAAGAATACTGGCGTGGATTGCCGTTTCCTTCTCCAGAGGATCTTTCCGACCCAGGAATTGAACCCGGGTCTCCCGCATTGCAGGCAGATTCTTTACCAACTGGGCTACAAACATAGCCTTAGGATGTAACATTTACTGTTTCTGCATCGGGGGAGAAGGAGGGACAACAGATCAAAAAGTTTTGGTCAACTCAAACCTCTCTGGGTTTACATTTATTCAACTTTCCTAAAATGTGGCTTCACTCACTACTGTTCATATCCCCAGCACTTCAGAACTTCTGAGAACTTAAAATTTAAATAAAACTTGCTGAATTTTATATATTTTAATACTTATATATTTTAGTACTTGAGATATATCAAATTTCACTCAATTCAGGAAAAGAAATCATATTCCATCCATCCGGATAAGGAAGGGTTCTCATTTCACCAACAAACCAATGCTTGTAAAACAAACATAATCTTTAAAAAAAAAAAATCTGAAATTACCAGAAATAACTTGAGGCTGACGCTAGAATTACGGGGCAGAAAAAAGTCAACAAGGTGCTGAAATGTATTATATGAAATCCAACACTTCAGAAATAATATTTCAAAGCTAACTAGACCTACAAAAGCATATAAATCTAATGCTTGGCTGCTTTTATACAAAGCCCATTGAAAGGGATTCCATTCACTGAGGGTCTTTGAGATGTTCCTGAAACAGAAACTGTACATATTTTAAAAATACATTATGCTATAGCACTTCTGAGGGGGGAGAAAAACATGAAAGCCAACTTTTGGACACATTCATATTAATAAGAACCTATCCTAATAACTGTCTAAAAGGAAAAACTGAAGAGGTTATTTTCAAGTGCCTTGAAAATACTGGAAGCCCAAAAATACAAGAAGTGACCGGAAATACATGCATCTCTAATTTTCAACAGCTAAGGCTTCTGAAAGGCAGTCAATCCAGAAATCATATTTTTCGGGCAAGATTCAGTTTCATTTTTCTCTGGGCTCATTCATTTGCTTCTGATGACCATGCATAATCAGTGGCATGCTAACTGTTAGAATGGCGTCTCCTGCTGGAAAGGGTCATCACAAGAATATATCAGTTGTGTCCGACTCTGTACGACCCCATGGACTGCAGCCCGCCAGGCTCCTCTGTCCATGGGATTTTCCAGGCAAGAATACTGGAGTGGGTTGCTATGCCCTCCTCCAGGGGATTTTCCTGACCCAGGGACTGAACCCAAGTCTTCTGCATTGCAGGCAGATTCTTTACCCCTGAGCCACTGGGGAAGCCCCTCACCAGGGTACACACCATCTCTAAAGATCGTAGTGAGGGATGGATGCAGGATGACCAGGATGCAAAGAGAGTCACTTTTTTTTTTTTTTCATTTCCCCCCCAAAAATTCAGAGACAAAAGAAAAATGGTAAAACAGGCAAGGTGATAATATATATGAGATTTTGTTATATCTGAAAAACAAACCAAAATACAAATGTTCCCTCATAAAGAAGAACTATTATTTCCAACCTATTTCCTATCTTACATATTTTGATTTAATGTTTGTCTGGAATCCACGAAACATTAAAATACTTGAATTTTACTTGCCTATTTCCAAAATTACTCAATAAAAGGGAAGCAAAAATTATAATTAATTTACTTATAATGGATCATTGCCATCTTTCTCCTTCTCTAGTTTGAGTATTTTATTTACTTTTATGTTTTAATCTAGCTTTTCTCATCTTGCTGTACAACAGTTTCACAGTAAAAAGACAGTTCCAGACAACTGTCATTCTAAAATTCTATAGTCTAAAACATATTCATAGATCGTTTTTCAACAGTTTTGAAGTTAAGTTCCCCCTAGCTGGTAGAAGATTAACAAAACCAATACCCCTTTAGACTGCCCATGAAACAAGGAGAGGAATGACAAATCGGTAAAGTCAGGAAGGAAAGAACAGACATTGATCACTACTAAGGATTACAAAGGAATACTCTGAAGAAGTTTCTGCTACTAGACAATTTAGACGAAAAGGGCAATTCCTAGAAACACATAAATTAACAAAACTGACTTAGAAAGAGAAAAGCTGAATAAATGGACAGCAAGTTAAGAGACTGAATTAGTAATTAAAAATCTTCCCACAGAGAAAAGCTCAGGTCGAAATGACTTCACAGGTGAATATCTAAAAAGAAATAAATACCAATCTTTCACAAATTCTGCTACAAGAGCAAACACTTCCTAATTCATTCTATGAACCAGTTTTATGCTGACACCAAAGCCAGACAAAATACCACAAGGAAACTATACATCAATATCCCTCATGAATTAGATGCAAAAACCCTCAACAAAGTATTAACAAATCAAATCTAGAAACATATAAAGAGTTACATATCGTGAACAAATTGGATTTATCCCAGGAATGCAAAGTTAGCTTAACCCCGCAAAATCAATTAGCACAACATGTCATATTAATACAGAGAAGGCAATGGCACCCCACTCCAGTACTCTTGCCTGGAAAATCCCATGGATGGAGGAGCCTGGTGGGCTGCAGTCCATGGGGTCGCTAGGAGTCGGACACGACTGAGTGACTTCACTTTCACTTTTCACTTTAATGCATTGAAGAAGGAAAGGGCAACCCACTCCAGTGTTCTTGCCTGGAGAATCCCAGGGACGGGGGAGCCTGGTGGGCTGCCGTCTATGGGGTCGCACAGAGTCGGACACGACTGAAGCGACTTAGCAGCAGCAGTCAATTTCATGACCAGAGCACGCCATGATCCTATATGTAGAAAGTCCTAGGGAATCCACAGTGACACTGCTAAAACCAAAAGACAGGTTCTACAAAGTCACAGGACACAAACCAGCACAAAGCAGCTGTGGCGCAGGAAACCAGAAGACGACCGCTTCCTGGCCGGAAAGCAATGACAAACCTGCACAGTGTGCTGAAAAGCAGAGACACTACTCTGCCAACAAAGGTCCATACAGTCAAGGCTATGGTCTTCCCAGTGGTTGTGAGAACCGGACGGCACAAGAGGCAGAACACCAAAGAATTGATGCCTTTGAACTGTGGTGCTGGAGAGGATTCCTGAAAGTCCCTGGGACTGCAAGAAGATCAAACCACTCAATCTTAAGGGAGATCAACCCTGAATATTCACTGAAAGGACTGACGCTGAAGCTGAAGTTTCAGTATTTTGGTCATCTGATGTGAACAGACGACTCACTGGAAAAGTCCCTGATGCTGGGAAAGAGTCACAAGGGGAATCACTTCCCTCACTAACACCCCTTTTTAATTTTAAGTGAAATCTCACAATTATAAATTCTACTCCTTAGCATCTTCTGCCCAACATTGAATGCTATGAGGTTACCATTGTTGCTGCATGGACGATAATGTTTTCCATTTCTATTTCTGAATAATACGTGAATTCACCACAATTTACTCAGTCACTCTACTGCTGATGAACGTCTAGGCTGTTTCCAAATGGGCTAGTACAGTAATGCTGCTGCGAACACCACCATACCTGCATCCTGGTAGGGTCAAGCGTTTCTGCTGGATGTATGTACACTTAGAACAGAGATTCTAGCTCACACGGTACGTGGATAGTCAGCTTTAGTAAATAACGCCTGACAATTCTCCATGTTTGTGACAGTTTGCACACCCATGGGTCAGGGATACGGGTGCCCACTGCCCCACTGGTCTGCACACTACAGGCCTCTGTCTGGCCTTTTCCACGTGAGCCAAGCTGATGACTCTACGGTGGCATCTCAGGATTATTTCTATCTGTGCTTCCTGATTCCTAATGAATTTAAGCTTCTTTTCATGTGTTCACTGGCCATACCTGTACATCTGTAAAATACTTACTCAAATCTCTTACCCATTTTTCTTTTGGATCATACATCAATTCTCAAAAAAGACCATACTTTCCAAACTTTCTGTATGTAAGACAATCAAAGGTCTATACATTTCTGGTTCTGTTTCAGGGCTTTCTATCCAGTTTCATTCATCTGTTTGCCTACGCTTGTGCCAATACTGCACTGTCTAGAAGATATGACTTTGTAAACTCTTGGTATCTGATAAGTCCTGCCACCTGCTCTTATTCAAGGGTGTCTTGAAATTCTTTGCTCTCTACATTCATATAAATCCTAGAAACACATAAACACATAGCCAATTTCCACACCCCCAGATTTTTTAAGGCTATGGACTAGAGTGGAAAGGAACCATATCAATTTAGGGAGAATGGACATCTCTGTAATATTAGTCTTTCATTCCATGAACATAGTATATTCCTTCTTTACTTACCTGTTCCTTGAATTTTCTAAATATTTTATGGTTTTCTACATAAAGGTATTGCAAATTACTTGCAAGTTCTACTCCTGTATATTAAGATACTTACTGTTATTATAAACAGTACGTTTATTAACTTCATTTCTAATTGTTTATGACTACAGAGAATCTAGCAAGTGGGCTAAACACATATTAAGTCCAATAGCTTACACATAATCTTTTGGATGTTTATACATACAAAATAGTTTTGTCTGCATGTACTAAATTTTCTCCTCTTCCAACTCATATCTTTCATTTCTTTTTCTTATTTTACTGCACTGGCAAGAACCTACAACATAATGCTGAATAAATGTGATAATAACAAGCATCCGTATCTCATTTCCAGTTTCAGAAGGTCATTTTTTATTATTTTGCCACCAATATGACATTTGCTGCGCACTTTCTTACAGATACTCTTCCTAGTTTGCTTGAAAGTTTTTTATCACAAATAGATATTAAATTTAGTGTTTCCTGCATCTGATGGTGATTGTCTAGCTTTTTTTCCTTCATTCAGTTCAGTTCAGTTCAGTTGCTCAGTCGTGTCCGACTCTTTGTAACCCCATGAATCGCAGCACACCAGGCCTCCCTGTCCATTACCAACTCCCAGAGTTCACTCAGATTCACATCCATCGAGTTCGTGATGCCATCCAGCCATCTCATCCTCGGTCGTCCCCTTCTCCTCCCGCCCCCAATCCCTCCCAGCATCAGAGTATTCTCCAATGAGTCAACTCTTCACATCAGGTGGCCAAAGTACTGGAGTTTCAGCTTTAGCATCATTCCTTCCAAAGAAATCCCAGGGTTGATCTCCTTCAGAATGGACTGGTTGGATCTCCTTGCAGTCCAAGGGACTCTCAAGAGTCTTCTCCAACACCACAGTTCAAAAGCATCGATTCTTCGGCGCTCAGCTTTCTTCACAGTCCAACTTTCACATCCATACATGACCACAGGAAAAACCATAGCCTTGACTAGGCGGACCTTAGTCGGCAAAGTAATGTCTCTGCTTTTGAATATACTATCCAGGTTGGTCATAACTTTTCTTCCAAGGAGTAAGCGTCTTTTAATTTCATGGCTGCAGTCACCATCTGCAGTGATTTTGGAGCCCAAAAAAATAAAGTCTGACACTGTTTCCACTGTTTCCCCATCTATTTCCCATGAAGTGATGGGACCGGATGCCATGATCTTCGTTTTCTGAATGTTGAGCTTTAAGCCAACTTTTTCGCTCTCCTCCTTCACTTTCATCAAGAGGCTTTTTAGCTCCTCTTCACTTTCTGCCATAAGGGTGGTGTCATCTGCATATCTGAGGTTATTGATATTTCTCCCGGCAATCTTGATTCCAGCTTGTGTTTCTTCCAGTCCAGCGTTTCTCATGATGTACTCTGCATATATGTCAAATAAGCAGGGTGACAATATACTACCTTGACATACTCCTTTTCCTATTTGGAACCAGTCTGTTGTTCCACGTCCAGTTCTAACTGTTGCTTCCTGACCTGCATACAGATTTCTCAAGAGGCAGGTTAGGTGGTCTGGTATTCCCATCTCTTTCAGAATTTTCCACAGTTTATTGTGATCCACACAGTCAAAGGCTTTGGCACAGTCAATAATATGGTGATATACACTGGATTCTGAATGCTAAACCAACACTGCATTCTAGAATAAACACAAATAGCACATGATATATTGTCCTTTTATATTGACAGATCTAACTATCATATTTTAGGATTTGGCAAGCATGTTCATGAATGAGACTGCCCTTTGATTTTTTCCTTGTAACATCCTTGACAATATTAGATATTAAAATTATGCTGGCCTGGCAGGACTTCCAGGCTCAGAGGATTTTTGTCTACCTAATTCCAAATCTTCCCATTCTCCCTCCAAACCATCCATAAGAAGAGTGAAAAATCCACTTATGACCATGCCTTCCAGCATTAATAGAGAAGGAAGAATACAACAGCCTTCAAATTACTTGTAAGTAGAAGAATAAACTGAATTCCAACAGAGCTTCCAACACACACCACCTCAAGCCAAGATGCTTCTCGTGTTGAGTCACTGATATCTTGCATTATTCAAATAAGTCCGATGCATCTAAAACAATGACCTGGGAGGCTCGAATGCCACTGACAGTACAGGTAATGTTGTTTTATTTTCCGATCCTCACGGAGTTTTGATTCTCATTATTTATAGCAGCTTTATTATTATGAGTATCTCCTATAAGTTAATTCAAGCCTTTATGTAATGGGGGAACAAGAGAGATAAGCNATGAAAGGGAGAAGTTGAGCATTTGCGGTCTGTCCAGCCATGTGGAGGCGCTCCCAAGAAAATATAAGGAATGACAGTCGCCTGTGCCTGGAAAACACAGTCTCAAATAGCTATCCTTCCGACACAGTTCTGGGCATTCTGAAGGACCATCAGCAGTGGCCCAGGAGCTCAGATAACTCTGAACACTTGAAAACAGGCAACTGTTTCAATCAAAATGTTCCAATAACCAAAAAGTTCCTTGTCACATGCAGGTCTCCACAGGAAGAAGGGTAAAGCCCCCCTACAAAGACACACTTGTAGAGGAGGGACGCGCACACTTAAGAGGAGGGATGTGCTAATGCTGGCAGGACTGCTCAGCAAGTGTGTTTTCCTACCTTTCTATTCAGAATTTGTAAAAATGGTATAGAACATCATTGACTATTCGGTCAGTAAATCTGAGACAGACAGAGAAACGATGCTATATTGCAGCTTCAGGTCAGCAACCAGAAGGGCAGAAACAATTTTTATAAGTAGATAGTTCTAGAACAAGCTTTTCACTGTGGCAAGAAAACAGAGACAACAGGTCAGATGGTAACTACATAAAGCCAACCAAACTTTCCAACCTAGCGAGCTCGAAACATCTGAAAAGACACAACTCTCATGAATATAAATTAAGAAGGTCTTTAAAAATGAAGAGAAATGAGTCTGACTGTGGCTGTTCTTAGAAAGGAGCCCAGACACACAATGAGAACTGCCTATGGGAAAGACCAGGCCGGGTTCCTTTTGTTTAACCTCTCAAGCAGATAAAATGAACTAGCTTTCAAGAATCTCCGCATTGTTTCACAGTTAGAAAAGGAAAGTTGGGTGAAGCAGATACAAAAAGCAGCAACCAACCTTCAACGGAATTTGCCCTAGAGGCAAAAGAAATGTAAGTCAATTATAACACTTTGAACCTAATTTCGATAGAGAAGCAGACATTTTAAACTTTTGGCAAACCTCATTTTTTTTTTCAGATGCAAAAAATTTCTAATGGCTGGCTCCTCCCCTTAAAAAAATGTGGATTCCAGTTCTTAAGTTAGTATCTCCTGCCCCACGAGACACTTGATTTGAAGCACTTCAAAAGCTAAAGCAGACCTTTTAACGTGTCAGCTTTTAAAAACTTAGTAATTATTGCTAGTAGTGACTGAGTATTTAAAATTCACCCCCAAATGAGAAAGAATTCCTATTCCGCCCAATAGCAGCTAGGAAATGAGATGTTCCATTCATCCCTTAAGCCCACGGCTGAGTTTCTTAATAATTAAGAACTCTGCTCTCCACCAGGGAACTCTCCCTTGCAGAGACTGAACCGAGAAGAAATCGCCATTGCCCGTGAGCCGGCACATCGAGAGAGGCAAAGGCTTTCCCCGCCCCCGGCCGAAGCCCCGGGCCCCGCCGGCCCCGCGGGGAGAGTCTCCCCGGAGGGCGCATCCCTGCCCAGAGACCCCGCAGCCCCGCGGCCCCGCAGTGCGCCGCTCCCGGGCTGCCGACCCTTTCCCGGAGCCCAGCCCGAAGGCCAAGGCCGGGACCCTGACCTCGGGTTCCCGCAGCACCGGGGGAGGGCCGAGCCAAGCGGAGAGGACCGGATCCCGGGCGGCGGGCACGCGGGGACCGGGCCAAGGTGCGGCGAGGGCGCGCGCAGCCCGGAGGGACGCGAGGTTCCCGGGCGCTGGGCAGCCCCGCGTTCGTGTGTGCTGCGCGGGCCGAGGCCCGGGCGCTCGCCCCGCGGCCGGGAAGCGTGTACCGGGGCCAAGGGCCGCGGAGTGACCGCGGGAAGCCGGTGGGGACGATTCGCCGGGCCGCACTGGGCCCCGCCGATCGCCCAGGCGCCCGGGCGATGCAGCAAGTTCACTTGGCCGCGGTGCTGCGGGGGCCCGCCTCTGCCTGGCCCGGAGCCGGCAGGGATCGAGGCCGGGGACAGAGAGCCGGCCGGCCGCAGCGCGCACTCACCGGTCCGCGCCCCCAGCTCCATGGTCCCGCCGCCGCCGCCCCGCACCTCCCGCACCACCCCGCACCGCCCCGCGCGCAGCGGCGCCGGCGACGCCGCCTCCGGCCCGGCCACGGCCGCGGCCACGCCCCCTCCCGGCGGGGGGCCCGGCGGAGCAGGGTGGGACCCAGCGCCGGCTCCACCAACCAGAGCCCGCTCGCAGGCCGCGGCTCTTCGATTGGCGGGCGCCTCGGCCAATGGGGATGCGGCAGGAGCGCGGCGTGTCTGCGCCGAGGGGAGGGGCATTGCGGAGGAGGCGGCTCTCAGCCTTGGTCCTCCGCCCCGAGCTTGGGGATGAGGCTCTGACCTGAGTCCCTCCTCCGAGGAGGTGGACAGGTGAGGACGCTGTGGACAGAGTTTAGTGTGGGGGCCGCGCATCCTTTCCGCTTACGATGGGCGCACTGCAGTCCCTTCTGGTGTCCTCCCCTACCCGAACCTTGTCGGGCTTGGAGGGATCTTGCAGACAGAGATGCATGTACCTGCGTGCTGCAGAGTTGAAGGCTGGCCGCCCTGAGAGGATTAGAGCTGTGCCCGCGGTTGGGCTTATGCCCTTCTCAAATCCTTTACCGGCCACCCTGCAGAGCCTTCTCATCTCCCTCTGCAGATGTTTTCCCTTCTTATTCCCCCAACTCCAGTCTCCGTCTTTCCAAATGTGAGAGAATCCACAATATCTATTAAACGCAGGGTACTCAGCCAAGCCCCCTGGCAGTGGGACTTGATGACTTAGGGGCAAACTTAAAGAAAGAAAAGAAGGAGGAAGGAAAAGGGAGGAAAGGAAGACAAAAGGAGAGAGAAAGCCAATTATGTTCTCCCAGGTCTTGAAGGATGTGTGGATTATAACAAACAGTGGAAAACTCTTAAAAGAGATGGGACTACCAGACCATCTTACCTGCCTCCTGAGAAACCTGTATGCCAGTCAAGAAGCAATAGTTAAAACCTTGGATGGAACAACTGACTGATTCAGGACTCAAAAAGGAGTATGATAGACTGTTTATTGTCACCCTGTTTTTTAACTTATACGCAGAGCACACCATGAGAAATGCAGGGCTGGATGAGTTAAAAGATGGAATCAAGCTTGCAGGGAGAGACAGCAACAACTTCAGATATGCGGATGAAACCACTCTAATGGCAGAAAGTGAAAGGAACTAAAGAACCTCTTGATGAGGGTGAAGGAGACTGAAGAAGCAGGCTTAAAACTAAATATTAAAAAAACTAAGATCATGGCATCTGGCCCCATCATTTCATGGCAAATAAAAGGGGAAAAGGCGAAAGCAGTGACAGATTTCCTCTACTTGGGCTCTAAAATCACTGCGGATGGTGGCTGCACCCATGAAATTAGAAGACAATTGCTTCTTGGCAGGAAAGCTATGACAAACCTAGACAGTGTGTTAAAAAGNCCATCATTTCATGGCAAATAAAAGGGGAAAAGGCGAAAGCAGTGACAGATTTCCTCTACTTGGGCTCTAAAATCACTGCGGATGGTGGCTGCACCCATGAAATTAGAAGACAATTGCTTCTTGGCAGGAAAGCTATGACAAACCTAGACAGTGTGTTAAAAAGCAAAGACATCACTTTGCTGACAAAAGTCCCTATAGTCAAGGCTATGGTCTTTCCAGTAGTCACATACAGTTGTGAGAGCTGGACGGTAAAGAAGGCAGAGCACCAAAGAATTGATGCTTTTGAACTGTGGTGCTGGAGAAGACTCTTGAGAGTCCCTGGACAGCAGAGATCAAACCAGTCAACTTTAAAAGAAATCAACTCTGAATACTCATTGTTAAGGGGAACTTCAGCTGAAGTTGAAGCTCCAATACTTGGGCTACTTGATGCAAAGAGCTGACTCATTGGGAAAGACCTTGATGCTGGGAAAGACTGAAGGCAGGAGGAGAACAGGGTAACAGAGGATGGTATGGTTGGATGGCAGTACCAATGCAATGGACATGAATTTGGGCAAAATCCAGGAGATGGTAGGGAACAGGGAGGCCTGGGAGAAGGAAATGGCAACTCACTCCAGTATTCTTGCCTGGAGAATCCTGTGGACAGAGGAGCCTGGTGGGCTGCTGTCCATGAAGTCTCACAGAGTCAGACACAACTGAAGTGACTTGGCATCCATGCATGCATTGGAGAAGGAAATGGCAGCCCACTCCAGTGTTCTTGCCTGGAGAATCCCAGGGACAGAGGAGCCTGGTGGGCTGCTGTCTATGGGGTCACACAGAGTCGGACATGATGGAAGCGACTTAGCAGCAGCAGCAGCAGCAGCAGGGAAGCCTGGCGTGCTATAGCCCATGGGGTTGCAAAGAGCCAGACATAACCTGGCAACTGAACAACAACAGCTTTATTCTTTTGATTTACCAGTAAGATCACTAAATCCCAAGCTCAAATCCCAATAAAGAGTTCTAGAAAAACTAACTCAGTTTGTCTTTACAGACATGTGATAACTACCCACATCTCTTCTTGCTGGTAACAGCAACTACATGCTAGGAAAAATGCATAATAGTTGATAACAATTTTAGCAATGTTTGCAGCACTGAAAATGCAGAAGAAAAAGCATGCACCCCTCTTTATGTGTAATCTATTAACCTACATTACTTCCAAAGAAAGGGTTTTTGAAGCTCCGTTTTAAGGTGACATATATTTAGTTTCCATATCAGGGCAACATGAAATATTCTAGTCACTCATAAGGTAAACAGGATACTAGTGAATTATCACAGTGCTCTGTATTTGAAGTGTTAATACCCGAGTGATAAATTTCTGCTCAATTCAAAGCTGAATTGGCATTCAAGTTAAAATGTTTTTTCTTCATTCTGTCTTCACTTACACAGGGGAGTGGCTTCCATGTCTATAGTTAGGTCATTGATTTAGAATTCAAAAACATGAAGGCATAGATTACCCAGAGTATGTTTTCAGGGTTGCTAATCACATTTGCCTTTCTCCTCCTGGCTTCAGTGACCAACCCCCACCACCGTATATAAAGTGTTGCTACATTTAATTTACACCTTCTATTAGCTCTTAATTGTACTATCCTGAATGGCACCCCACTCCAGTACTCTCGCCTGGAAAATCGCATGGACGGAGGAGCCTGGTAGGCTGCAGTCCATGGGGTCGCTAAGAGTCGGACATGACCGAGTGACTTCACTTTCACTTTTCACTTTCATGCATTGGAGAAGGAAATGGCAACCACTCCAGTGTTCTTGCCTGGAGAATCCCAGGGATGGGGGAGCCTGGTGGGCTGCCATCTGTGGGGTCGCACAGAGTCGGACGCAACTGAAGCGACTTAGCAGCTTAGCAGCAGCAGGGTTATCTCCTAGAAGTTGGTCTGATCTCAAATTAGATGGTAAATCCCATGAGGGAAAGGCACTTACTTTCTACTCCTGTTTCCTCACTGCATAATGTCTAGAGCAGTGCTGGAACATCCAGTAAATATAACCCTACCCTAGTGCTGTGTCCATAATGTAGAAAATTTTCTTCAAATATAGTACTTCTGTGAACCAGTCTTTCAGATAAAATTGCTCAGAGCACTTTCAGTAAGGGGCTAATGCCTCACACTTAACAGAGCTTGAAAAATGTTGCCAAATCAGGAGTCAATTTGTTGCCTGTAACAGAAACTTGAGTCAAGTGTATAAGCGGGAGGGGGGAGAGGGGGTGTTTCTTAACCACAGAGTAGCAAGTCTGGAGTCAGCCTGGGGCTTCTGCCTCAGCTCCAGGGGGTCAGTGAGTGTCAGCCTCCTTCTCCCCATTGTCTCTGCTGTCCTTGACACGTGACTCTGTCTTCATCTCACATGTGCCTGCTCCCCTCTGGACGTTGTCTCATACTCGGGAAAACGGTAAGGGGATGAGTAAAGGACGCAAGAGCAAAGAGATGACTGCCAACTGAATCTTCCCCTTAACAATCTTTCTGGGAGGTCCCAACCACCAGCTTCTGCCTGCTTCTGATTGGCCAGATACGTGTCACACTGACCACCCCTAGATGTCAAAGAATCTAAAATGCTAAGTAATGTAAGCCACGGACCTTGTCTGCACCAGTGTTAGAGCTCTGATAGTGAGGGGAAAGGCGAATGTAGTTTCTGCCATGGTTACCCAGTCTCTTCCCTCACTCTTCTTTATTTATTCATGAGATGACCCACTTTTCTAAAAAAGTCATTCAAATCTCAGTAAGAAAATAAACAGCCCAGTGTAAAAGTGAGCAAAAGGTCTGAAGAGACTCCTCATCAAAATAGAGAGGGCAATATTCATTACATGTCAGAGACCTGTAAGTTAAACAATGAAATACTACAGCATATCTTCTAGAATGGCTAAAATCCAAAAAACTAATAATACCAAACCTGGATAGGATGCAGAGCACCTGGAACGCTCATTCCCTGCTGGTGGGAACGCAGAGTGGTGAAGCCATCTTGGAAGACAGCATGGTAACTTTCCACAAAGCTAAGCAGAGTCTGCGGGGAAGGCAATGGCACCCCACCCCAGTACTCTTGCCTGGAAAATCCAATGGACAGAGGAGCCTGGTGGGCTGCAGTCCATGGGGTCGCTAACAGTCGGACAGACTGAGTGACTTCACTTTCATTTTTCTCTTTCATGCATTGGAGAAGGAAATGGCAACCCACTCCAGTATTCTTGCCTGGAGAATCCCAGGGACGGGGGAGCCTGGTGGGCTGCCGTCTATGGGGTCACACAGAGTCGGACACGACTGAAGTGACTTAGCAGCAGCAGCAGCAG
>SJYX01012990.1:244269-269344 GCA_006410675.1 Oreotragus oreotragus | reverse complement strand
GACTGAAGTGACTTAGCAGCAGCAGCAGCAGCAGTCATCCAGTTGTGTCCAACTCTGTGTGACCCCATGAACTGCAGCAAGCCAGGCGTCCCTGTCCTTCACCATCTCCTGGAGCTTGCTCAAACTCATGTCCGTTGAGTCGGTGATGCCATCCAACCATCTCATCCTCTGTCATCCCCTTCTCCTCCTGCCTTCCATCTTTCCCAGCATCAGGGTCTTTTCTAATGAGTCACCTCTTTGCATCATGAGGCCAAAGTATTGGAACTTCATTTTCAGCATCAGTCCTTCCAATGAGTATTCAAGATTGATTTCCTTTAGGATTGACTGTTTGGATCTCCTTGCAGTCCAAGGGACTCTCAAGAGTCTTCTCCAACACCATAGTTCAAAAGCATCAATTTTTTGGTGCTCAGTTTTCTTTATGGACTAACTCTGGACCAGATTCAAAATGAAGTCATTGTCTCTTTGAATGATATCTATTGTATTTTTTCAGTTCTAACTGGAAGCTAAAGGTTTTCTGAATCAATAAATAATCCACGCTCATTTCCAACAACTTTTCCCATTTGACCCACATAGTTTTCCAGATCTGCTTTCAAACTAAACAAACATCCATCCATGCATCCACTCATCCATGCTTTATTTCCTCCCACATGCACAGAGGGGTCCCAAGAGCCCAGGTAGAATGCTTCCAAAAAAACAAAGACCCAGGTCAAAGTCAGGGCAGATCCCTTCCCACCACCTCTGTATCACCCCAGCATGCCACTGCCTGGACGTGACTCAGAGAAGTGGGGCTCAGGCCTCAACACAGGGACCCATGGGCCATAACGCCCCAAAGCCCTGTGCTACTCCCCTTCATGTCTTCATTTTCTTTGCCTACTTTCCAGACTCCAGTCTTTTAGCCCAATTCAGAAATTATTTATCTCGTTAAATCTGTAGGTTCCTCATGCTGTATTCTACTCCCTGCCATCCCAAAAGTGACACCAAATAAACGTCACAGGCCACCAATCTATAAGCATTTACTGAGCGCCTGGTCTACGCCCAGGGCAACAACAGCCCTTGCTGTTGGGGTTTAGCCTTCAATGGGTTTTGGGCAGGAGGAGGTGGGGAGGGCTGGTTACCCCAGATGAAACACACTCGATATGTGGCCTTGAACCCCCACCCTCACATCAGTGTGTGAGGTTAACACAGCCTCGGGCAAAGAGGTGCCCACCTCGACAACTACTTCTCACTGGCAGGTTTTGTTTTTGATTTTTATTTTATTGAAGTATAGCTGATTTATAGTAATGTGTTAGCTTCTACTGTACAGCAAAGTGAGAAGTGGTACATGTATATAGCTTCTTGTTCATGTTCTTTGCCATCACAGTGCATCACTATATTCAGGATACTGAATATAGGTCCCTGTGCTCTACAGCAGGACCTCGTTATTTACTCATCCTACATATGATAGCTTGTATCTACTAATCCCAAACTCCCAACCCATCCCTCCCCCTTGGCAACCACAAATCTCTTCTCTGTACCTATTTTGTAGATACATGCATTTGTTTCATGTTTTAGATTTCACTTATAAGTGACATCATATGGTCTTTCTCTTTCTGACTTCACTTAGTATGATAATCCCCGGGTCCATCCATGTTGCTGCAAATGGCATTACTATGTTCTTTTTTATGGCTGAGTAGTATTCCACTGTACATATGTTCCACATTTTCTTCACTCGTCTGTCAATGGACACTTAGGTTGCTACCATGTCACTGTGAATAGTGCTGCCATGGACATAGGGGTGCATGCATCTTTTCAAATCATAGTTTTGTCTGGATATACGCCCAGAAGTGGGATTGCTGGATCATACAACAGTTCTATTTTTAGATTTGAGGGTCCTCCATACTGTTCTCCATAGTGGTTGCACCAAGTTGCATTCCCACCAGCTTGCTGGCAGGTTTCAGTGCCATCCTCCAATTAAGATTCTGCGGCTCCCCAGCAAACAGAAGACAAAAACATTTGAGAAGCAAGTATGGTCTAGATGGAGATGATTTACAGTTTATTTGCCAAGATGTGTAGAGGTAAGTCTAAAACAAAACCCTAACAAGTTTAGCATTTTCCTTCTCTAAATATAATGTGGCTGACTCCAGGCCAACAATATAGCCTCACACTGATCAGCACACTTTCTAGTGTTAAAATGTGCCTGGAACGGCAACCATCACTGCTCAGCAATGAGACGCCATCCCAGTCATTTGTGAGTTTGTGGCCAGATACTGGCTTCTTCAGACAACCTGAAATCTTACTTACAACTGACCTTGCAGAGAACAAAGTTAGTGGTGGAACTTGTTGAAACGGTGAGCCTTTACACATAACCAAAGGTCATATTTTTCCCCAAAAGATCATGTTTTGAATGTGCAATTAATCTTCCTCGCAGGTGTGAAGCAACAAGTGAGGGACAGTTGCCACGAAGCAGTGAAGGCCAGCATCTCACAGGTGCCCAGCCGGGAGACTCCAAGCAGCATTTTTGTAGGGCAAACTGATCGTCTTCAAAACGTGCGATTCAACTCAGATGACTCATGGAAGGCATGGCATAGTTTTGTGGTATATGGTTCCCAAAAGGAGTGAAACAAGTTCCCGATTAACCGACAGAAGGGAGGCACGTTCAGGGAACCTGGTTCAGAGTGACAGACAGATGCAGGGGAGAGTGGAGCCACTCCAGGTCAGAGGCTCAGAAAAGGAAATCTTGAGCAAAGGATGTGGGGTTTGAGATGGAGTTGAAAGGCTAGATGGAGGACTTTCCAGGCAGTCCTCCATGGTTAGGATTTTGTGCTTTGACCACCGAGGGCACGGGTTCTATCCCTGGTCAGGGAACTAAATCCTGCATGCAGGGCAGCTTGGCCAAAAAACATAAATAAATAAAATGAACTAAATTTCTTTTTTAAAAAAGAAAGAAAGGCTAGGTGGGACTTTGGAGATATAAAAAGGAGGAATCCAAATGGTGTTGGAGTGCCAGGTGAGACACACCCCCCCACCCAATCCTGTCTGCCTTCTCCCCGTAGGAGTTAACATTGGTTGCATACTTACTACATACCAGACACCATGCAAAGTACTTGTTACATAAATAATTCATTTAATCCTCAAAATACTCCTAAGATTATCCATAAAGAAATCTTATCCCATTTTTTCCATCAGACAAACAAGGCACAGAGAGGTTAAGCAGCTGGCCCAGGATTGCACAGCTGTCAGATGATGGGCTGGATAAAAACCAGGCTAGCTGCTAACAGTCACAGTCTTAAGCACCCCTTCCCCTGCCCTAGGGAGCTTGGGCCCCACACTTGGGGACTTGGCTTGACTCTGCTCTGGGGCCAGGGCTCACAGCTGACCTCACCCTTGCATCAGAGAATCGGAACTCTTGGAAATACCTTACATTTTTAATTTATAAAAATACTGTCTTTTGGTTGTTTTTCTTACTAAAAACACAATACTTCTTTATTGAAAAATAATCAGATGATAGAGAGAAAGAAGAAAAGTAAAAGACTTCCAGAATATCACCACCTCCCACCCCAAGACAGTCGCTCATAACATATGGCTGAGTTTCCTGAAACACTCTCTCTGTACATACATACCACACCCCTGGGGTTATTGCACAGATACAAACTCCCTTGCAATCTGCTTTTTATCACTTAGCACCAACACAAACATCTGTCTGGATCAATAAATATTTATCTGTAGCCTGATTTATCATCTCCTAGCAGGGAGTTGGGTGCAAAGCACATGGGTTGGGGGAAGGGGTCGTTTGGGGTCTGAAGCAGGGAAGAAGGCCCTGGAACTGATGGAACGCATGATGAAGAGGCAGCAGAGGTGGTCAGGAACTCAGGACTATCAACCTCGTCCAGAGGGGGCAGAGGACATGGTAAATTCAGCCTGATTCAGAGCTGCCCTGGGAGCAGGTGCGGCTGGCAGACTTCTGAGTGCTGATTATGAAACACCAGGATGGAGCAGGACTGGGGCGAGGACCGACGTTCCACCTTATTCTCGGTACCCATCTGGGCTTGACAGGTAGTCCTGCCAGGGCTGGAAGCCCACAGATCCATGGTTGGGAGCCACTCTGGTCTGCAGACTTCCTGTCTGTTGCAGCTTGAACATTTCCACACACCCTCTCATGGGACCCCTCCAAGCCTGCTCTGGGCCTCAGTGTGTTCGCTTACAAGGCCTCAGACACTGTGCTCTGCCTGCCGGGCAGCTGTCCTTCCCACACCTGTACCTTACCTGGACCCATCCATCCCTCCCAGGGCCTCTGCAACAGCTGGAGTCAGCCAGGCTGACCCACCACATCCAGGGACATTGCAGGAGAATGCCAGAGTGCAGGCGGGCTAGGCAAGGATGCCCACCATGTCTTGAACAGTGGGACAAGAAACCTGTTCACCTCAGAATTAAAAGGAGAGCCACAGAAGGTTCCAGAGCATTGGCCCTGAAAGGTTCATCTGGAAGTCGCATGGAAGATGGATGATAGGGGAGACGACAAAGCAGTGCTTAATTCTGACTTCTCTAGCATCACCTGGGCAGTTGCTGGGCTGCCCATCTTCAGAAACTCTAACGTAAGTGGTCCCAGGGAGGTATTTGTTAAATACCATGAGCATTTTAACCAGGAATGGGGAGTCTTAAAGAAAGGACATGATCCCCAAAACACAGCTGAGTGGCCTACTCATTTTTTTCCAAAAGCAGCTGGCAGAAAGGTATTTCCGGGAATGAGTTCCTTCCTGGGTCCCTGGGTCCTGGTCTCACTTTTGCATTAGTTCCTGAATCTGGTAGCCGCCCTCAGGCCCTGCCACCTTCACCTCTGCTAACCAGTCCGCACTCACCTGACGTTCGGTAGGCCACCCTGATGCTCAGTAGCTAGGCCAGGCTATACATCTAGATTCTGCGTTTGCCTCCACAGTTGATATAATCGGCCGTTATTTTCCCAGCAAGCCCACACGCCCAGACCATGTACAGCAGATAGGAGTGTGTGTGTGTGTAGGGGGGTGGTATATGTGAGAGGCATTACAAAAGGAAACACTCAGGGCTCCGCAGCTGATTGAAGCTGACAGGCTACAATTGAAGAGAGAAGAGCAAGATTCCATTGAACAGCCATGAATTTCTGCAGCTGATTAACATTTGCTGAGAACACAGAGTTTAAAGTCTGTAGGAGGAAAAATATCTCCTACGTCGCACGTCTTGGGCTGTGGGAGGGTGTGTGTTTCCGGCAGCAACACAGGCGTGGTGGTTGGCAACGGGAGGCGGGTGAATTGACAGGTGTGGAGAGCCGAGCTGGAGCCCATCAGGAGAAAAGATGATAGAAGGAGATTAGTAAAGCCGCAGTGCAGTGCGGGGATTAGAAGCAGGCGGGAGCTCCCACTCCTGAGATGGCAGAGCGAGGCCGAGGCTCGGTGTGGAGAAGGGTTTCAGGCTTTGACCTGAGCCATGATTTGAGCGGAAGGAGTCTATTGTAAGGATTTTCCCTCCTGGCATAAAATGAAATGATTAAGAGGGTGCATATGTAATTTTTAGATGTCCTCCGTGAGTCTGATGGTTCAGAAGGACTCAGTTTGGAACTGGCTCATAAGACAAGGAAATTCTGGCCTGATTGGAACAGAGCAGTGTATTCATTGGGGGTGAGCTCGAAGTCAGCTCTGAGACATTCTGGGGGAGGGCGCGGGGGTGGTCCACGGGCCCACACAGTCCCCACCCAGGGACCTCGGCCCTGAAACTCAGCAGTTTGATATTCATTTCCTCGTGTGCCTTCCCATTTAGTCCTCTTGTTAAAATTCAGACACTCGCTTTTAGAGGTAACACATTAAGTACATTTGCAGCAAGGTGTTAATGATTTCTCAGATCTCCTTTCCTGATGACAGAGTGTAAAGGGTGAAATGCCAGAAACTTGGATTACAAATCAAAAAGGAGAGGGAGACAGAGGGAGGGAGAAGAGAAAAAGAGAGTTATCTCTATACCAATGTCCAGAGCGGCATTATTCACAGCAACCAAAAACTAGAAACAACCCAAGTCTGCTGTAGGGCGTGAGCGGATAAAGGAAAAGTGGTCCATCCATATGCTGGAATACTATTTGGCTTTTAAAAGGAAGGGAATCCTGACACACCACACAGAGATAAGCCCAGAGGACATTGTGTTCAGTGAAATAAGCCAGTCACAGGAAGACGAACACTGCACGATTCCCCTTGCATGGGGTACCGAGTGTGGTCAAGCTTGCAGAGACAGAGTAGGAGGGTGGTTGCCAGGGGCTGGGGGCAGGGGGTGGAGCCTCGGTGTTTAATTGATACGGAGTTGCTGTTTTGCAAGATGGAAAAGTACTGGAGATTGGTTCTACCACGGTGTGAAAGCACTTACTGCTATTGAACAATATACTTTAAAATGGTTAGGAAGGGAAATTTTATGCTATGGGTTTTCTTTTAAACAAGGGTAGTGAAAGACAAAAAGAAATGTCATCTCTTTTGAAATTTTGCACAGAGCAGGCTCTGAATGGAAATTTTGGGGGTTTATTTTTGGTTTTGTTTTTTTAAGAGACAGAAGGGAGAGATGTGCCGTAGTTGTTGCTTTTCTGTTTGGAGTGCCCACCTCTGAATTCCCGTTGGTGGGTTAAGTCAGGGTCTCTTTCACCATCCATGTCAAGTTCAGTTCCCATGGACTGAGCACCTCCCACAAGGTCTGTGCTCCCAAGAGTCCTCATTTTGTAGGGACCACTCTCCCTATTGCACAGAGGGAAAAACCGAGAAACTGCAACTCCTCCAGGATCCAAGAGCTGGCCTTCGGTGAGCTCCCGCTTTGGAGAGGTTTCTGTGTTTGTTTCTTGGCCCTAGTCAGTATTTGTATTTCCCATATTGTCTTTATTCTCCTGGATTACAGAAAACTTGGAAGTGGAAAATAAGAGGCTTCTCAGATCTCCTTGAGAACAAATGCGGGACACAGCGTGAGCGGAGGAGGCCAGTCAAAGACAGTCCACTGTGTGCATCCCCTGGCTGGCATCCCGCAACTTCACCTCCACGCTGTGCACCCAGCTCAAGCCCAGCACAGGCAAACGCCCCTTCACGTGAAGATGCACATGTGCAGCGCTAACAAGCAACACAAGCTCTGGCGAGCCAGGGAGCAAGGACTTCCGAGCTGGTCGCCTTCCTTCTCGCGATCTCACAAGGACCCCACAGCAAATAACTGTGCTTCCTTGTGTTTATGGGCTTCCCTGGTGACTCGGTGGTAAGAATACACCTGCCGATGTAGGGCATGTGGGTTTGATCGCTGCGTCAGGTAGATCCCCCGGGCGGAGGGCATGGCAACCCACTCCAGTACTCTTGCCTGGAGAATCCTGTGGACAGAGGAGCCTGGGGGCTACAGTCCATGGGGTCACAAAAGTCAGACAGAACTTAGTGACTAATCCACCACCACCACTTGCGTTTACACGTTAACCCTTGCCAGTAGAGATGGATCCTCCCCTCCTCCACCCTACCTTCACTCCTACCCAGGCAGGCCTTCCACTGGTTCTCTCTGGACTTAGGTCAGAGCCCAGACACTGCCCTACAAGGCTCTACTGAGGTGGTCTTGCCCCCTTCCAGCCTTCTTGCTCTCGGTAGACGCACAAGTGCCCAGATCCATGTGTATGTCAGTGCGGAGACTGGATTTGAGCCCCAGGTTGGGAAGACCAAAGGCCTCACACGTGTTATCTCCTCTGATTTGTAGACCAGTCCTCCAAGCTTGGTACTATTGATCCCATTTTACAGATGAGGAAACAGGCTCAGAAATACTTCAGAGTTTGCCCATGATCACAGAGTTTGCATGCAGCAGTCGGAAAATGAAACAGGCCTGCCTGACTCCAAAGCCAGGACTCTCAAACTCGATCTGTCCACTTGGCCAAGGGTGCTTCCCCAAATGCTGTAAACCCTTCTTTGCTTATTTTTTGGTTGGACTGCACAGCACGTGGGAACTTAGCTCCCCAACAAGGTATCAAGCCTGAGTCCCCTGCATTGGAAGAAGTGAGTCTTAACCACTGGACCTCCAGGGAAGTTCCTACAAATGCTTCTTAAAACCCTTCTCGACCTTACCTCCCACCCCCCACCCCCGCAGGCACATCCTGTGACTTCTCCTTCCTGCCTCCTTCATTAAAACCTGTGTCCNAAGGTATCAAGCCTGAGTCCCCTGCATTGGAAGAAGTGAGTCTTAACCACTGGACCTCCAGGGAAGTTCCTACAAATGCTTCTTAAAACCCTTCTCGACCTTACCTCCCACCCCCCACCCCCGCAGGCACATCCTGTGACTTCTCCTTCCTGCCTCCTTCATTAAAACCTGTGTCCTCAGGGCCCACAGCGGGCCAGGCCTGTGAGGGGAACAAACTGGCCCGTCTGATAAGTTGTAACTGTCACTCCCTCAAGGGCAGGGCCTGGCTGTGTTTTTGTTGCTGGCCCTCCTACTTCACAGGTGAATAGATCGACCTGATTCTCAGCCTGGAAGCCAATGGTTAGGAGAAGGTTTATTTATCCTGGGGCCCTCTCCCCTTTTGACGAGGTTTCCTGGAGGGGAGGTTCTTCTTCTTTCTAAATCCTTCATGCCACCCGTACATAACAAGGCTGTCCAGGATCAAGCTCAGGGCTGCAGGTTGCACGCCCATCCTCCTCCCACCAAGATCAACGTGATCCCCAACTAGTCATTTCTGCAAACAGATCCTTTGATTTATGTGTTAGTCCAAGACCAATCTGGCCGCCAAATGATGTCTAAGAAGTATCTTGCTCAAACTTGCTGTGAACCGACTGCCTGAGCATCAGCAACAGAGAGAAAGCCTAGAGCACTCCCTTCCAGTGGCCCTCAGCATCAGGAATGCAGAGGACACGTGGTGACCAGCTTGTCCAAGAGTCCTGCCAGGGGTGCTCAAGGTGCCCCTGTAAGAGCGGGGACAAGAGGGTAACACTGACATAGATACACTTCCCATAGCGAATGGGAAGCTGCTGTAGAGCACAGGGAGCTCAGCTTGGTGCTCTGTGATGACCTAGAGGGGTGACATGAGGGGTGGGGTAGGAGAGAGGTCCAGGAGGAAGGGGGTATGCGTATACACAGAGCTGATTCACTTCATCGCACAGCAGATCCTAACACAACACTGTAAAGCAGCTTGCTGCTGTTGTTCAGTCGTTAAGTTGTGTTCAACTTTGTGTGACCCCGTGGACTGCAGCACACCAGGCCTCCCTGTCCTTCACCATCCCCCGGAGCTGGCTCAAACTCATGTCCATTGAGTCGGTGATGCCATCCAACCATCTCATCCTCTGTCGTCCCCTTCTCCTCCCGCCTTGAATCTTTCCCAGCATCAGGGTCTTTTCCAATGAGTCAGCTCTTCCCATCAGGTGGCCAAAGTATTGGAACTTCAGCTTCAGCCTCAGTCCTTCCAGTGAATATTCAGGACTGATTTCCTTTAGGATGGACTGGTTGGATCTCCTTGCGGTCCAAGGGGCTCTCAAGAGTCTTCTCCAACACCGCAGTTCAAAAGCATCAGTTCTTCTGTGCTCAGCCTTCTTTATGGTCCAACTCTTACATTCATACATAAGTACTGGAAAAACCATAGCTTTGACTATACAGATCTTTGTTGGCAAAGTGATGTCTCTGCTTTTTAAATTGCTAAGTTTGTCATAGCTTTTCTTCCAAGGAGCAAGCATCTTTTAATTTCATGGCAATTATCCTCCAATTAAAAGAAAAAAAAGATGCCGTTCCAAAAAAGTGGGGGTGGGGGGAAACAAATGGTCAAGAACTTTCCCACAACATTTGCCTTTTACTCACCCCACAGGCGTGAAGAAGTCCAGCCCCTATCCTGACCCTCTGGAGACCTGCTCAGTCACTCAAGCTGAGACCTGGGTCTTATTGATCTGGTCGAAAGAACAAAATGCCAGTGCCAAGGATTCTTCCCCTGGGCAGGAGCCGCAGGAAAGCTGTGTGAACTCTTTGGGCCCTGAGAGTACCATTTACCAGATTACAAAACATTCAGAGCACCTGAGTCACGGAATTAGGTCCTGACAATCTGGTTCCATGGAAACGCGTGAGGAAGGATTTAAGCAGCACGCATGGAGGCCTCGCTGTCTATTCTGTGCCCGAGGAATTATGTCTGCTTTGTGAAGTGCTGCAAACCAGGGGGTTTAATCCTATTTCATAAAATCTTCCAACACCCTTCTCCTGATGACCTGTTAACAAGTCACCTGCAGTGGGTGCCAGCTGTTTGGCTCTTGCCCACCTCAAGTCACTGGTGTGGAAGACTAACCAGCCTTTACGGACGAGAGCTTAGACCTTGGCGGATACCTCCTTTGTAGACAGAAGCTCAGGGCTGAGATGTTTCTGTCTGTCTTTAGGGAAACACCATGGAGCCACATCAATTAGTCATTTAGGTCCAAAGCTTTCATTCCACTTTCCTTCCACTGAGACATGTTGAATTTATGAGGCTGGGCTTACAGAATAAATGTTTCCAAAATCTCAAGGGAAGCTCTTTCTTTCTTTCTTCCTTTTTTTTTTTTTTTGCTGTGGACTATTTTTAAATTCTTTATTGAATTTGTTATAATATTGCTTCTGTTTTCTGTTATGGTTTTTTGGCAAAGAGACATGTGAGATATAGTTCCCTGACCAGGGATTGAACCTGCCTCCCTGCATCAGAAGGTGAAACAGTCTTAACCACTGGACCACCAGGGAAGTCCCCTGGAAGTTCTTCTTCTTCTTTTCATTGGCCATTTTGTATTGCCTAAATTCTAGCTATTTCAGATGATTCTTTATTTTTAAGGCAATATTAAAACTTGTATTCTCATTGAGTTTCAGACAATAATTCTTCCTCCGGAAAAAATGTTCCTCAATATGCAAGAACAAATGGTGGTTATTTCTGGAGAATGGAAGAGGGAACCAGGTTTGAGGGTGATGGAAAATGGCATTCTAGTCTTTCTCTGGTGAATAGATTCTACTAACGTACTTACAAATTAAAATTTTTTGTGTTGTTCAGTTGCTCAGTTGTGTCTGACTCTTTGCGACCCCATGGACTGTAGCAAGCCAGGCTTCCCTGTCCTTCATTGCCTCCCGGAGTTTGCACAAATTCATGTGCATTGAGTCAATGATGCTATCTAACCATTTCATCCTCCGTCATCCCTTTCTCCTTTTGTCTTCAACCTTTCCCAGCATCAGGGTCTATAAGTAAACATAAACAGTGTGAAAAAAGTAACTGATTTGGAGCCTGTCACTGCTTCCCTCAACACAGCTAAAACAAAGCTGTTCCATAGGTCCCTACAGCCTCCTGAGGAATTTATTCAATCTGTACCAGACATTCCTTGCTGCTGCTGCCCAGCCAGGCCTGGGTACAGCCCCAGAACACTGGGCACCTCCATTTCCTGGCAGTTGCTTCTGCCACAACCTTTGGGGTGGTGCTGGCCCTTCCCAGGGGGCTGCTGCCAACATTCCCAGAGCTGCAAACTCTCTAGGAGCACAAAGACTTTCTGTTGCCTTCATGCCGCCTCCCAGCCCTTGGCCCTTTTCTTCTGTGCATGAACTGAGGACAGTATTCCTCTCCCTGAGGTCCACCTTAGCACTTGCTACTGGGATGGGCACCAGATACTACATTGTCTGCTTCTTTTCCTTGACTTAGGAGGTCACCTGGTTCATTGTCTGCTCCAAGAACCTTTAAAGTGTCCCCTCAGAAGACCTTCTTTCCCTTGCAAATCACTCAGGAAGAGGGTTTGGAGAACAATGGATCATCCTTGGCCCCACAATGCAAATAGCTTAGATTCAGTCATATATGCTTACTTACACATGCATGCAAGAAAAAAGTATGTGCGTATTTGAAAGTGTAAAACCATATTTACATACATAAGCAGATGTACTAGTGAATGCACAATTCAAGTAGAGATTCAGGCAACCACTAAGTGCAGTGCCCGGCTCATAATCTGACCACTTGTTGTTTTTAGAATTTTATATTCCTGGAGTCCAGTACTTTCTCATTAACATAGTTGTGAAGTGAGTGAGTGAAAGTCACTCACTCATGTCCGACTCTTTTCGACCCCATGGACTATACAGTCCATGGAATTCTCCAGGCTGGAATACTAGAGTGGGTAGCCATTTCCTTCTCCAGAGGATTTTCCCAATCCAGGGATCAAACCCAGGTCTACCGCACTGCAGGTGGATTCTTTACCAACTGAGCTATGTGAGCTATTATAAGCTAACATAGTTGTAGCTTATAATAATTCTCAGTGGGACACATTATTTCAATATGTTTGGAAAGATCTCCTCAGGCCTTTAAATATTGCTATTAAAATAAAAAATCCTTGCAAATGTCATCAAGGAGTTAAAAGATTTCAAAATACCAAGGGTTTATTATGAATGCCATTTTACACATTAAATTATACATCAGGGTTATTTATAAGGTAAATAGTAAGACATGATGGTACAAAATTCAGTAACCAGCCAAAGATTTATAGAGGAAAATATGGCTGAATGTTCATCTCATGTTTCAACATTCCTGTATCCACTACTTATACAGTAAGTATATATCCCTTTATAAAACATATCTATGTGCATAAATGAGAAAAGCAATGAAAATGTGCTAAAACAAAGGACCTAATGGGGCTTGCCTGGTGGCTCAGATGATTAAAAAACCCACCTGCAATGCAAAAGGCTCAGGTTCCATCCTTGAGTCAGGAAGATCCCCTGGAGAAAAAATGGCAACCCACTGGAGTATTCTTGCCTAGAGAATTCCATGGCCAGAGGAGCCTGGCAGGCTATAGTACATGGGATCCCATTACTGCTTATACAGTAAATATATTTCTCCTTATGAAACATATCTATGTGTGTAAATGAGAAAAGCAATGAAAATGTGCTAAAACAAAGGAACTTATTTGATTTCTTTGCGAACTCATTAAATTAATTTCACTTGGTTCTTAGGGTGGCTAGGCTTGGAAAATCAGGTTCAAGAACATCTGCTTCCTCCCAGAAAAAGAATCTGTAATTCAAGGCAAAAGAATACAAAATAGAGACAAAATGTGCTGTGGATCATTTGGCTGGAACACACAGGCATTTCAGGTTTGGGGGTGGGAGAAAGGGGTGTGTGTGTATGTGCCTGTCTACCTGCATCTTTAATTTGCAGAGGCTTGGCTCCCGGCATAATCTGGACACCCAGCAGCAGGAGATGGCATGCTTAATTACTTAAGAGACCCAGAGAATAACAGCAAGATCTTTATTAATGGAGGCATTTCTTGCTTCTTGTGCTTCTTTCTCTGGTAAGCTGATTATCATTTTATTGGTGCCAGTCTTGTCAGGACCATGGACAGCTCCACCACAGCGGGGAGTCTCTCCTCTGCCTCCTCTTCCACTGGTAGAATTTCAGAGAAAAACAGACCTGAAAGCTTAACTATTTTCACACCTTCACTGTACAGATGACAAAATGGTTGCTCACAGAAGTTAAAGGACATGTTCAAGTCACACGTTTAAATCCAAACAGCAGTCTCTCCCCTGACATAGAGGGGGATGAAAATGTACGTGAACGGGTCTAAATGGACGTTCTGCCTCTTAGTAGCTCTGTGTAATTTGGGCTTCAGCTTCCTGATTCTCCAAAATGGGTATCAGGATGCCTTCCGTATACAGAAGGGAGCTTCAGAGTGAAGCCTGTAAAATGCTGAGCTAAACCTGACAAAAAGCAAGGCCTCCATAAACAATAGCTGGGGATGAAATCAATGCAACCCACATACCACACTGAGAAATAAGTGCAAGACGTCAACCAAGGTGCGGTTGGCTTCCTGAAATGAGTGAGGCTGAATTCCAAAGAGCCTGGAGTTGTATCTGACTTGTTTCAAGTCATATTGTGTTGCTGTTGTTTAGTTACTATGTCATTCTGACTCTTTGTGACCTCATGGACTGCAGCCCACCAGGCTTCTCCATCCAGGCAAGAATACTGAAGTGGATTGACATCCTCTCCTCCTGGGGTTCTTCCCAACCCAGGGATTGGTCCTGCATCTATTACATCTCTTGCATTGACAGGCAGATTCTTTACCACTAGCACCACCTGGGAAGCCCCCTACAATGGAAACGTAATGGCAAAATCCAGCATTTCAAATCTTATAACATGAAATATGTTTTTAGTACTGTCAACTTTTTCCCTTCACTGGAAGAATACATCAGAATGAGGTCTTTTTAATGTAGCTAACAAAAAAAAGGGGGTAAATCTTCTAGAAGTACATTAAAATATACATCACAAAGCCCTATGCTGGGCCAACAATCACATTGGAATCCTCACAAAGGATTAAGGCAAACCAGTCTGGAGTGTGCATTTGGGAGTTTTTGAATATGTGATTAATGTGGATGATGACTATGGAGTTTGTACATGCTTGTCTACTTTTGAGCCATGTTACCTGATTTGTTGCATAAATTTCACATCTAAGGCTTATTATACAGAGCGTAGCTAATACTAATAAGGATTTGTGTGTAAATTTTCATCCTCAAAGTACTCAGTAAGCATTAATTAATACATTAAGCCCCTTGTTGAAAGAGATGTGCTTTGTAGCCCTATTTTTAGAGACTTGGGACTCTACACTTCACCTCAAGGCAGTAAGGGAATTATTAATGGAATGTGGTTATCTCAGTGTGTAAAATACTTATCCTCAAGTTGTGTGCAAGTGCACACATGTGTATGTCTATGTCCCTCCTCACTCTCTTTAGCTTTATCTCTCTTTTCTTTCTCCCCCTTTTTTTTCTCTCCAATCTTAAAGATCAGCAGTTTGGAAACCAGTTAGATTAGGAAGAAATCAGCAGAAAAGAAAAGAAGTGAAATGGAAAAGAAAAAGTATCCAGTCTATAAATAATTCATATTGGCTTGTATAACACTTCGCTTTCCTGCCCATGATTTACTACTGTTTGATTTAAAATGATAACAGCTATCCTGCGTTGAGTGACTTATATGTGAGGCATTGTGTCAGGCAGTGTTCCAGGCAGAGGAGAAAGGTTTTTTTTTTTTAATGGGAGAGACAGGGACTTCCCTGGAGGTCCAGTGGTTAAGACTCTGCACTTTCACTGCAGGGGGATGTGGATTCGATCCCTGGTTGGAGAAAAAAGATCCTGCATGCAAAATGGCATGGCCAAACAATAAATAAATTTTAAAAATAAAATGGAAGAGACAAGCCCTAGCTTTCCAGGGATGTATAGCATATTGAGGAGACAACCTCGGAAATAGCTGTGAGGTCCTGTGGTAAATGATATGGCAGCTGTACCCAGAGTGTGTAAAGTCATCATAGAGAAGGAGAATTTGATCTAGTCCAAATCAGTCACGGGAGAATCCCTAGAGGAGATGCGACCTGGGCAGAGATGAATGAGAGCTCCAGGGTGTAGAGAGGAGAGGCCTTCCAGGCAGGAGAGCAGCATGCTGTGTGTGTGTGTGTGTGTGGATGTGTGTGTGTGTGGACACGTGTGTGGTGGGTGAGGGTGACTGCGGCAGAGGCAGGTGGAGGAAGCCACAACATTCATCTTAGTTGCAGGGCGATGATCAACGCAGAGTAGGAGGCCTGGAATCAGGAGTGAAGATTGAAGCCTCCATAACTAAGGGGAAGTCATCATCTCCCTCTATCGGCTCTGTGTCGGCCACATTGTACAATCTGACGGAAAGAAGCCGCATTCCTGAATATATTTTTCATAAACAAAGCGTGGGGGATCCATGAGACAGAATACTACTCAGCACTAAAGAGGAAACACTCCTGGTATACACCACATGCTTGAATCTTGTATGAATTATGCTAACAAGTAAGGCTGAAGTCAGTCAGTTGTGACAACCCTACGAGATGGAGAGACTTACTAATAGTCAAGACATTTTGTTTAAAGATATCTATTCCTTTAGAGGAAAAACTTTCAAAATGTCTAATCACTTTGGAGGAATTTATTTATCGGCTATATGTATAAATGTGTGTAATGAGCATATTTTATGCTCCCTTGTTGCTCCCACCAGGCCTGCCCACCTTCCTGCTGTATCAGGTGGGAGCAGGGCACAGCTGGACTCGGGATGCGAGAAGACAGGGCTCTCCGTCCCTTCTGTGACTGGTCCCGGGATGCTCTGTCTACTGAGCACTTTCATCTGCTTTTAGGCTTTGGGTGGGTTTTGTCTTTGGTATTCTTTCAGGCTGCAGTTTTTTCCCATTTTTTTTTCCACGTTCTTATCTCTAGAAGACTTCTGAGTTCTTCCGAAAGGTATTTCTTATGGGTTGTGAGCTGAACACCAGATAACCAAGTTTGTTGGAATTCTGTCTAAAAATTCACGTCTTCATCTCAGATTTTGTGACATCTTTTTTTTAACTTTTCAGAAGTGGCCTAACATCCTTCCTAGGTCTTGACAGCGTCACGCACACTTGAGATGCCATCTAGCTGACTGCCAGAAGTGAGACGTCTCCGGGACGGTGGAGAGTTCTTCATGGCTGTGACTAGCTGTCTCCCAGGGCTCCAGAGCGTGAGGTTCATTTATACCTTGTGCTGTGCTCCGTCGGCCTTATCAGTGAGCCCCGGGGCCTCAGCCCACGCTGGCTGTCCCACGAGCGGCCGTCAGGAATTCTTTCTTGTCTTCCCGGCCTGACGTTCTGCCGGATTTGTAACTCTTGTGGAAGACAGATACCATTTATCTTCCTACATCTCCATCTGGATCCAGAAAGATACCCTAATTTGTCAGAACTCATTCACAGTCATCACAAAATTCAGGGCCCATAGACTGGCAAGGCAATTTTTTAAAAGTCAAAAGGAAACGTGTCTTGAGGACCAAAATTAAACTTGAGCAAACCGGCCCATGAGATGGAAGCCGTGGGCACTGGCTGTAGTTCGGTTGTGGCTCCCTGGGGGCTGGGGCCGTGCTGGTACCCGAGGGGAAGATGCCCAGCCCTCTGTGCTTTAGTGTAATTGAAGTGACGATTCCTTTTTGTTTAACTCTGAGCTGAGCAGCACTGCGGGGACCCCAGAGCACTTGCTAACCTCTGGCCTGTTCATTGCCCAAGCCCGCTTTATAGATTTCTGAGCACATCACAGTGGACCAGGGAGGGAAGGCTGAAGTGGACGGGTCATCCTTGCAGCCACATCTACTGCTGTTTCCACTGGAACCACAAATGCTTCCACCCTCCATGTCTTTCCCAGGGTACCTTCAATCTCACATCCTTATGCTGTCAGTAGATATGGAAAAAAAGATACGTTTGCTGTTTACTTTATCCATATACTAGGGAAGCCCAGGTGGCTTAGTGGTCAAGAATCTGCCTGCAATGCAGGAGATG
This sequence comes from Oreotragus oreotragus, assembly GCA_006410675.1. Lineage (NCBI taxonomy): Eukaryota > Metazoa > Chordata > Mammalia > Artiodactyla > Bovidae > Oreotragus > Oreotragus oreotragus. The sequence continues at coordinate 252,095 of SJYX01012990.1, read as the reverse complement.
CAGGTTCAATCGCTGGGTTGGAAGATCTCCTGGAGAAGGAAATGGCAACCGACTGCAGCATTCTTGCCTGGGAAATCCCATGGACAGAGGAACCTGGCGGGGTACAGTCCGTGGGGTTGCAAAAGAGTCAGACGCAACTGAGTGACTAAACAACATGGCCCAAATAAGTTCAAGGCAGGACTTTTACCCAAAGTTGCAGGCCCCAGCTGACGCTAGTGGCGAGGAATCCACCTACTAATGCAGAAGACCTGGGTTTGATCCCTGGGTCAAGAAGATCCCCTGGAGAAGGGAATGTCTACCCACTCCAATATTCTTGCCTGGAGAATTCCATGGACAGGGGAGCTTGGTGGGCTACAGTACACGGGGTCACAAAGAGTTGGACATGACTGAGAGACTAACACTTCACTTTCAATGCATGGATGGCAGTGGCCCAGAGAAGCCACTCAATCTTGCTGGGCTTCCGCTAATGAGAACGAAGACTCCTGCGTTCCGCCAGCCCTCTGGGTGACCCACTGTAAAAGCTGACACCCTCCCCGCCAGCTGACCTGGGTTGGGACACAAGAGCGAGTGTTAACGTTTCATGTATGCTTGTCTTGGCTCCTCTGTTGAATGCTCCCTAACAGGGCCGGGACCAGGCTGCTGGCATTCACGTGTGTGAGCCATCATTTATTCACGTGTTCAGTTAGTGTAAACCCAGCACTCAAGGGATGCCTCATCTGGTCATCAGCCTGGCTTGCCTCTCTCCTCTGAGCTAGAATAATATTACCCCAATGTCACTGGGATGTTAAGCGTCATGCCCTAACTCGGGCTGGCAGCATGGCCTCTGGGGGCAAGGCTGAGGGTGTTTCAGATGCCTTCAGACCCCACCTCTCCCGTTTCAGCTGGAGGAACACCGAACTCATGTTTCTTTGCACCACCTATGGTAGCACCATTCAACACTGTTGGCTTAAGGCGAACCCCACGCTCATCCTCATGGCCCCCAATCACTCAATGCCCAGCTGACTTTGAAGCCACCCTGTGCCCTGCGCTGTATCTTAATTCATGGTTAGGAGCGGATGGTATCACCGAATTTTTATTTGATGACTTCTATAGTTCCCATTTCATATAATTTTCTCAGGAAGAAGGCTCTTGTGAGTCCCCCATCCTGATCTGCACTTTCCTCTGTGACCTTTTTAATCTGGGATTTCTCAGCCTGTTTTCTCCGCAGCAGGGGCTTGTCTGGTGCCATCAGAGGGGACCTTAATTGGAATCTAGAGCTAAATTCCAATTAAGAATTGGAAAAAGACTGCTCTGCGGAGGCTGCTGGGGGTGTGAGGAAGGAAAGGCAAGGCAACGCTCCCATGCTGGATGGAGTCCCTTTACTCCCGAGCGGCCCCCGCATTCAAGCCCCTCTCGTTCAGGCCACCTCCCTCCCATGCTTGTCCTTTCCCAGCTCTCTCCCTACACCACTGACCATGGGAAATGGGACAGGAGAGAAAAAGAAGAAAGAGGAGATTGGGGGTGGGGTGGATGCAGAGGTGGAAACCTTACTTTTCCCTCCCCCAGCCCACCCTTCAGCTGAAAAACAGCTCCTGTCACCTTAACTTAACTCTAACCTCCCCAGCAAGCCTTCCGCACAGCAAAGCTGCTTTTAGCATTTGCTCATTCCAAGCTGAGATGGGAATTACATGGGAAAGCACTCTTATTTCTTCCCTCCCATCCTGGAGGAGAGACTCGTGCAAGTAAACAAGAAAACGTTGAGAAAACAAGAACATGCCCTGCAGTAGACTGTACTCGTAGATGCACGCCCTAAGAGAGTGTGTAAAATACAGCCGATCAATGAATCACAAAGAGAAAAAAAACAGAAGGAAGAGAATGCTGAAAATAGTACCTGCCCGTAAACCTCGGAACGCGAATCACCTGGGATGTACCAGCTGGTGAGGTATGAAGCCAGCTTTGAACAAGCGCACCTACTGTCATTTACATTTTAATTATCACGTTTTATGAGGCTGTTACATCTTAATGAAATACAAATTTGTTTACCCAAAGTTCTCTTTGCCATATGGCTCAATAATTGGGCCTGTCTCATAAGTTTCACAGGGTCAAGATGGAAAAGAATGATCTTTCATAATAACACAACCTTCCAGAAGGATGCTGTCCAGCCACCATCCCAGAGGTGGGGTCTAGCCAGCCTCGGGAGAAGGCCTGGAGGGCGTAAATTGCCGTTTGAAAAATCTCTCTTCAGAAGACTTGTCCTCCACTGATGCTCTAAATGTGTGAGGGATCTGAATTGATTCACAGTGGACAGAAAATAATAGAAAGCACCCTCCCGTTTGCCAGCAAAGGGCCACGTTTCCTGTGTGTGTGCGCTCACTCACGTTTGGCTCTTTGGACCCTGTGGACTGTAGCCCACCAGGCTCCCCTGTCCTTGGAATTTTCCAGGCAAGAAAACTGGAGTGGGTTGCCATTTCCAACTCCAGGGTATCTTCCCAACCCAGGGATCGAACCAGAGTCTCCTGCATTGGCAGGCAGATTCTTTACCACCGTGCCATCTGGGGTTTCCCATTCCTAACAAAGGAACATGTTATTTGTCATGATAGAAAAAGGCATTAGCTTTCTTCTGAAACAGCGTACTTTGTGGGGAGACAGAAAGCTCCTTCTCTCTTTGAGGAGGAAGCTTTCTAATAAATCCAGCATACCCTCCCTTCCTTTAGAAATTTTCACCTGGAACTATCACCAACATCCTATGATAAACCATAATGGAAAAGAATATTTAAAAAAGGAATGGATGTATATGTATAACTGAATCACTGCTGCACAGCAAAAATTCAACTATGCTTCAATAAATTAAAATTTTTTTATTGGAAGATAATTGTTTTACACCATTGTGTTGGTTTCTGCCACACATCAAAATGAATCAGCCACAGGTGTACACGTTTCCTCTCCTCCTGAACCTCCCTCCCCCTCCCAACCCATCCCAGCCCATCCCAGTCCTCTAGGTTGTCACGGAGCACTGAATTGAGCTCCGAGTCACACAGCAAATTCCCACCGGCTGTCCATTTTGCATATGGTGCTCTCTCCATTCGTCCCATGCTCTCCTTCCCCCACTGGGTCCACACGCCCGCTCTCTATTGTCTGCGTCTCCGCTGCTGCCCTGCAAATGGGTTTATCAGTACCATCTTTCTAGATTCCATACTCATGTGTTAATATACAATATTTGTCTTTCTTCAATAAAATGTTTAGAAAATTCTCTCCCGGTGATCTTCAGAACTGGTCTGAAGAGTCAGCAGGTGAGTGGACGTTACCAGCCCCAGGAGTGCTCCACAGCTTTCCGGCTTCTTCAGTCTCACTGCTTTCACATTGTCCCCTCCCTGTGTTAACAGGAATGGAAAGGCCACCTGTGGAGCTGGGGTGTCTCAGGGCGCAAGACTGTGCACAGGACAAATGGCAAAGGCCTCTCTGACTCACCCCAGAATTGGGCTGTAACTGCCATTCCCGTTGTCACCAAAGTGAAAGTGAAAGTGAAGTCGCTCAGTCGTGTCTGACTCTTTGCCACCCCTTGGACTGTAGTCCACCAGGCTCCTCTGTCCATGGGATTTTCCTGGCAAGAGTGCTGGAGTGGGTTGCCGTTTCCTTCTCCAGGGGATCTTCCCGACCCAGGAATTGAACCTGGGTCTCCTGCATGGCAGGCAGAGGCTTTGCCGTCTGAGCCACCAGGGAAGCAAGGCACACCCAAAATTAGTCCCAGTGACTAGAAAAGAGGCCAAGGGCCAAAGTGTGTGGTGGGTTGGAGCATCATTGGACCAAGGGTTAAGGAGGCGAAAGGCAAGAAGGCACAGCCAATCCGATTCTAACTCCGTTGCGGGAAGGTGGCCCCGGGATGCAGGCAGGCCTACAGGAGTGAAGGGGATGTTCCTGAAGGCCTGGGTCAGGCAGAGGTCCCAACGGCCCGCCTCTCCTTCTCTGCCCTTTGGCAGTGCTTCCAGGGACACTGATGATGACGATGGGGACAAAAGGCATCTTTTATCATTCGGTCAACTTTGCAGTCACATCACACACACATTGCATCATTGTGAGGCAGGCTGGGTAGTTGATCACAACCAGAGAAACGAAAGCTCAGAAGTTTCAGTAATTTTTCCCAGTCTCACAGCAATAAACTCAGGACTCCAGTTATCTAGAATACATAACTCCAAATCCTGTGTTTTTTACAACATCAAGTTTTTTTTATAAAATCACTCAAAAAAAAAAAAAAAAAACCAAAACACCCCTAATATTAGAAAAGAGGGCTGACCTTTTAGGAATGTCTAGTCATCATGCTGAGTTGCATATCTGGCCAGTCAAGGGTATGTTTTCGATCTAAGGTCATACATCTCACAGTCTTCTGTTTAGACTTTTTGTTTGACAAGTTCAAGGTTGCCTGGAAACAGTGAGCAGAAGAAATGAAAAACCAATATCTCCTCTTTTTTTTTAAATCCCAAAATGTAATTGAATTTATAACTCACATGGGAATTCTGATGTTAAAAGTCTATTTTTACCTAGCCTTCAGAAAGGCAGCCTTCCTTCATTTCAACAAAACTTATTTGAAACGACTTTGTAGATTCACAAGTGCCTTGGAAATCTCACTGGTGGCAATAAAGGTTTCTATTAATCAGACAATGCTGTGTGCTACGGGGAACGGAACACAGCCTCAAGCTGCATAGGCAGCTCTGGTTGGAGCTGGGGACATGGAGAGCCATTAGGAGGCTGCTGGACCGGAAGTCAGAGAGGGAAAATGATGGAGCTTTTCCAGACGTATTTCTGCCTTTTTAAATAATCCTCAACCCTTTCCTGCCTCTCTTTAACTTCAAGGATCATCCATCCATCCACTCATCATCCATCCATTCATCCATCTATCCATCCATCCATCTACTCAGCTTGTCCATGACTAAAAGTTGACTATGTCCAATAGAGCAGGAGCCATCCTTGCCTTTTTGAGGCCACCTCATTGGTTTATGTTTGCACTAAGGCATCAGTTTCTAGTGTAGGATACCCCCAAACTCTTGGCTCAAAATTTTCATGACACCGGTGAAATTTCATTTCTTCCCTCAAGACTTCCTATAAGCCCCCAATGTCAGCTAATGAATCAGAAAATGGTAGAATCCGAACTTTCTTTGAACTAGGAGGAATCTTAACAATCATTTCTTTTTACAAATGAGGGAACTGAAGTCTCTGAAATGAAGATGCTTTTCCCAGGACCGCCAGCTATTGGGTGATGGATGTGGTCCTAGAAGCCTCCTCTTCTGCCAACTGGGCACCCACAGCAGCTGGGGTCCAGGTGAGCACTGCGAGATGGCCAAGTCCTTCCCACCTCCCTAACTCCTTGTTATTATTTATGTCTGATTTCCAAATAGTGCTGGTCAGTTGTGATAATATACTCTAAAGATTTTCTGCTCAATTGCAGTTGGCTGACCTTTCTGTAATCTTCCTTTGCCAGATTCTGGGAAAAGTCTAAAGGGAAATTAACAATGATGTTGAGTTTTTTTAAGGTTAAAACCTTGATTTCAGTTTTCAAATCACTGCCATTTTATTTAAGCTTTGAAAAATTTCCAGAATTTCCAGGTTTTTCTTATATAGGAATATACCACTTTCAAAACAACCCAAGCAACTATAAAGTGGCTAGAATTAACCTGTAAAATAATTAATAGGAATATTCTGTGATGCCCAATTCAAGACATCTTCAAAGATGAGCATAGCTATGTCCCAAACAAGGAATTTCACCCCCACCCCCTGCATCTTCTCTGTAATTTAAGGTTGCATGGTTTAATTAAATTTAATTTAATTTAAATAGTATAAACAACTCACAGTTGCAAAAAGGAAGTTGGAGACAGACTATAATTTCACATCAAATACAATTCCAAAGAGGTCTATAATTCGTGAGAATGGTATTGTTTCTCTGATTCTTTCCTTATATATCAGCTTCCCCTTAACACAAACCTATACAAAGTACTTCCTGTTTCAAGCATCTCCTGTGAAAGAATGAAAGCATTCTAACTTTACCCACACGCCCTCAGTTTCCATGTGGGTCAGCAAGATAGACCCTATTACCAGAAGCTTCTGGGACAGCTTTAAATTAAGCCAAGATAAAAAAGAGAAGTCTTGGATGGTCTTTTGCTACCAATAAATCTGGGCATATAATTGTTCCTATGTTTCATCAGAGTGTAATTCAATTGCATATGCAGAGTGGTGGCCTGAAATGTATTGGGGCACAGAAGAACCTGGCATTTAAAAATATACCCAAATGAGGCAATTTTATGGTGCGGAGTTTCTAATGGCAAAGACGCCAAGAGCTAAGGAGGTTTCCAAGTGTTCTCTCCTCCTCAAATTCTGGGGCTATGCGCCACTGGAGCCGCTGGAGTGGTCTGGAATAAGTGCTAGGAATAACAAAGCCATGCAATCAGAGGCTGATGATGTGGAAAAACACACTTTAGCAGAACTGAACTACACGCGAGCTTCAACCTTTCTGAGGTCAGCACTGAGCCTTTGGAGCGAGGCTGGGGGCTGCCTGCTGCTGCTGGCGGCGGGGAGGGGAGCCGGGCGGAGATGTGTATAAGAGACAGCTCCAGTATTCTTGCCTAGGGAATCCCAGGGACAGAGGAGCCTGGTGGGCTGCCATCAGTGGGGTCGCTCAGAGTCGGACATGATTGATGCGACTTAACAGCAGCAGCAGCAGCATGGATAATGTTATATCATGTGTATATAGTCACATCATGCCAGATGTAGCCAGTATAGAGGATTTCCCTCCAACTCTTTTTTGAACTGACTCAGAGGCCAGGGTCATGATTTTCTCTAGGTAACAGAGACACTCTGGATATGGGACCGGGGGTTCCTTACTCATGGTCATCTTGAAAACATCTGGAATGGCCTTGCTACTTTCTCCATTGTAACAGTTACAATTTCCTGAAATTCTGTCACTTGATGAATTTAAGCAATTAAAATTAATAAAATTTAAGCAATTACTTAAGTAAGTTACTTGAGTGACTAAAGGAGAGTACTAAATTAAGGGAATCCCTGAATGTTAATAACTATGTATTAATAGATGCCAGCCTTTTGATTATATTTCCAAATATTCTTTCAATAAATCAGTCATAATTATGTATTGTAGTCCCTATATACATTTATTAGATAGTACTGTAGAGAATTTTGGACAAAATTAAGATAACTAAGGTTTAGGGATGAGGAATCAGAAATATTTGTTTATATACAATTCTTTCAAATTATGAAAAAAACTTCATTTAAGCAGTATATTTCATTTATGAAAAACAGTAAATGAGGAATCTAGAGAAGCCTCCCACTCATTTCTTCAATAGGTGCATCTCATAAATGCAACGAATACCTTCTCACTATGAGCTCATTACAAGTAGTCCAGTTACATGCCTACTCTGCTAAGCACCTGTCATCTATTTTCCTTTCTTATTCTCATTTTATCTTGCACACAAAGTAAATAAACAGTAGTATCATCTGAAACTCTTCTCCATGGGAGAATTTCACTTTACAATTTTTCAGGGCCACTGAGGAGGGGTGACATAGTGAAGTGGCTATGGATGAAATAGATACATCTTTAGACTAGGGCTAGTAATTATCTGCTCCATCAACTGGTCAGAGGCCATGAGTCTACCTGACAGAGATACATAGCTAAGTAATAGAACTAGATACCATTTCATGAACTACAAGTTTGTGCCTTCTGAGCCAGGTATAGCCTTCCATTTATGTAGCACATCCCTTCTATAATGAAATATAATTACACACATCCATTTTTATGGTTTGATAACTTATATAAATCCCATTCATGACAGCAGTTTGGGTTGCCT
>SJYX01012990.1:76445-244235 GCA_006410675.1 Oreotragus oreotragus | reverse complement strand
GGCGGGGGGAGCGGGGAAGGGGGACAGGGCCAGGAGGGAGGGACAGCGTGGATAAGACAGAGCAGTGCGTTCTTCTCTTCCAAACCTCCTCGGAATTCAGATAGACCTTTTTTAAGTTCAGTTTTTAATATTTTTTTAATTTTTATTTTTAACTGGAGGATAACTGCTTTACAATATTGTGTTGGTTTCGGCCATACCAGTTTTTAATTTTTATTTCAAAATAAATTTCACACTTACTGAAAAGTCGCAAGAATAATACCCCAACTTTTCATGTACCTTTCACCCATATCCTTCAAATGTTAGCATTAAAAAATTTTTACATTTGATATGGGAGTATAGTTGATTTACAGTGTTGTGTTTCAGGTGTACAGAAAAGTGAGTCAGTTCTACAAGGCATCCCTTCTTTTTCAGACTCGTTCCTCATAAAGGTTGTTACAGAAGATAGAGTAGAGTTCCCGGCGCTACATCAGACAGATCTTGAAAGGGGAAAAAATTTCTAAAGCTGATGAGGAAAAGGAGGGGGCGCTGTCGAGACTGAGCAGCGGGGAAGCCAAGTGGAGCCTCCAGCTGACTCTGGGGAGGGGATGAGGAGGCCAGGGGGACCTCAGGAAGCTGGGTTGCCTTCAAAATTGAGACTGAGGGCACTGCATTTCAGTATGAGACGATGTTCCCGGCTACCTGTTTTAAAAAGAAGGTCAAGTACCCCCAAGACAGGCCAGAGCCAATTAAGCTGCTTTTCTTCACCTTCAAAGCCCAGGAGAAGACAGGCCTTGATATTTAACTACTGGTCTTTCTCTTCTCCCTTTTCCCCAAGCGGGGAAAACCCCCACTTTAGCCAAAATGGTAAAGAACTCTCCAGATTGGCTGGCGTGGCGGGGGTGGGGTAGGGTGGTGATGGGGGTGCCAGTTCAGGGCTGATGTTTTAAACATTAATGCTATTTAAACAAAGCACAACAAAAACCTCTTTAATCTGGTCTTCAACCCAGAAACCAACAAACCCGTTTTTAGAAAATTGAGCCTGTGGAATTGCCACCTGTAGGCATTTCTTTAGATTCCCAGAGCTGCCATTGCAAAGCACCACAAACTGATCAGCTCAGAACAACAGGAATGGTTATCTCCCAGTCCTGGAGGCTGGAAGTCTAAGATCAAGGTGCCAGCCGGGCCTTGATGCCCCTGAATCCTGCATCCCGGCTTCCAATGGCCCTAGGGCTCCTGGGCTTGTAGACGCCTGGCTCCCCCGTGTCTTCAGGTCATCTTGCTTCTGGCTGTCTGTGTCCAATTGACCCATTTTCATGAGCACACAGTCACAGTGGACTGGAGCCCACCCTGATCACCTCTGCAAAGGCCTCCTCTCCACACAAGGTCACGTGCTGAGGTCCTGGGGGCTCAGGACTCCAGCACATCTTTCTCGGGAGACACAGTTTAACATGTAGTGGGGCATGGGGTGAGGGTGTGGATGGAGGCACCATACTCTGGCCTGGCATGCTTTCACCGGAGGCTGTGGCCACCCTGAGGGTTCTCCAGAAGCACCATCGAAGAGCCCAGGGTCTGACCATCTCCAACCCTCTCCTGCAGGTTCTGTGCTTTCTTATTTTTAAAAATTGATGCATCGTTGATTTACAACGTTGTGTTTATTTATTTTAAACTCGGCTGCCCTCTGCGGCATGTTTGGGTTCTGGTTTCCTAAACAGGGATCAAACCCGCACCTCCTGCATTGGAAGGCAGAGCCCCAGCCACTGGACCACCAGGGAAGTCCGCTCTCCCATAGGTTTTGAACTCAACCTGCAGAAGGTTTGTTTTTCCTCCCTAGGGACTCCAGCTTCAATTTTAAAAGAAAACTAGTAGAAAAATGGGGTTCACATGCCATCCACTTAAAGGTGACATCTTAAACACCAACTTTTCAATCTCCTTTTTCCTCCCACACCCTGCTAAGATGATAGTAAGGCAATGAGAATTACTCCTAAACTATTAATAATGGTTCCAAGCACATGACACTCTGGAAACGGGAAACTATGAAGAAGTAAAAGGATTGGGGGTTGCCGGGGTTGAGGGAGGGAAGAGCTGAATGGGCAGGGCACAGGCGAGTTTCAGGGGAGCTAGAATGTTGTGTAGGATGCCATATTCGTGAGTGTGTGTCATTACCCGTCTGTCCAAGTCCATAGAGTGTGTACCACGGAGAGTGCTCCCTGCTGTCTGACTATGGGCTCCGGGCGATGAGGGCATGTGGACGTGGGATCGGGGATTGACCGGAACATCCCTCGGGTGGGGATGTTGATAGACGGGAGGCAGTTTACAAGAATTCTCTGCACCTCCTGCTCAATCCAGCTGTGAATCTAAAACCACTCTAAAAATAGTTTCATTATTAAAAATATTAACCCCAAAGACAAGGCATACAGAAAAGAGGGAGACTAAACGCTGTTTGGAAGGTTCACATGAAGTGGAGTCGTGAGATGAAGGAAGCCGGGATGGGCAGGGCGGTGAGATGACCGCCCTCGCAGCCTCGGTGGATCCACGAAGCCCTGCAGGCTCGGCGGTCTCTGGGGTCCCCGTGCACACCGGCCATCGTTCTGAGCTAGGGACTCTTTCCTTCCAGAGAGAAGCCCTCCGCTGGGCTGGCTGCAGCAGGGCATGACCGGCCCCCAGGTGGGGAAGGAGGCTGGAGAAGGTGCCAGGTCACCCACGTCATCCCCGGCACTGGGGGTCACCTCACCCCGCTCCAGGGGGCGTCCCTGAGACAGACCTCCCCTCTCCACCTGACCCTCCCGGGCCCAGCTCTTGGCCCGGCCCCACCCAGCTGGCTGATGGACCCTCAGCGGGAATCACCTGCTCCTTCATCTGTTGGTCCCCCTCCCCCACCTCCTCGCTCTCCTTCATGCCCTGAGCAGATGACCACTGACCTGTGTCAGAATCCACACACTTGTTTGGATGGACGTCCAGAGTATTAAGGGACTTCCTTGCTGGTCCAGTGGCTAAGCCGCTGCACTCCCAATGCAGGGGGCCCAGGTTCAATCCCTGGACAGGGAACTAGATCCCACATGCTGCAACTAAGACCTGGGACAGTCAAATATTTTGGAGAAGGAAATGGCAAACCACTCCAGTATTCTTGCCTGGAACATTCCATGGATGGAGGAGCCTGGTGGGCCACAGTCCTTGGGGTCACAAAGAGTCAGACACGACTGAGCAACTTCACTTTCTTTCTTTCCAGAGTATTATGATTAGTGATATAAGTCCGAGAAAGACAAATACTCTATTATCATTAATATCTGGGACCTAAAAGATGAAAGGAAGGAATTGTAAGGAAACAGAAACTGGACTCAAAGGCAGAGAACAAACCAGTGTTTACCAGTGGGAAGAGGGAAGCGGGGAGGGACAAATAGGGGCTGGGGGGGTGAAGAGGTCCAAACTGTGGTGTGTAAAAGGAGTAAGTGACACTGATGGAGGGGCTGTACAGCACAGGCAAGTGATAGCTTCACACGGAGCACAGTTTACCAGAATGCCGAACCACTATGTCGCACCCCTGAAGTTAATGCCATGTTATAAGTCAGTTTCTGCTGCTGCTGCTACTGCTGCTGCTAAGTCACTTCAGTCGTGTCCGACTCTGTGTGACCCCATAGACGGCAGCCCACCAGGCTCCCCCATCCCTGGGATTCTCCAGGCAAGAATACTGGAGTGGGTTGCCATTTCCTTCTCCAATGCATGAAAGAGAAAAGTGAAAGTGAAGTAGCTCAGTCCGTCCGACTGTTAGCGACTCCATGGACTGCAGCCCACCAGGCTACTCCGTCCATTGGATTTTCCAGGCAAGAGTACTGGGGTGGGGTGCCATTGCCTTCCCCGAAGTCAGTTTCTAAAAAGAAAAAATCAGTTATCGAAAACTCCGAACACTTGTAAAAAGGTGTATATTTGGAGATGTCTTACCGGTGGCTCCCTCCACTCCCACCCACTCCGCCCCCTACAGGTAACTGTTTTATGGGTCTTTCACTTCTCACCTGCCTCTCTGAGCCCCTTCCCAGGGAGGGAGGTTCATAGTGAGGCGTTTACGCTTCCCCACTCTGCTAAACTGGTTTCTTCTTATTTCATCTTTCAAATAGTTCTTGAAATATTGTCATCTGCTCTCCCGTTTTCTTCTCCTTGTGCATTTATACTTTAAAACATTTCTTGATTGTCATTGTAGTGACCTCATGAAGGAATGGAGAAAAAGTCAGCAGGAGATTTCATTCCTGCCCGAACTCTCAAGCTGTCTTTTAACCCTGAACAAATTGTCAAAAAGAACTTAACNCCCGTTTTCTTCTCCTTGTGCATTTATACTTTAAAACATTTCTTGATTGTCATTGTAGTGACCTCATGAAGGAATGGAGAAAAAGTCAGCAGGAGATTTCATTCCTGCCCGAACTCTCAAGCTGTCTTTTAACCCTGAACAAATTGTCAAAAAGAACTTAACTGGAAAAGAGGCAACGCTGATGTGTACAGTTTGCCACTTAAAAGGTTGACAGTCACTGAATCATGGTCAGGCCCAAATATAGACCAGGACCAGCTCACAGAATCCCCCATCCCACATTCCTGACCCGCCCCAGACCCAGCCCCCATGAGTGCAGACATCCGATTACTGGTAGTGGTCCCCTTCGACCGACTTCCCATGTCCCCGGAGACATGAGAAGGACGTTACAGTACATTATATATAATCATTTCAAAAGAAGCCTATATATATTCATACATATGATGAATTTCATGTGCCTCAAAATGTGAAACAATTTCTATACTTTTTGTGACAATCACAGTCACACACCAGAAAAATCACTTGGAAAGGCACATGTCCACCATTTGCTATCTGTTCAGAAAATATGGTCATGGTACATTTGTAAGAAAAACTGGCAGACCAGGGAAGGAGGAGAATTCAAACTCTGTGGACACTATTCATATCTCCCTTTTAGTGACAAGAAAAGAGAGGTGTTCTAACAGGCCCAGGGTCACACGGCTTGCCTGGATGTGGCCTTGGTTCCCGTCCAGTCTGGCCTTACTTCCCCAGAGACACTCACTGGTGACCCATCTAAAACCACCTTTAAACCTTCCTGTTCTCCTGTCCTAGCCTGTTATTTTCCTCCGAAGTGGTTATTATCACCAACACTGGGTTAAGCACTCACTCACGGTCTTCTTATCAGCCATCTTCCTCCTCTTACCCCCAGTATATAGACCCCATGAAGGGTTTTGTCTGCCTTACTGATTTTATTGGTGCTGAAGCTCCAATACTTTGGCCACCTGATGCAAAGAGCCCATTCGTTGGAAAAGACCCTGATGCTGGAAAAGATTGAAGGCAGGAGGANTCCTCTTACCCCCAGTATATAGACCCCATGAAGGGTTTTGTCTGCCTTACTGATTTTATTGGTGCTGAAGCTCCAATACTTTGGCCACCTGATGCAAAGAGCCCATTCGTTGGAAAAGACCCTGATGCTGGAAAAGATTGAAGGCAGGAGGAGAAGGGGGTGAGAGAGCGTGAGATGGTTCGATGGCATCACCAACTCAATGGACGTGAGTTTGAGCAAAGTCTGGGAGATAGTGAAGGACAGGGAAGCCTGGCGTGCTGCAGTTCACGGGGTCACAAAGAATCAGACACGACTGAGAGACTGAACCACAACAGCTATTGATCTCTGATCCCCAGTGCCCATAAAAATGCCCGACACATATAGGCTTCAAGAAATATGAGGTTAATGAAAAATAATCAAGTTTTAAAACAAAGGAATGTATAGGATCCTTAAAAGAAAAATAGCTCTATAGGAGTGCCCCAAAATAGGATGCCTTCTCACTTGGCTTGATACCAGAAGCCAGGTAAAAAATCATTCTTCCTCATTATGGATTTTTCCTGAAACCTTAGGCTGGGTGTGTACCAGAAAACTGTCAGAATGCTTGTAGGCAACATAATATTAACAGGGCATCTAGCATTTCCTACCAGCTTCATGACCTTAAAAATTTAGTAGTTGAATTTGTAAGTGTACCAATGGCTATGATGAAATCTACACCGTCACTGAAAAGTCAGCGTTCCTGCTTGGTGTGTTCGAATCCCCTCCAACCTCTACAGGCAGCTGCGCGTGTCGTCTTCATTTGTCTACAGCAGGGGCAGTCTGAGCTCATACTGGACCCCTTGCCCTGAGCATGTAGACCCATTAGTTAAGACAATACTCCCCTAACTGTGGTCCCTGTAAGAAAATATTTTCCTCAGAAAGAAATCCTTTATTTTCATGAACTCAAAAAAAAAGGTACTAGGACATCCCTTCTGGTCCAGTAGTTAAGACTTCTCCCAATGTAGGGCGTATGGGCACGGTCCCTGGTTGGGAAGCTATGATCCTACAATGCCTCACAGCCAAAAAAGCAAAACATAAAACAGAGGCAATAAATATTATAACAGATTCAATAAAGACTTTAAAAATGGGCCACATTAAAAGAAAAACTTTAAAAAATTTTTAAAAGAAAAAGGATAACTGATATTGTCACGAGCTGGCCCAAGGGAGCCTGGGGCTATGGTGCTGAGTCCCTGTGACAGCTTGACACAGAAGGTGATTTAGATGTAATCAGTTTCCAAGGGTTAATAGTACTCAACTCTGAAGTCATTCTTTCCACACCCCTATCCTTCTGACACGCTCCCTTCACTGTAGGCTGAGGAAAATCATTCCCAAGCAGAAAAAGAAGCACAGGCTCCCGCAAGCTCACCCCTCAGAGAGGCAAATCTAGCTCTTGGGGAAGAGCAAGGACCTTCATTCTGTCTATTGGGATGGGTTGCTCTATGCTTTTGCGCCTCCATCTCATCTCTCAACTGGGGCTACTCACAGCACTTACCCAATAGGGGTGGAACGAGGAGTGAACAAGTTAATACATGTACTTACCTGGTAATCATTAACTCTTCCTGTCTCACTAGAACTTGAGCTTCCTGAGGGCAAAGATGTGGTCTGTTTGGGGGACTGAAGGGCCCTAGGGCCTACTCAGGACTGACATGTGGTGAGCGCTCATGGAAACATTTGTGGCACGAATGAATAACAACTTCTAGCATAGCATGGATCTGCACAGTAGCACAGTAGAAAGGGTAGCAACTGTATCTCTTGAAACAACAACAAGGGCTTCATAGTTAGTATCTGAATTTAAACAATCACAAAGGAAGAATCCTTTCTATGATTGGCAAGTCCCCACTGATAGAAGGGAGTTAGCCCCCCACCCCCTGCCTCGCCCTCCCCAGAATGGCACTGGGTATGAAACAGCACAGGGAAGGCAGAGCCTCAGAACCGGGGCAGCAGATAAGAACAGTGACTTTTGGGACTTCTCTGGTACTCTAGTGGTTAAGAATCGGCCTTTCAGTGTGGGGGAAGCAGGTTCGATCCCTAGCTGGGGAACTAAGATCCCACATGCTGAGGAGTAGCTAAGCCCACACACCACAACTCCTGAGCCCACACACTGCCATAAAAGGCCCACTGCAGCCAAAAAAAAAAAAAAAGAGCAGTGACCTTTCCTCCATCACTCCTGGATAAAGATATCAGTTCCCCAGGAGGAGAGAGTCGATGTTAAGAACAAAACAGGGTTCCAGTTTCCCAAACGCTGGAGGACAGCCAGCCGGCCGTGGCATCTCTTTCCCCAGCTCCAGCTTCAGCTGCCCCATCCCCTGATTGTCCCATCCCTCACCGCCCTGACTCCTGACTCCTGGGTACCTCCTGGTTGTTTAACATGCGGTTCTGGTTGAGGACTTTGATGCTACCAACCAGCTCAGAGGACAGCAGGAGTTCCAGAAACCACACTTTTATTAGCACCACCTGACAAGAAGCAGCTGTGGGAGCGACTCCTTCACGCTGGGCGGACTCCGGGGAGACTCGCTGAGTCTCTGCAGTACTGCGCCCTCCGCTCATGGCTCTCTTTGAAGTCAGGTAGCCGCCTCCCAGGTCTGGAGGAATAAACTGTAGCGGGGAGTCAGTGAAATATTTTTTCTTTGGAAAGTTACATTCGTATTTTCTGCTATAAAAATTTAATTGTTGAAATGCAAATGTAGAAATTATCCATGATTCTGCCAGTCTACTGCCATCACTGTTTGTTTTTTAAGTACATACTGATATTTTCTAAGGTCTTTTTCTTTCTGGTTAAATTTAATGTGTTTATTTATCTGTCTTTGGCTGTGCTGGGTCTCTGTTGCTGCCTGGGAGGTTTCTGTAGCTGCGAGCGAGGGCGACTCTTCTTTGCGGTACACAGGTTCTCATCCCGTGGCTTCTGGTTGAGGAGAACAGGCTCCAGGGTGAGTGGGCTCAGTAGTTATGGCACACGGGCTTAGCTGTTTTGTGGCATGTGGGAACTTCCCAGACCAGAGATGGAACCCATATCCCCTGCATTGGCAGGTGGATTCTACCACTGGGCCACCAGGGAAGGCCCCATCACTGTTCATGTAGCAAAGCTGATGGCGGATGTGTTCCCTATCTCCAGCTCGTACACAAACACTGTCAGTTTTACATCCTGAGTTTTCCTCCATGAAGTCAACATCTTCTTGTAATTTGTAATGGTTGAATAATATTCCCAACAGGGGGGTTATAGGGTTGGCATAACCATTCCCCTGTTCTTAAGTGTTTACTGTTTATGACCAACCTAGACAACATACTAAAAAGCAGAGACATTACTCTGCCAACAAAGCTCCGTCTAGTCAAGGCTATGGTTTTTCCAGTGGTCATGTATGGATGTGAGAGTTGGACTGTGAAGAAAGCTGAGAGCCGAAGAATTGATGCTTTTGAACTGTGATGTTGGAGAAGACTCTTGAGAGTCTCTTGGACTGCAAGGAGATCCAACCAGTCCATCCTAAAGGAAATCAACCCTGAATATTCATTGGAAGGACTACTGTTGAAGCTGAAATTCCGATACTTTGGCCACCTGAGGCAAAGAACTGACTCATTGGAAAAGACCCTGATGCTGGGAAAGACTGAAGGCGGGAGAAGAAGGGGACGACAGAGGATGAGATGGTTGGAGGGCATCACCGACTCAATGGACATGAATTTGGGTAAACTCTGGGAGTTGGTGATGGACAGGGAGGCCTGGCGTGCTGCAGTCCGTGGGGTCGCAAAGAGTCAGACATGACTGAGCAACTGAACTGAACTGAACTGTTCTTTCACACTAATAAGCAGTGCTGTCATAAGCACAGTCCTGAATGTAGATTTGTCAGGATTTGGGATTACTGACTTTGGCAAATTCCCAGAGGCAGACTGGCTTGCACACTGGTGTGGGGACGATGTTGACCTTTTCATCAGGGACCAAACAGGCTAAGCTGTTTTGCCAGGAAATCAAGTTACACGTTTCCAAGAAAGCCCTAACATAACTATTACTATTTTTTGAAAGCTTTAAAGCAAATATTCTTAGGGAGGCTAATGATGAAGCAGAATTCAGTGAACCCAGGAGCCACGCTTCTTGGCTCCGAGTCAGAGCAGATTCCTGCTCACCCTCATGTTGTTGTTGCTTAGTTGCTAAGCCGTGTCTGACTCTTTGAGGCCGCATGGGCTGCAGCCCACGAGTCTCCTCTGTCCATGGAATTTTCCCAGGCAAGAACACTGGAGTGGGTTGCCATGCCCTCCTCCAAGGATCTCCTCCTCCCAGGGATCAGACCTGTGTCTCCTGACTTGGAGGCGGATTCTTTATCACTGAGCCACAGGGGAAGCCTGTCTGCCCTCCTGTCTGACTAGTAAATAGAACACGGTGAATGTGGCCCCCTCTCTCTTAGCCCAGAAGCCCATCATCTGTATTTTGCATCAAGTTGCAGAGGAAGTGGGGTCTGTTTCGCCCTCCCCCCACTTCATTATCAAAAGCCCGTTTTCATGAGTGTCAGCATCACCAATGAAGGCCAGGGTTGCCTCCAGACCCAGCAGGCCTGGGGATCTCACCACCCTTCCCCTGAATCACACTTTCCTCCCAGAGCTCAGCCCCTCCCCTTCCCCCAGCACTGGGGAGAAAGCTGGGCTGCAGGAAAGCTGATTCCTCCAGTCTCAACACCAAGGATGGTTTTAATTACCTGGGAGCTCCTTCCCTTACCGGCTGTGGAAATAAAACAGGGTCAGGGAGGCTGGGGACCAGCTGTCACACCGTCTGTGCCTCTAACAATGGAAATTCATTGGCTCTGTTCTTCCTGCCCCGTCTGGCCCTTCATCTAGGGGTGTCTGACACCCCCTCCTCCAAAAATGCCCCCTTAGGGCCCTTGACACTCTTGCTTTGGCAGGTTATTTACTTTGGCAAGAGGAAATGGCATGGGTCACCCAGTTTGAAAGAGGCGGGCGGGATGGGCTGGACGTGGGACCTGCAGGCGCCAGAAACGTCAGTCTGCCTAGTGACTTACAGCGACTCTGCATCTAGTGCTGTCTCTTATACACATCTCATCCCCTGATTGTCCCATCCCTCACCGCCCTGACTCCTGACTCCTGGGTACCTCCTGGTTGTTTAACATGCGGTTCTGGTTGAGGACTTTGATGCTACCAACCAGCTCAGAGGACAGCAGGAGTTCCAGAAACCACACTTTTATTAGCACCACCTGACAAGAAGCAGCTGTGGGAGCGACTCCTTCACGCTGGGCGGACTCCGGGGAGACTCGCTGAGTCTCTGCAGTACTGCGCCCTCCGCTCGTGGCTCTCTTTGAAGTCAGGTAGCCGCCTCCCAGGTCTGGAGGAATAAACTGTAGCGAGGAGTCAGTGAAATATTTTTTCTTTGGAAAGTTACATTCGTATTTTCTGCTATAAAAATTTAATTGTGGAAATGCAAATGTAGAAATTATCCATGATTCTGCCAGTCTACTGCCATCACTGTTTGTTTTTTAAGTACATACTGATATTTTCTAAGGTCTTTTTCTTTCTGGTTAAATTTAATGTGTTTATTTATCTGTCTTTGGCTGTGCTGGGTCTCTGTTGCTGCCTGGGAGGTTTCTGTAGCTGCGAGCGAGGGCGACTCTTCTTTGCGGTACACAGGTTCTCATCCCGTGGCTTCTGGTTGAGGAGAACAGGCTCCAGGGTGAGTGGGCTCAGTAGTTATGGCACACGGGCTTAGCTGTTTTGTGGCATGTGGGAACTTCCCAGACCAGAGATGGAACCCATATCCCCTGCATTGGCAGGTGGATTCTACCACTGGGCCACCAGGGAAGGCCCCATCACTGTTCATGTAGCAAAGCTGATGGCGGATGTGTTCCCTATCTCCAGCTCGTACACAAACACTGTCAGTTTTACATCCTGAGTTTTCCTCCATGAAGTCAACATCTTCTTGTAATTTGTAATGGTTGAATAATATTCCCAACAGGGGGGTTATAGGGTTGGCATAACCATTCCCCTGTTCTTAAGTGTTTACTGTTTATGACCAACCTAGACAACATACTAAAAAGCAGAGACATTACTCTGCCAACAAAGCTCCGTCTAGTCAAGGCTATGGTTTTTCCAGTGGTCATGTATGGATGTGAGAGTTGGACTGTGAAGAAAGCTGAGAGCCGAAGAATTGATGCTTTTGAACTGTGATGTTGGAGAAGACTCTTGAGAGTCTCTTGGACTGCAAGGAGATCCAACCAGTCCATCCTAAAGGAAATCAACCCTGAATATTCATTGGAAGGACTACTGTTGAAGCTGAAATTCCGATACTTTGGCCACCTGAGGCAAAGAACTGACTCATTGGAAAAGACCCTGATGCTGGGAAAGACTGAAGGCGGGAGAAGAAGGGGACGACAGAGGATGAGATGGTTGGAGGGCATCACCGACTCAATGGACATGAATTTGGGTAAACTCTGGGAGTTGGTGATGGACAGGGAGGCCTGGCGTGCTGCAGTCCGTGGGGTCGCAAAGAGTCAGACATGACTGAGCAACTGAACTGAACTGAACTGTTCTTTCACACTAATAAGCAGTGCTGTCATAAGCACAGTCCTGAATGTAGATTTGTCAGGATTTGGGATTACTGACTTTGGCAAATTCCCAGAGGCAGACTGGCTTGCACACTGGTGTGGGGACGATGTTGACCTTTTCATCAGGGACCAAACAGGCTAAGCTGTTTTGCCAGGAAATCAAGTTACACGTTTCCAAGAAAGCCCTAACATAACTATTACTATTTTTTGAAAGCTTTAAAGCAAATATTCTTAGGGAGGCTAATGATGAAGCAGAATTCAGTGAACCCAGGAGCCACGCTTCTTGGCTCCGAGTCAGAGCAGATTCCTGCTCACCCTCATGTTGTTGTTGCTTAGTTGCTAAGCCGTGTCTGACTCTTTGAGGCCGCATGGGCTGCAGCCCACAAGTCTCCTCTGTCCATGGAATTTTCCCAGGCAAGAACACTGGAGTGGGTTGCCATGCCCTCCTCCAAGGATCTCCTCCTCCCAGGGATCAGACCTGTGTCTCCTGACTTGGAGGCGGATTCTTTATCACTGAGCCACAGGGGAAGCCTGTCTGCCCTCCTGTCTGACTAGTAAATAGAACACGGTGAATGTGGCCCCCTCTCTCTTAGCCCAGAAGCCCATCATCTGTATTTTGCATCAAGTTGCAGAGGAAGTGGGGTCTGTTTCGCCCTCCCCCCACTTCATTATCAAAAGCCCGTTTTCATGAGTGTCAGCATCACCAATGAAGGCCAGGGTTGCCTCCAGACCCAGCAGGCCTGGGGATCTCACCACCCTTCCCCTNGTCTGAGAGAGCTTGTGGGCAACAGAACCGAGTGTGCGCCCGGTGTGGGGGAAGCAGAGGAGAGGGAGGGGTGGCTGACACAAGCCAGGCGGGCACTGGGAGTCTCGCCAGGGCACTGAGTGAACGTGAACTTTATTCTTGAGCGGGGCTTCTCGGCACTGGCACTGCTGACATCGAGGGCCAGATGGGTCCTGTCTCTTATACACATCTGGTGGGGCTTAATTGTCTTCTGCAGAGCATTGCAGAGGCCGAGGTACCACCTGTGCGGGAGCCTGGGTGTTGTGTCCCCACAAAATTCTTACGCCAGGTCCCAACTTGGGAGGCGATGAGGTCAGGAGCAGGGAGCACTCACGGATGGAATTAGTGTCCCTACAAAAGAGGCCCCAGGGAAGTGGGGTCCCGGAGGGGAAGTGACCACGTGTGACCCGAGGAACAGAGGTTCATGAGACACCGGATCCTCTGGCGCCTCGATTGTGGACTTCCCGGCCTCCAGACTGTGAGAAATCAATATCTGTGTTTTTAAGTCACCCAGTGTTTCTGTTACAGTCGCCGGAACAGACTAAGACAGACACTTAAAACCAGTGCTGGTTGCCTGAGCTCCGAGCAGGCAGGGCTGGGAAACGGCGCGGTGCAGAGGGTAACAGGCCGGACCGGGCCCCACTCTGCCTCCCACACCCCGTGCTGCCCTGGGGACATCATCACTCAGGCCCTCGGGGTTGGGGTGTTCATCTACGGGACACACTGTGCAGAGCGCTGAGTGACGTTGTCTTGGAGCTGGGACACCCACTGTTACGTGCACAGGGGTCTTCATTCCAGGGGCCATCACCACCCAGCCTCTCAGGCTGTTCTCGCAGCGGGCTTCCTGATCCCGACAGTCAGTCCCATCTCATCTCCCGGTAATAACAGCGCTGTCCATCCACACCTCTTCACGGACCACGGTCGGGGGCTGCTGAAAGACTGGCAATGTTGTTGCTGCGGGGAGGGCTCCCTCCTCAGGGAACGCCGTCAACAGAGAGCATAGCGTTGCATTTTGTTGCTATTTACAGCTCAAGGCACTTTCTCTCCCCAAGGCTCCCTGCTTCGGCGGTTCTGGTTGCATTCCAGAGACATGGCGTTAAATCCGCACAGAGAGGAAGAACAAGATGCCTGGCTCCACATTAGAGCGAGGCCACGCCGGGCGGTAGACGGGCTGTCAGCTCCGAGGACCTGAGGTCTGGCTGGCACCAGGCAGGGGTGCCACAAGCCCCTCACCCCTCTCAACCTGCTGGGCTCCAGTCTAGAAATACCATCTGCCATCCAGCACTTTCCCTTGTCATTTCAGGTGTGCTTTTGGGTCTTCTGGAAGTGTTGTGAACACAGGGCGAATGAACGTGAGCAACTTTGCATCCAGAAGTGGCTCCTCTGGGGCCGTCCATCCTCACGAGAAGAGGAACGCTTAGCCCCCTGAGCTCAATGAATCCGCTGCCTGTTAGGCTGCTCACAAATTGCTCGGCTATCAAGGGAGGACTGGGGTTTAGAGCATGTTTTACTGGCTGCCAGCCACAGTTTCACATACTACTGGAATTCGATATTAGCAATGACTTCTTGGAGACAGGAAGTGTCTGAAATTGCTGTCTAGAAAAATGCAGGTCGATAGATTTCTTAATAAATACGTAGGACGAGGACTTCCGTGAGTCCAGGCTGACTGATGCCAAATGGTAATTAACTTGCCTGCAGTCTTGGGTTTTCAAAGCCAAGCAGGAACAACTTACAAAATGAATGAGTGGGGAACCGCAGGCACTTGCCAGAGCTGCTCCTGCTGGGAAGTGAGCTAGTGCAGGCTTCAGGCTCATTCACTTCCTCCCAGGAGCCGTGTGTTTCCTGCGGGTGATGCTGGAGACGGGAGGCCAGTTCTGGAGGACTTGAACTTGATTTCTTTAAGGCGACTAGAGATGAGGGCGTGGCCATGTGGTCACCCAACAGTGTTGAGTGGCCATCAGTACCGCAGACACAATAGGTTAGATTTAGACCAGAGCGGACTATGGAGGGTGATCGTTAGTAGCCTAGGGCTGGGGCAGGAGCACCTCAAAAGATGTGTGGTGCCATGTAAGGTGATGCCCGGGGCTGTGGGCTGTCCCTGGGCAGATGAAGGTGCTCCAGGGAGCAGTAACAGCATATACAGAGGCCGCCTGGTCTGAGAGAGCTTGTGGGCAACAGAACCGAGTGTGCGCCCGGTGTGGGGGAAGCAGAGGAGAGGGAGGGGTGGCTGACACAAGCCAGGCGGGCACTGGGAGTCTCGCCAGGGCACTGAGTGAACGTGAACTTTATTCTTGAGCGGGGCTTCTCGGCACTGGCACTGCTGACATCGAGGGCCAGATGGGTCTGTGTCGAGGGTGGACGGGGTGGAGGGTCATCCTGTGCACCCTGTGGGGCGCTCAGCAGCGTCTCTAGCTCACACCCACAAGATGCCAGCAGGAGCTCGCCAGTCATGACCATCGAAAGTGTCTCCAGACATTGCCAGATGGCCCCCTCGCCCCCAGTTGGTGGGGGTGGAGAAATCCGCCCCCCTGTTGAGAACCCTTGTTTCAGGGGCCAGGCGGAGCCGTGGAAGGGTCTTCAGCAGCACCCAGGCCCCCACGCATGGTGTGGGTTTACAGCCGTCACTCCCATCTCCCTTCCCTCTGCTGGGCGAGCTTCTTATGAGCACGGAGCACCACAGGAGAAAAAGGACTTGCTGCGTTTCTCCTCTGAAACTGAAACTAGAAACAGTTTCCTCTTCTGATGAATCAGTACACTACCTTTATGACGCAAGAGCCCTGAACAGTTTCTGAAAGCTTTGAATCATTTTTGCATTTTAGCTCCATCAGCCTTTCTGGGCGCATCCTAGTGAGTGACCCCGGGTGAGTGAGACAGCAGGTGGGCGGTGAAGATCTTGCACATCTCTGTCCACCCGCCAGGGGGCAGCAGCTTCCCAGCTCTAGCTATGGGGTTCATGACGTCGGATTTTGGAATTGTTCGAGAAAAACAGGAAATCTAGATTTCTGTGTAAAATCTCCCAATGTTTAATTAGTAAATTAAGATGCGGATAAAGCATCTGCCAGGTTCAGCCAAATCATCTTGGGGATCTTTTCTGCTCAAAGGCCTGTTTGTAACCTCCCAATCTGTGGTTTTTGTTTTGATCTTTAAAAGAAAAAAATGTATCCTTTTTCTTCTTTTTGCTCTGGTTTTAACTATTTTAATTTCATATTTTTTTTCTTTAAGTAGAGGATTGTGTTGGCTGTCTTCTGTTAAACCCACACAAATCCACTTTAGTCTTCCCCCACCTCACCCTGTGTCCTGGGAGCCCTTGGGGGTGTCGCCAGGTGACACTGGCGGGGTTCAGAGGAAGGAGGGAATTGGAATGACCCCCCAGGCCGCCCTCCCTCTCTGCTGACCCTCGTGCAGGAGCGGCTCGGGTTGCCCGCAGCACTCTCTCCAGGGCTGGAATCTGCTCCCCACTCCCGTCCCTCTAGGGCAGGTCAGCTGAGGAACCCTGACACATTCACCATAACCTTGTGGTTTTCCTTTGTAGCTGTTGTCCAGTGGCTCCGTGGTCTCCCACTCTTTGTGACCCCACGGACTGCAGCACACCAGTCTTCCCTGTCCCTCACCAACTCCCTGAGCTTACTGGAACTCATGTCCACTGAGTGAGTGATGCCGTCCAACCATCTCATCCTCTGTCGTCCCCTTCTCCTCCTGCCTTCAACCTTTCCCAGCATCTCCCTGACACATTCACCATAACCTTGTGGTTTTCCTTTGTAGCTGTTGTCCAGTCGCTCTGTGGTCTCCCACTCTTTGTGACCCCACGGACTGCAGCACACCAGTCTTCCCTGTCCCTCACCAACTCCCTGAGCTTACTGGAACTCATGTCCACTGAGTGAGTGATGCCGTCCAACCATCTCATCCTCTGTCGTCCCCTTCTCCTCCTGCCTTCAACCTTTCCCAGCATCAGGGTCTTTTCCCATGAGTCAGTTCTTCGCATCAAGCGGCCAAAGTATTGGAGTTTCAGCTTCAGCATCAGTCCTTCCAATGAATATTCAGGACTGATTTCCTTTAGGATGGACTGGTTGGATCTCCTCGCAGTCCAAGGGGCTCTCAAGAGTCTTCTCCAGCACCACTGTTCAGAAGCATCAATTCTTTGGTGCTCAACCGTCTTTCTGGTCCAACTCTCACATCCCACTCGCTCGTGGCTTACAGTGCTCCGGGAATACCCTTGGGCTACAAGCACAATTAGATGTGGTCTGCTCTTCCAGGAGCTCCTGCTGAGCAGGAGAGTCAGCTAAGAGTCACTTCTCAGGCAGCAGGTAGGTAGCCTCTCAAGTCAATGTCAAGGAGAAAATCACGCATGATCAACACTACCTGTGGGGGAAGCAGTCCCTCGGGGAGTGGTACCTTGGCATTTGAAACCACATGCCCTAAGCAGCAACAGCACAGCCAGCGCCCTGCAGCAGCGCACAGATGGCCGCTCAGCACCGAGGAAGCGCTCAGCATGGCTTGCATCCTGAGGTCAGGCTGTACAGAAAATATGGTTGTTGCTCGAAATGTGGGTGTGAGAGATGCTCTCAGCATGAGATGCTTCCAGCACGAGAATCAGAATGGGTAAACATGTGCCCAGATCCACACTCCAGGGCATATGTGTACGGTGGGGAGGGCCGACAGAGCCCACGCTTTGTACGCATGGTTTTCCTTGAGTCCCTACAATTGAATTCACTTGAGCTAAATGCCTACAGGGTGGGATTCGATTGCAAAATGACCAGTATGGTGCCATGTGGCAAGGCAACGCTCTTTCAGAGGCGGTGAGACAAGTCAGGAGACAGACACCTCTTGCCCACTGTGTATAAACCAGAGTTTAAGAGTAAAGCAGAAACGACCCCAAACTAAGAGATTCAAAGGAACAGCGACAACGACAGCAAAGAGATTAAGAGGGACAAAATGTTAAGATGTAAATTCAAAAGGATGTTTTGTTTTTATGGAAAATATGATTAAGATAGGTGAAAACTAAAATGTGGATAATAAAAGCATGTCAGCATAAAGAAATTAAAATGATTTACAAGTCACCATAAAAGGAATTTTTAAAAGATAAAAGTTGAGGCAAAGATAAACAGAACAATTTTAAACAGTGGATGGAAGGAAATGAAGGCAGTTAAAGATGGATAATGATATAAACCAAAGACCAGAGGGAAACATAAAGACTAGAAAAGGAAAATAAGCAGTAGTTTATGTGCAAATGGAGAATATTTTTGAAAAGTACCCAAAAGGAAGGCTCTTCAGGGGAAGGTGATTGAAAGGCCGAGGCAGTGGCTGAAAGCCAGGGGTGAGACCAGGACCGTCCTCCGACCACAGTGCCTGCAGTGAAGGGGTCGGCTGGTGCCATGGACCCTGGGGCCCGGGAGGCTCCCCGGGCCTCAGGCCAGCCTGTCTGTCATCTCTGCTTCTCCTGCAGGGCTGGTGCAAGCCTGGACGCGCCTTCTGAAAGAGCTGCTGCCGCCAGTCAGCCTGAGTCTGCCTCGGGCCCCAGAGGCCAGGAGCCCCCACTCTGGGAGGCAGTCTGTGCCCACCATACCCTCCACCCGCTCCGACCACTGCAACAGGGTGCCTGAGGCACACACTCCTCCTAGGGCACAAATGCCATGGAGGGGGGCTGAAGGGAAAGCCTAGAGTGAGAAGGTGGGCAAGAGAGGGGAGAGGAATCATGACAGGTCTGTACTGTGTTCTTGGTGCTGCACAGATGCTGCTTCTCTTAGGGACCCTCCTGGCTGGCCACCATGTGCATTGCGGCATTGTGCCCATTGCACAGATGTGAACCCGGAGGCCCAGGACCCTCTGCCTATCCCCTCTCTAGCCTCTGCAGTTCTGGTGCTCCGTGCTGATTTCAGAGCTTTCCCCATTGATCCTCAGCTCCTGGCCATACTTGGCATTGTATTTATGTTCTTTTCTGCCCGTTCATTCTGTGCTAAGTACTTCAGTTGTGTCTAACTCTTTGTGACCCCATGGGCGGTAGCCTGCCAGGCTCCCCTGTCCATGGGATTCTCCAGGCAAGAATACTGGAGTGAGTTGCCATTTCCTTCCCCGGGGGATCTTCCCAACCCAGGGATCGAACCTGTGTCTCTTATGTCTCCTGCCCTGGCAGGCAGGATCTTTACCACTAGTGCCATTCTGGCCACAGTCAATTCTGACATGTGCTCAGCTTCTCTCCTGATACACATGTCTTACACAGACATTCTGTACCCTAGTATCAAAAGATGGAACCTCTGGCGTCAGATTTCATGCCACCCCCATTTTGCCTACTAAACATGAGAAAGCTCCCCCAGGAGCCCCTAAAAACCAAGCTCCTTAATTTCCTTTTTGCATTGATTTTTAGATTGTCAAGACACCCCCACGCAGGAATGGAAATCATCTCAGTCTATGATGCTGAACTTTCAAAGAAAGGGAAAAAGAGCCTTTTGAGACTTGAACTGTTAATAATTGATGTCAATAAACTATAGTCTTATCTGTTTCTGACAACTTGTTTATTTAAAAAAGAAAGTGGGTGAGTGCTCTGTCTTGTCTGACTCTTTGCAACCCCAGGGACTGTAGCCTGCCAGGTTCCTCTGTCCACAGGATTTCTAAAGCAAGAATGCTGAAGTGGGTAGCC
This sequence comes from Oreotragus oreotragus, assembly GCA_006410675.1. Lineage (NCBI taxonomy): Eukaryota > Metazoa > Chordata > Mammalia > Artiodactyla > Bovidae > Oreotragus > Oreotragus oreotragus. The sequence goes on along the minus strand of SJYX01012990.1, from coordinate 224,948 downwards.
ATTTCCTCCTCCAGAGGTCCTCCTGATGCAAGGATCGAACCCGTGTCTCCTGCTTTGATAGATTCTTTATCACTGAGCCACCTGGGGAAGCCCTTTAGAAAGAAACCATGTAGGCAAAAAAGGGTTAAAAATAAAGACTAACGTTTTGAAAAAAAGCACTTTTAAAGTTTGCCCTCTAGTGGACAGAGGTAGAAATGCATATAACCTTGAGAAAAACGGATGCCTTACTGACATCATTAAGGCTTACTGACATAGAAAGTACAGAGTGGCTGCTGGGGACATCAGTTGTGGCCCTGCACACTCACACCTCGGAATGAGACTGAGTTTGGATATGGGTCTGTAAAAGGGGGGATTCCGTTACAATGAGGCCTTCAAGGGGTCCTAATGCAATCTGCCTGGTGTTCTTAAAACAGAGAGACCCCAGGACCACGGTGGACAGAATGGCCAGCTGAGGTCCCAGGGAGGAGGCGGCCATCCGCAGCCCAGCTGAGGACCCAGGGAGGAGGCGGCCATCCGCAGCCCAGGAGAGAGGCCTCAGGAGAAACTCACCCTGCCCACACCTTGATCTTGGATGTCCAGAACTGTGTGTAAATGTCTGCTGCTCTGCATGTTCCACTAATGCAGGTAGGTGGTGGGTGGAGGCACCTGGTTTCAGCTGCCTCCAAGAACAGAACACTAACCCAACCATGGCAGGCCTGCTGCGCTTGCCCTAGTAAAAGCAATTCCAACCTAAAAAAAAAAAAGCTGCTGTTTCAGCCACCCAGCCTGTGGTATTTGTTACAGCAGCCCTCGCTGACCCACACAACCAGCACTTGCGAACAAGCATCCCCACTGACAAGGAGGTTAAACGTCTGGGTACCACTGAGCATCTGTTCTCTAGGCGTGCATCCCGCCCTCCACAGGGCTGACGGCCATCTGACTTCTGTGAAACCCCCGCCGGGTGCCCCATGAGGAGGGTGGGCCCCTCGTAGAGCTACATGGTACCACCTGCTCTCACGCCAGCTGGCTTCCTCATTGATGTCCACACACCCTATACATGGGTGTATGACAAACATGTGTAACACTTGACATGGCAGAAAAAGAGGCAGATCCACCAAGGGAAGAAAATGCGTCCAGTGCTTTCCAAAGTAAAACCTACATAAATGTGAATATTCTGTTTTATACCTTTGGGTGCATTTTCACTGGGGAACCTAACATGATCTGTAATGGATGCATGTTCAGGCCATTTCCTCACCTGCCACCTTGTCAGGGAAGCACTATTTTCATGAACTGCCTTCCTTTCAGAAGGGTGATGCTTCCTGTATCAGAAACAAGCCATGACCCTGTGGGTGAAGCCAAAACAAGTGATGATAAAGTGGGTCCCACGAACACGGAGCACATTCCAAGGGGACTTTTCAAGCCACCTGTGCCAACAGCTGATTCACTTGTCCCTGGTCCCGGCTCCTCTCTGCGGTCACCCCTCTCAATATCTCTTTTCCAGCCTCAGCATCCAGCTGTGAACTCTGGTTGGCCAACACTTCACCCTCCCTCCAAACACACGTGCTGAACCCATTCCCTGTGCAGGCCCTGCTCGCTCCTGGGGTCGGGTTCTGCCCAGGATCCAAGACACTCTGGCCTGGGAGGCTGGGGATGCATGTTAACTGTGTGTAAATACAATTGCAGAATTGAATTTGACCCTAGTCCAACTTTAGGAGATTGAAGTCCATTCTGAATCACTTTGTTTCCCAAGTGGCTCAGCGGTAAAGAACCCACCTGCAAAGTAGCAGAAGGGGCAGGAAATGTGGGTTTGATCCCGGGGTAGAGAAGATTCCCTGGAGAAGGGAGTTGCTACCCACTCCAGTATTGTTGCCTGGAGAATCCCATGGACAGAGGAGCTTGGCGGACTGCAGTCCATGGGGTCACAAAGAGTCAGATATGACTGAGCGCACACACCTGAAACACTGTCATTCAATAATACTTAAAAAATTAAAAATTAAAGTCAAAAAAATTTTTAAAAGCATTCTGTTTAGATTATCAAAATATGAACAAGAAACTCTGGTGTCTCTGGCCTGAATGCTGGATGAATCTGATGGGGATGGGGGAGCTGTTGATCAGAATGAGCCCCACTGAGTCCTGAGACGCCAACCCTGGGCCAGACATTGGGAAGCACTGAGAGACAAATGGCCCCTTTGACAACAGTCTTTCCTGCAGCAAAGGCCTGGGACCACCAAAGGGAGTAATAGGGGCTCCACTCATGCAGAGGGAATGCCCTCTCTGAGTTCTAACCTTTTCTGGTGACAGCCCCTCCTTCTGACCCCCAGCTCTGACCTGGGAAATATAACCACCCAACCAGACCTGGCAGAGGGACCGTTCCAATGTGCTGAGTAGCCAACCGAGAATAACTCTGTGTCTCTTTCACTATTACTTCACTGTCTAAACTCCTCCGGAATTTTCTTGAATACGTAAGTATTTCAACAAATGTGTTGCCCTCTCTTCCTCAAAAGGACACTGTAAGAGCCTAGTTTCATTTAGTTCAGCCAGAAGGAAATGGCAACCCACTCCAGTATCCTTGCCTGGAGAACCCCATGGACAGAAGAGTCTGGCATGCTGCAGTCTATGGGATCACAAAGAGTCGGACATGACTTAGCGACTTAACAACCAGGTGCTTACGTGAGGAATCATCTAAGGGATCTGTCTGTCTGTCTCTGTCTCTGTTTACAATGCTCCCCCCAGCCCTGGAGACTCCACCCTTGCAGTACAAAAAACGTAAAATGTCTCATCAGTAATTGGAACATATACTGAAAAAATAATATTTCAGATATACTGGGTTAAATAAAATACATTAAAGTTAATTGCACCTTTTTTTTTTTTTTTTCGCTTTTTAGTACCACTACTGGAATATAGAGAAGTCCACACGACTGGGATGTTTCTATAGGTCAGCGCTGGTCTGCAGGGCCCTGCATGGTCTGACCCTGCTGGCTCTCCTGCCTTCATCTTCTCTGCCTCACCTGCTTGTCCCCACCAGCTGGGCTCCTTGATGCTTCTTCAAGGCACCCAGCAGGTTCCTGCCCCAGGACCTTGGTATGTGCTGCTCTATTACATACCCACCCACATGGCTGTTTCCTTTCCTCACATTTCTACTCCATGGTCACCTGCATGACAGTGGTGACTGTCTGAAGTGCCTCCCTCTCTAAAAGGTCACCATCACCTCCCAAATTCCTACCTCTCTCCCCTGCTTTACTGTTCATGCTTAATATATATCTCTAGCCAAAGTCGTGCTCATCTATCTTGTTTATGATCTGTGTCCCCATCAACAAGAAAGCTGATAAAGGTGGGGCTTTTGTCTGTTTTGTTCCCAGCTGTACACTCTGTACCCAGAAAGAAGAACAGTGCTTTGAACAGAGTAACATGCGATAACTATTTATTGAATGAGTGATTACAGAATGCAGGCTTTTAGCCTCAGAGTTCTCACTCCAAATGCGAGAAGTCGAATGTATATAACAGATTAAAGATGGTACCAAGGTGCAGGGAGCGGGGAAGCAAAGGAGAGAGGCAGGGGCAGGGGTGAGAACTTAGCCAGCTGAGGAGGCCTGGCCCCAGCCAAGAGGCTCTCATATCCACTCAGTCCTGCTGTCCGATGGCGGTGGGGGTGGGTGGAGGGCGGAGCTGCCTAGAAAGGGGGAATGAAGAATTTATATTTTTCGAAAACTTTCTATAAGATTTGTGGGGCTCACTCACTGAGACCAGCCCTTGGGGCGTTGGCTTGTCTTTACAGTGTGATGGAATACAGTGGAGGAAGAATGGCCTGGCTCATAGGGCAAGTGGCCCAGAACTTGCTGCAAAGCCCACTGCAGAAACGCCGATTACAATTTGTGTTGAATTCCATCCCCAGCGAACCCTGCTCATATAGCACCTCAGAATGCGTCCAGCTCCATCTGTGAATGAATAGACAAAATGTGGCCCATACATACAGTGGAATATTATTCAGCCTTGGAAAGGCAGGAAAGTCTGACATCTGCTACAACAGGGATGAACTCTGAAGGCGTTTCACTCGGTGAGAGAAACCAGACACAGAGGGACAGATACTGTACGGTTCCACTTACTTAAGGGACTAAAGCAGATAAATTCATGGAGACAGAAAGCAGAAGGGTGGCTGCCAGGGGCTGGGGGCGGGGAGAATGGGGACTTGGTGTTTAATGGGGACAGGACGGAGTCTTCATTTGGGAAGATGAAGTTTCACACATGGATGGCAGTGACGGCTGCACAACTATGAATGTGTTTAATGCCACTGCATGTACACTTAAAAACAGTTAAAATGGGAAATTTTATGTCTGTATGTTTTACCAAATCTTACAAGTGCTTATGGGCTTCCCTGGTGGCTCAGACAGTAAAGAATTTGCCTGCAATGCAGGAGACCCATGTACGATCCCTGGGTCAGGAAGATCCCCTAGAGAAGGGAATGGCAACCCACTTCAGTATTCTTGCCTGGAGAATCCCATGGACAAGGGAGCCTGGTGGGCTACTGTCCATGGGGTCACAAAGAGTTGGACACGATTGAGCAAATAACACTTTCACTTTCACGAGTGCTTACAAGTCTCTTGGGCTGGGGCGTGAGAATCTGCAATCCTAAGGAGGCCTCTGAGCAATGCTGATGTTGCCTTGCCCGGGGGAACCTCCAGCAAAGCCGACAAAAGTGAGTTCAGCATCACTGAATTCCCCGCCTCACAGCTTCTGGGTCCAGTGTCCAACCAGGGACCAACGTCGTGTCTGCTACACGCAAGCTTAGTCCTCTCGGTTAGCACCAGTTTCAACAGTTCACACAAGGAGCGCCCCCCAGCTCCCCACCCTGCCTTCAGGGAGGGACCTCTCTCCTTTAAAGACCCTCGGGAAGGAACCTGACTTCAGCAGCATTTTCACGAAAGCATTCACTTAGGAACTTCTCACATGTGTTACAGGGAGTGTTCTCTGGGTAGAGGTGTGTGAGAACTGATTATAGAAACCTTGAACAAATCAACAAAAAATGAGTAACACCCTCACGGGAAAAAGGCCAAGAATAGTCTTAAAGAGGCATTTGATGAAATATTAATAAGAAATACAGAAGGCCAGTACGTGTCAAAAGTGATAAATCTCATGGGTAATCAAACAAATAGAAGGAAACATTACAAGAATGCATTTTTCAAATGCTGGTTTGGAAAAAAATTAAAAGAATAATAACCAGTATTGGCATGGGTATGAGGAAAATGACCGCCTTTTCAGATTGAAGGGACCATAAACAGGTACACTGAAGGAACAATCGGGCGAGATGCAGCAAACGTCCCTGTAAGGAACACGATCTTTATAGTATTCTCTTTCTGGGAGTTGTTTTTGGGGAAGCAAGCAAACCTGTGCACCAAGATATAAACACAAGGTTGTTTAACGTAGCAGGAATAATGCACACCTCCTAAATAAGTGGTAAAACATTCATCTATCTATGGTTGTAAAGGGGTACTCCACAGCCATCCTAAAATATACCGTGGATTCTAGTTCTCTCCTACTGGGAAGGATGTTCAGCATACATGTGTTGGAAAAGCAGTTTTGAGAGTTACATGTATAATGTGAAAGAAATTTGTTTCTAAAGAACATTCATATTTACATTAAAGGTCAGGAATCTGGGTAACTGTGCTTGTCTCTGGGTGGAAAAATTTGGATTATTTTAATCAAATCTCTGGCTGTTGCTTATCTGTAATATCTAATTTTTCTACAGTGATTATGTATTACAAGAGTTTGCTGTTGTTTTTTTCATCTCCCATTTTGGCACATGAAGAGGAGCCCACAAAAGAAACCAGTTGCAAAGATGAAAGGTGTTTACCAAACTGAGTTTTCCTGTATCGTCGGGGGCGGGGATGTCACTGCGGGCGAACTGAAAGGCGGTAATTAGGCCGAACCTCAAGGGATGGGGCACTCAGGGGAGACGCAGAGTCACGGGCGGCCAGCGAATGCCACGGGGACCCCAGGAACCACAAACGCCGGATGCTGCGAAAAGAGGCAGCCCGCCTCCTGCCCCCCGCCCCACCCGCGGGCATCTCCCGGCGCGCAGCGCCCTCGGGTCCAGGCGGGGACCTGGGCCCCTGGGGACGCTGCCCCGCGTGCGCTGGGTGTCCCAGCCTCGCCCGCCCCGAGGCCGCCTCTGCGCGCGCCCCCACCCCCGCGTGACCCTTCAGGGTGCGCCCCCGCCAAGGGTGCAGGACCCCGCCCCCCGTCCTCTCTCCCGCGCACGGGCGGGTTTGGTTCCCATGGCAACCTGGACACCGCCCCGCGACGCGCCGCGGGAGCCGCAGTCCAGCTGGGGGCAAGGTCACGGTCACGCTCCGCGCGGGGGGAGGGGAGGGGGGAGGGGCCAGCAGCCGGCCCCGCCCAGCGGCCTCTCCCCAACCCCCGCCCCGGGGAGGGGCGCGGGCGCGGGCGCGGGCGCGGGCGCCGGGGCGAGGCCGGACCCTCCCGGGCCCGCGGAGGCCACGCGGGGACTGCCACCCGCCTCCCGGGGGCGCGCGGTCCGCACTGATCAAGGCGGGACTCGCGCCACGGCGGCCCCCGCTCCCCCGTGACGACCCCGCACCCTAAAACAGGAACGGCCGGCTGGGGACCGGAATTGCAGCTCGGTTACCCAGAACTCACCTTTGAAGCAAACTCCACCGAACCGAACACAACCAAGAACTGGTTGGGAAGCAGAAAAACCTGCCGAGGGAACAGGGATTTCTAAAGCCAGCCGTGAAAAGCGGTGGTGAGCCAGGGAGCGGGGCCCTTGGGGAGGGCCACCCCCGCTGCTCCCCAACGTCCCCTATTTGGCTGAGACCCGCGGCTTTTCGGCAGCAGAAATTGACTTCTGCCGGCTGGAAACGCTGGACGTCTGGGATCCACGCGCAGCTGGGCGGGTTCTCATGAGGACCTCTTTTGGGTTGCAGACCAGAGACTCCTTGTGTCCTCACATGGGTTGGGGAGGGGGGGCGGGGGGCCTCTCTCAGTTCAGTTCAGTCGCTCAGTAGTGTCTGACTGCGACCCCATGGGCTGCAGCACGCCAGGCCTCCCTGTCCATCACCAACTTCCAGAGCTTGATCAAACTCATGTCCATCCAGTCGGTGATTCCATCCAGCCATCTCAGCTTATTGGGCACCTACCGACCTGGGGAGTTCATCTCACAGTGTCCTGTCTTTTCACCTTTTCATACTGCTCATGGGGATCTCATGGCAAGAACGCTGAAGTGGTTTGCCATTCTCTTCTCCAGTGGACCACATTTTGTCAGAACTCTCCACCATGACCTGTCTGCCTTGGGTGGCCCTACACGGCATGGCTCGTGGTTTCATTGAGTTAGACAAGGCTGTGGTCCGTGTGATAAGTTTGGTTAGTTTTCTGTGATTATGTTTTCATCCTGGGCTCCCTTTAGTGAGACCACTCCTCCCATTCACAAGGGCTCCACTCTCCTGACCTAATAACCTCCCAAATGTCCCACCACCTCAGACCATTACCTTGGAGGTCAGGATGTGAACATATAGATTTGAGGGGGGACACAAGAATTTGTGCATGACATCCCCCAAGCCAGTTTGGTTATTTGGTTTCCTGGCCAACACAAGAGCCAGGGGGCAAAGTGGAGCCCCTCCCTGCCACTGCTAAGTTGCTTCAGTCGTGTCCGACTCTGTGCGACCCCATAGACGGCAGCCCACCAGGCTCCGCTGTCCCTGGGATTCTCCAAGCAAGAACACTGGAGTGGGTTGCCATTTCCTTCTCCAATGCATGAAAGTGAAAAGTGAAAGTGAAGTCACTGAGTCGCGTCCAACTCTCAGCGACCCCATGGACTGCAGCCAGCTCCCTCTTATTGGGCTACACCCTGCCCCTGGCCTCCAGGAATACTGGCTGCTATGGACTCACAGGTGTCCCCTTCTCTGGAGACTTGTCTTTGGTCAAGCCAGATCTGACTCACCCTGGGGTTGGTTAGAAGCATCTGCCGTCCCCACCCCCAGGCGGCCCACAGCCAGTGACTGACTGGCAGAGGAGTGCCAAGGTTGGCTGCTTTGCGTCCAGGTGCAAGCTACCAGATGCAGTCCTGCTTCAGGGCTCCCAGCTGAGACCACACTCTTCACAGTCCCCACCGCCCAGCCCTGCTCCTTTTCTGCCATCTCCTGAGAGCTAGAAATGAGAGCTTGGAAGAGGCTGTCCAAGCCAGTGTCCCCAAATCTGTTGAAATGCAGCTTGTTGAAATGCAGATTCCAGGGCCTACTCTAGACCTTTGGTGGTGTTAGTTGCTAAGTCTTTGAGACCTCCTGGACTGCAGCACGCCAGGCTTCCCTGTGCTCTGCTATCTCCTGGAGTTTGCTCAGATTCATGTCCAGGGAGTCGATGATGCCTTCCAACCATCTCATTCTTTGTTGTCCCCTTCTCCTCCTGCCTTCAATCTTTCCCAGCACCCGGGTCTCTTCCAATGAGTCGGCTCTTCGCGTCAAGAGGCCAAAGGATTGGAGCTTCTGCTTCAGCATCAGTTGTTCCAGATCTGCCATGTCAGAATTCAGTGTGGGAGGTTGGAATTTGTTTTCTCAGCAAGGTTACCAGTTTATATGCTGCAGGTGGTCCTGAAACTGGCTTCTGAATGAGAGGATCTCACCTCTGCAGGGAGGACCACACTTGTGCTTTTTCATAACGATGCCTCTGAGAGATCAAGACACTGTTCGAAACGTCAGAGTTTCAGAGACTACCTTTCAGGGCTGCCTGTCCCTCAGTACAGCCAGCAGAGTCAGCCCTGCTGGGCCTCACGTGCAAGGATGCTGCTGCTGTTGGGGGTTACTTCCTGCTCTTGCTCCTGAAAGGTCAGGTGCATGGGTGCTGGACCCTGGCAAAGGCTGCACTGCCCGAGTTCAGGGGGAGTCCCCTGGGGCCTGGCATGGCCTCACCTTGTGAGCACAGCCCTGGCCAGGGCCTGCCTCTGCCAGTGCTGGGGACAGCCCTGAACATCTGCTTCGCTCTTGAACTGATGAGGCTCTGGGTGCATCCTCGGTGCCGGCGCCAGGGCCAGGGGCCAGCACGTGACAACTGTTCCTAACTGTGAAGGAGCTCAGACCCCACCTCCACTGGGAGAATGGCATAGCCTCCTCTGCCTCACAGCCTGGGTTTGCCTTCCTTAAAGAAAAAGGAGTTTTGACCTCCTGTCATTTAGTACTTGAGAACGGCACCGCTCTATAATTACATATGGGCTTCCCAAGTAAAGAACCCGCCTGCAATGTAGGAGACACAGAGACGTGGGTTCGATCCCTGCGTTGAGAAGATTTCCCTGGAGGAGGACATGGCAACCCATTCCAGTATTCTTGCCTGGAGACTCCCATGGACAGAGGAGCCTGGCGGGCTATGGTCCATAGGGTCACAAAGAGTCAGACACTACTGAGCATATACACACACTCATAACTACTTATACAGATGGATAGATGATAGACATATAAAATGTAAGTGTAAGGTAGTTCTATCTATCTGTCTATCTATGTCTGACATTTATCTGGCCAATTCCTAACCCATCAAGAATGGCCACTTTTTTTCAATATATCACCTGATACAAATAAAAGTATTTTTCATATCCAGGAAGAGGCTAGTAGCAACAGCATCACCCAGAGGCACACAGACCAGTTTTACTTCTTAGCATTTCATTTCATCCCATGATACACTGTCACTCAGAGAAACAGCTACAAATAAACGTGGACAACATTTTACTGAAGGAGCACATAACAACTGGAGCTAGACCTGTGGCTACGAGCTGGGGGCAGAGAGAGGGAGGCCGGAGGGGGAACATCCCAGGGCTTAGATGTCCTTGGAGCTCTTTGTGGGAAATGGACCAGCGTCCAAAAGTCAGAAATCCCACGACAGCTGCTCAGGGCACTGATGGCCATGAAATCCAACCGCTGTAAATCCGGGACCTCGGGGTTGGTGGTGGTTGGGGGGGTGTGCAGAGGGGGCTGGATGCATGAATTTGGAGGCAGAAGGAGGATTTTCCAATATCAAAGCAACACACCCAGAGAGTCGAGACTCCTTGGCGCTCTTGAAAAATCAAAGGCATGTGTAGGGTCCTGATCGCCCAGCATGTGCAGGGCCCTGAAGTGTGGATTCCACCCCTCCCTCCACCCGCAATGGCCCTGCCCAGGAGCCCTGGAGTCTCCGTGGGGCCCAGTTTTTGGTCTCAGAGAGCAGCGGGGAGGTGTGGGGACAGGACGGGGCATGTGTCACTCTGTTAGAGGCGTCACCAGCTGAGGAGTCAGCCAGGCGGGATTCCTGCCTCCTGGTCACTGAGGCTCCTTGGCCGGCACCCTGAGGCTGGGTGAATTCCCAGCCCCACAGGGCTGTGGTCACTCCTGCTCTTGTTACCGGTGTTACAAGCCTGGTGTGTGAGTCACCACACATCCCATTATCAGATGGGTAAGAGGGCAGCAATGGGGCCTTCCTTGTTGCTACTTCCTGCTGCAAACCTCTCGCTGAGTGTTGGAGGCGGGGATGGTGTGTGGACGGGATCAGCCAGACAGGCTGCTGGTGCCCAGGAGGACTCTGAGAAAAGCCCCCTTGCCCCAACATATCTCTCTCATTAGGAAACCATGGTGCCTGAGTTCCTGCCAGGATAGTTACTTCTTCAATTAAGTTACTCCATACAGTAAGGCTGAACATGGAGTACGGGGTTGATGCAGCAATTCAGTGAATGGTCGCCTAGTCTCAGGTAGTTCACAGGATGAGCTAAGCAGCAGGGCAGGTGAGTGTGGGCGGAGGGAGTCAGGACCGTGGGTGTGGCTGGGAGGACGATGAGAGAATGAGGCAACTGGGTGGGCAGAGAGTGCTCTGGGCAACTGGATGGGAGGGGGTGGAGGAGGCAGGGAACAGAGTTGTGGGGGGTGGGGTGGGCAGAGCTGGGGCATGAGTGGTAAAGAACTCGCCTGCCAATGCAGCAGACACGGGTTCGTTCCCTGGGTGGGGAAGATCCTCTGGAGAAGGAAATGGCAACCCACTCCAGCATTCCTGCCTGGACAATCCCATGGACAGAGGAGTCTGGTGGGCTACAGTCCATGGGGTCACACAGAGTGAGACACAACTGAGTGACTTAGCACGTGGGGGAGAGCTGGTGGGAGCAGGACAGGAGGACTGAAATAGGCCCTTCTAGGCTTAGGGTCTTGCGCACACATAATTTTCATACCAAGGTGATGTCACCTTCTATATGCAATTTCTGGCTGTTAAAACGGGGTGGAAGAAATGCAAGCAGAATTGATCCAAAAAGCAGCACAAAATCACCCTGAAAAACAACTTGTTTTCATCTTCAGAAATCATCGGTTGATTGTTATGCTCAGGATCTGGACAAAAGAGTACTTTAAAGCTTGCCAATGAAAGACGGCTAAGTAGGACATGGACAGCAGGCGGAACACGGGCGGCAAGGCCACGGCAGCACGCGTAACTCTGGAATGCACAGCTGCACTGCGCAGCACAGCTGGGAAGGGGCAGGGCTGGCCCAGTCAGCCCAGCTGCCCTCAGTCCTGGCGCCTTCAGCACCGGCTGGCTGCCGAGCCTTGCACCCGGAGTCTTGAGGTGTATGAAGATGAAGATCTGGTCCTTCTCAGGAAGGTCATCGTCCAGAGGAGGTTAAGGAATTCACGCTGTGGAGTAGAAAGAGCCCTGATGTGAAGGCTGCCATCAGAATTCAATTTCATAGCACCACTCTGAGCAACTGTTTCATTTTCTGTAACAAAGAGTAATAATATATACCTCCCAGGGTTGCATAAACCTTGAAGGAGCTAATAAAAAGTCTTAATGCAATGATTGATCTAATAAATGTTAGCTTTCCTCCTTCTTTCCACAAATGTGTCTAATACATGACAGAATGTGATGTATCACAAAAGAAATGTGTTCTGGGGATTCAGAGAATAGAGGTGTAATTACCTATAGCTGGGGAAGCTCAGAGCAGATTTCATGTACTTGGTTTTGAAGATGAGTAGATTTAGAGATGGAGGAACAGGGGAGGAGGACTTCCAGGCAGAGAGACGGCATCCAGGGACAAAGACCAGGAGCAGGTGACCACTGCATGGGAGACAAAGTTGGAAGCTTACCAAGGTCATGCCTTTGAGGGTCTTGGTGCAAGGCTAAACCTCAGGGGTAACCAAAAGTATTTGAGCAGGGAGCTGAGCTTGGTTAGAGCTCTGCTCTATAATTATGACTGGTATAGCTCTTTCTTGTCAACTGGAAGGGAGACTGTTGAGGATGAGATGCTGGAAGAATGATCTTGTGGTCTTAGATGGGATAAAGGAGTGAATACATCCCCTAATCCACCTGACTTAGCTTATGAGCTAATAAGCTTTGACTCCATAGCTTGGTGAAGAATGAGATTAGGTCAAACGGGAAAAACAAAAAAAAAATTATGCTTGGAGAAAAAGTACCTTTACTGAAGCTCGAAAATCATGCCTTCGCTATGGCATGGCGTATCATTGGGTTGCGGTGTTTATTGCTTAGAGATGTCGTTGTTGCCAGTATGAAGGCTCGTGGTGGATTCTCTGAGCTTATAGGAACCCTCGGTCCCATCGCCAGGGGAGAAGCTCAAGCATCTGAAATCAGAAGAACTGGACAGGAGGGCTCCTTACTGTTTGAGTGAGCATGACCCCACATTTAACATGCTCTGCATTTTCTTACTTGGGGAAAATGAGCCATCTGTCAATCTTCAGAGTGGGAGGTTCTGTGGAGACAGGAACCCTAAAGCCAGACTGGAAGCAGCTTTTCTCAGATGTTTGAGGTTTGCTCTTTTTTTTTTTAATCGTTTAATTGGATGAGGTTTGCCCTTTCCTCTTGCACCTATGACACATTCCTTGACCTTTCAGAATTTTTATTTAATTTTAAAAGGAGTTATGATAAAAGTACCTTTTATCCTAAACACGGTGGGTTTTATTAGAACGTCGGTCATACACACACACACACAGACACACATGCACACATAAAAAGGGGTTCAGAGAAAGAAACAGAGAGACATAGAGAAGCACGGAACAGAACGCTCTTGGCAGCTCTCAGGCCAGGACCCAACTGTGATTTAAGAGCCGCCTGTGGGATTTCCCTCGTGGTCCAGTGGTTAAGATCCACACTCCCTATGCAGGATCATGGGTTCTATTCCTAGTCAGGGGATTAAGATTTTGCAAGCTGCATGATGCAGCAAAAAAAAAAAAAAGGAGCTTTCTGTTTGTAAGGACATGGAGTCTCTCAGGTCCCCACGTGGGCTGTTGAAAACAAAGGAGTTTCACAACATTTCAGGGCTGAGTGGAGGAGAGGGCAACCAGCTGCTTCCTCACTTAACACGAAGTCCCACTGGCTCCGTTGCAAACAGCAGAAATGTCAGACCAACTCGCAGACAAATATCTGCAGAAAGACGTCCTCAGGGCAGCTGAGGACACTGGGCTCTGCTCTCCCCACATCGGTGGTGTCTGTGAGCAGCATGCCTGGCCCTCCAATGCTGAGCTCTCCATCGGGGAGTCTTCACAACTCCACGTGACACATCGTCTGGCCCATAAGGGAAAACCTGCTTTTCTCTCCTTTGAGGATAAACAGTGTCATCAGTGGCTGGGGGAGGGACTTCAGTTCCCATAGTTAAGACAGAGCCCGAGATCCTGGGCTCAAAGCTCAAGGATGGACGGGTCATCCTCTTTGATTGAAGGTTTACATTAGGGAAAATTTGTGCCACCAGCTCAATGTGAATGAACTTGACATGTGACACGCTGTGAAAAGAAGTCAGAATGATACTGCAAAGAGGGGAATAACAGTCATAACAGAATCTGAAAAAACTCGAGATGGGTGATGAGAGTGGCACTGTCCCCACGGAGGAGGCAGGGAGGGTGACTCGTTGTCTGATCTCCTTGGCATTCTTATTGGTGTTGGTGTTTCGTTGCGCAGTCGTGTCCAACTCTTTGTGACCCCACGGACTGTAGCCCGCAGGCCCCTCTGTCCATGGGATTGCCTAGGCAGGAATATAGGAGTGAGTTGTCATTTCCTTCTCCAGGGGATCTTCCTGACTCAGGGATTGAACCCGTGGCTCCTGCACTGGCAAGCAGATTCTTTACTGGGGAGCCCATGAACTAGTAATTTGATATCCTGGTTTGTAAAGGGATGTGAATCTGTTCACTGGCATTTTAATAGATCTAAGTTGTAAGAAGGCCTTCCCAGATGGCACTAATGGTAAAGAACCAGCCTGCCAATGCAGGAGACATAAGAGCCGTGAGTTCTATCCTTGGGTCAGGAAGATTCCCTGCAGGAGGTCATGGCAATCCACTCCAGTATTCTTGCCCGGAAAATCCTATGGACAGAGGAGCCTGGCAGGCCCATGGGGTCACACACAGTCAGACACAACTGAGTGACTAACACTTTTTCATTTTTAAAAGTGAGGACCAAGTAATAGTCTAGTTGCATTGACCTTGAAGTCAATGAGGATTGAACAGTACAGCACACAGAGAAGGCCTTGTTTATGGGATGCTGGGCTTGCACTGTCCCATGGGGTCAGAGCCCCCAGTCTCTCCACTGCATGTCTCATATTCACGTGTTCATCCATTCACTCCTTCACTCATCAGCAAGTTACTGGTTCGGAACCTATCATTGTTCCAGGAGGTAGGGGTACAGCATGAAAAGACCGTCCTTAACCTGGAACAGTTTGCAGTCGAGAGACAGTGAGGTTCTGTACCCAGTGCCAAGGAGTGGATGGGAGATTTCACTGGCTGTAAATCAAAGCTTCCCACAACCCCCTCCTTGGGTTCAAGTCATTTGCTAGAGTGGCTCATAGAACTCAGGAAACCTGTCTACTCTTGAGATTACTGGTTTATTTCAAAGGATAGTAAAGAATCCAAACCAACAGCCAGCCAAAGGGCTGCAGAAGGGTGAGCCCCCGAACAAGGTGGCACACGGAAGGGTTTGGGTTGCCCAACTTAAGTTCTCTGAACTTCATCACTTGGGGTTTATGTGGAATCTTTGTTAACACAGGCATGACTGATCAGATCATGATTAAATCATCTGCAATTGAGTCAACCTCCAGCCCTTCCTCTCCCTGGAGATCAGGGGGTGGGGCTGAAAGTTCCACCCCTTTCCTGGTTTGTTCCCCTGGCAACCAGAGACCCCACTTCCAAGAGTCACCTCATCAAACCCAGCTGTGGTAGCAAGGGTCTCACTGTGTATAACAAGATACCCATTTCACCCTGATGGCTCTGAAGCAATTTCAGGAACTGAGGACAAAAAAAAACAAATATTATTATAACAAAAGATGCTCCCTTGGCTCTTACTGATCAGGAAATTCCAAGGTTGTCAGAGCTGTGAGCTGGAAATAGATGAGGACCAAAATACATTTTTTTTTTTTTTTCCTTTTGTTTGTTTGTTTTAAATAAACCGCAGTATCACAGCAAGTAATGGGAGCAGAAGAGAGTTTGGGGGAGCAGAGCAGAGGGAGCCCCCAGGGGTGCCTGGCAGAGCCAGAAACTGTGGAACAGAAGCAGGTTTGGCTTTGCCCAGAGGTGAGATCTTGCCTTTGAGTGAGAGGAGTGTGCAGGGCGATAGAACGTGCTGGACAAGTCTGCAGAGGCATGAGGGTCAGAGACGGCTGAAGGGCCACGGGGCAGGGGGCCAGCTCGGGGGAGAAGGGTCTGAGCAGGGACCACAGACGTATACCTGAGGGTGGCCCTGAGGGTCCACTATTCCCCAGGGAACAGACGAGCCCAGCTCTGTTTCCATCAGCGAAGCAAACATCTATCGAGCAACCCGAAAGCATCACTTTGGTCTTTACAGAGCCTGCAGGTAAAATCTTTGTCCGAGTCTTTTTGCCTTCTATCCTTCTCTCCCGCAGTGCCCTCGGACACCTTCTGTCCAGTTCTACTCCCTCCAGGCCTCTCATAAATCTCCCCTCTGCATCATGCTGCTCCACAGAACAAAATTCCTGGTTTATCTTATCGAGATGACGACAGTAGTCTTTGTTAAATACAAATTTTTTAAAAGGTTACTTTCCATTTACAGCTATTACAAAACACCAGAATTACAAAAGATTCCCCAGACATCCTTGAGCCCAATCGTACATCCATCAGTTTGTACCTCCCCCTCCCCCAGTCTGTTACCCCTCCCTCCCCTCCCCGCCATAACCCTAGTCCGTTCTCAGTATCTGTGCGGCTTCTTCTTCTGTCTTATTAATCAGTTTCTCAGCTTTTTTATCTTGCTGTCCCCTCCAATCTGTCTTC
Source organism: Oreotragus oreotragus (assembly GCA_006410675.1). NCBI lineage: Eukaryota > Metazoa > Chordata > Mammalia > Artiodactyla > Bovidae > Oreotragus > Oreotragus oreotragus. Next base: position 208,740 of record SJYX01012990.1, on the reverse strand, counting down.
CTCCCTGCCTCCAGAATAATATTGACAAAACCCAAAGCAGAATGTGTCTGTTGCAGCTCAAAACTATTCAGCGAGCTCTCTTTGTTTCCAGGATAAAGGCCATGTGCTTTAGTACGGGGTACGAGACCCTGCAAGCTTAACTGCCAACCACACTGTCGCCTCCGGACATGCTCTTCCTGGAACCTCGGGTTTTAACTGACCACTTGCATTTCCTAGAATCTGTCTGGCGATTTCCAGCTTGCAAAGTCTTCTTCTGCCCTTGCTGCCTGGCGTTGCTTTCCCTCCTTTAGTGTTTTTTAGTGTTAGTTGCTCAGTTCTGTCTGACTCTTTGTGACTCCATGGACTGCAGCCCACCAGGCTCCTCTCTCCATGGGATTCTCCAGGGAAGAATACTGGAGTGGGTAGCCATTGCCTTCTCCAAGGGATCTTGCTGACCCAGGGATTGAACCCAGGTCCCCTGCACTGCTGGCAGGTTCCTTCCCATCTGAGTCACCAAGGAAGCCCTTTATTACTTGGCAAATAGCTATGTATCCATCTTTCAAGACTTGGCTCAAATACCCTCTAACCTGCTCTCCCTTCTCTGGTTAGAACCAGCCTCTCCACCCTTATACAGATCTCTATCTGCTGCACAGGGGAAAAGACTGCATTTCCTTTGATCAGCTTTCTTGAAATATAACTTACAATGAAGTTCACCATCTTTATTGAAACAGTTCAGTGAGTATTGACGAATACACAGTTGTATACCAGCAACACAATCATGAGAATATTTCCATCTCTCCTAAAGTGCCCTCAGACCCCTCTGTATTCATTTCCTTCCTCCTAACAGCCTGGCTCTTGGCAACCCCTAAACTGCTAACACTATAGTTTTGCCTTTTGTAGAAGTTCATGTAAGTGAAATAAAATAGTCCATAACCTTTGTGTCCAACTTCTTTCACCCAATATATTTTAAGGATTCATTCATGTTAGTGCATATGAATCTAATCCATCCTTTTTCCTTTCTGAGTAGTATTCCATTGTATGGATATACTGTTCATTCATTCACAGGTTAATGAACATTGGAGGTATTGGGACAGTTATGAACAAAGCTGACCACATTTGAATGCGACTTGCTGTTGTGGAGATATGGTGGGAGTGGAGATGCTGGATCCCATGGAAAGTGTATATTTAACTTTATAAGAAATAGCCAAACTATTTTCCCAAGTGACTAAAACATTTTTTATTCTGACCATTGATTCACAAGAATTCCAGTCACTCTAGAACCTTTCCACAGACTTTACTCTTAGCTCTTCTAGTGGGTATCTCATTGATTAACAAGGTTACAGCATCTTCTCACATGTTCATTTGGCATACACATAGCTTTACCACTAAATATATTTTAAATCTTTTGTCTATTTTATTGAAACATTGGGTTATTTGTTTTCCTTTCCTTTAGTTGTATGAGTTATCTATTGTGGATGTTGAGTCCTTTGTCATATACATGCTTTGGAAATATTTTCTTCCAGTCTGTGGCTTGTTTTTAAGTCTTCTAGCACTTTTCTTTGAAGGAGCAAATGTTTTAAATGTTAACAAAATCTAATTTATTCATTTCTGCTTTCTGTGTGCTATTTAATAGGTCATTGCTTACCTTAAGTCACTAAGGTTTTCCTCCTTTGCATTCTAGTCAGTTTATAGTTTCAGCTCTTTTATTTATGTCTATGTTCCATTTCAAGTGAATCTCTGTAAATGGTATGAGGTAAAGGTATACATATATCCATGGGCTTCCCAGGTGGCGTCAGTGGTAAACAACCTGCCTACCAATACAGGGGACAAAATGTCGCACACACTGAGCGACTAAGCACAACACAAGAGGCTCGGGTTCGATTCCTGGGCTGGGAAGATCCCCTGGAGGAGGGCACGGCAACCCACCCCAGGACTCTTGCCTGGAGAATCCCATGGATAGACGAGCCTGCCAGGCTACAATCTATAGGGTCACAAAGGGTTGAACACGCCTAAAGTGACTTAGCACATACACGCATGCACACACAGAAACATACATACATATATATATATATATATATATCGCTGTCTGCTTGTTCTAGCATCATTTGTTGAAAGATTATCCTTTATCCATTAGACTGCTTTGGCAATTTTATCAAAAACCGACTGGCCAGATATTTGTAGATCTGTTTGGGGGTTCACTACTCTATTTCACTGAACTATTTGCCTGTTTCTACACCAATACGATTTTGATTACTATTGCTTACAACCTGGGAATGTGAGCTCTCTAAGTTTGTTCTTCTTTTTCAGAACTGTTTTGACTATTCAAGGTCTTTTGCATTTCCATGCAAATTCTACAATTTGCTTATTGATCTATTTTTAAAAACTTAAAAAAAAAACTTGCTGGGATTTTGTTTTTGCTATTGCGTTGAACACATACGTAAGTCAACATGGGAAGAAATGACAAAACTTTAATTGAATACATGAACTCCTTCTACATACAAGGTGCTTAAACCCATTCAATTTTTATAGCCTTTGATAGTTTCCAAAGCCAGTTCACACACATTATCCCATTTGATCTACGGAATAACCAGAGGGAAATGTGGGCCTCACTTTGCAAATGAGAAAAATGAACCCCAGGAGACTTGACTTGGTCAACTGGTGGATAGTGGTGGCGCCAGTTGGCCTGGAGTTTCATTTCATGTCTACAGTCTATTTAATACTTGATCTTGTAAATATTGATCTGGTGTATCTAAAAATGTTGGCACGTCGGCCAAGGCAAGAAGCCCTGGCAAAACTGCCAAATCAGCCTTATACACTTTCACTCCCCCTTACTTGGGTAAAGAGGTAGCTGGAGACCCAGTCACCCCTGCTTTCAGACCAGCCCTGGGGAGCCGGCTCCACCCTGTGAATCTCAAACACTCAGGGAGCTTTAAAAACACATGCCTCAGCCTCACCTCAAGGTTTTAATTCAATTGTGGGGACTAGGCCCCAAGCATACAAAAGCTTCCCAGGTGACCCTCATATACAGCCAGGTTTGAAAACAGCAATTCTGGTGTTTCCAGGGAAAGAGAGAGCAGGAAAGTCAGCAGATTTCTGAGACTTGAGCAAAGCCTGAGGGTCAGGGGTCACCGGCATAACCGCCCCTCCACTCAGAAGGGAAGGGAAATGCGAGAGCCGGACAGAGGATTTGCCAAATTCCTGAGCAGAATCAGAATGAGATATTAAACACATGATAACTTCCCTCAGGGACTGACCACCCCCTGCCATTCCTTTAAAAATATCCTTAACTCTCAGTGAATAATAAGAAATTCGGATCTCATGGGAATCAGATAAATTCATAACAGGAAACAGTTCGAGATTATTTCGTCCAATTTCTTATCTCTAGATCGGAAAACTGAAGTCCTCTGAGGCCGATGACTGCGTCACCCCTGTTCCCTGCCCTCCACCCCCAGACGGGGCAGAGCCAGGGTTGGACTCCCCTCAAGGCTCTTTCCACTGCTCTGTGCAGCCTGAGCCATTCACTCACTTGTTTATGGGGCCTGCTGGGGTGAGGGGCTGATTTCTGGGGTGTTAGGACCACTGGCTGGGAAGAGTTGACTCATTAGAAAAGAACCTGATGCTGGGAAAGATTGAGGGCAGGAGGAGAAGGGCACAGAGCGTGAGATGGTTAGATGGCTTCACCAACTCAATGGACATGAGTTGGAGCAAACTCCGGGAGATGGTGAAGGACAGGGAAGCCTGGTGTGCTGCAGTCCATGGGGATGCACAGAGTCGGATCCGACTGAGTGGCTGAACAACAACAAAGGGCCACTGGCTCCCAAGCCTTGGTGCATCTCATCCCCGGGGAAGTTAAAACAGAGATTCCTGATAGTAGCCCGGAAGCCAGCTCTTTGTGGGGGCGAGACTAGGAATCTGAGTCACACTGTTCCCCGCTCTTCCTTTGCTCTCTCTGGGTCTGTTTTAAGGGTCTGGAGGGTCTGACACTGCAGTCCTTGGCAACCCCTGGGCCTAGTGATTACCTGTGAATTCACCTGTGGAATGGCTCTGCCGCCAGGGCTTCCCTGGTGGCTCAGACAGTAAAGAGTCCACCTGCAACGCGGGAGACCTGGTTTGATCCCTGGGATGGGGAGATACCTTGGAGGAGGGCATAGCAATCCGTTCCAGTATTCTTAACATGGAGAATCCCCATGGACAGAGGAGCCTGGCAGGCTACAGTCCATGGGGTCACAAAGAGTCAGACATGATTGAGCAACTAAGCACAGCACTGCCCCACTGCCATTCAGTCAATTCAGTCACTCAGTCATGTCTGACTCTGCGACCCCAAGGACTGCAGCACGCCAGGTTTCCCTGTCCATCACCAGCTCTCTGAGCTTACTCCAACTCTTGGTCTATCAGTTGGTGATAGTCGAGTCACTATCTGCAGTGATCTTGGAGCCCAAAAAATGAAGTCTGTCACTGTTTTCATTGTTTCCCCATCTATTTGCCAGGAAGTGATGGGACCGGATGCCATGATTTTAGTTTTCTGAATGTTGAGTTTTCAACCAACTTTTTCACTCTCCTCTTTCATTTTCATCAAGAGGCCATCGCCATTAGGAGTGAACAACACTAGATTTACAGCCTGATGCAACCAGGATTTTCCCCTCATTTTCACAACAGCTAAAATACAGACTGAACATGGCAACCATTTTAAGGACACACACAAGCTGATGCTGCGACCAGAGCTTTGGGCAGCCCCAGAAAGGGCAGGCCCTGCCCAGCGCTGTGTATCTGTTTTGCAAGGTGGACGGGTACTGCCCAGATGGTGGGCACCCCCTGCCTCCCACCTTAAGACTTCTGGGACCACCAACCCCCTTCCAGGCCCCGAGCAGGACTCCCAGCTGGGGCCTGTGGGTGTTCACCCTGGGTTCAAGTGCCCACACTGTAGCTGGTCAGTGGCACCTCTCAGGTCCCCATCTGTAAAAGAAGGCCTCTCCTGTAAGATGGGTGTTGAACTATAGCTGAGCTGTCAGGCTCGGCCATCACAGTGTCCTTGGAGCCTGCTCTTGAAGCCACCTGGCTGAAAGCCCCAGGGTCCCAGAAGCAACACATGCCTCCCTCCTCACACCAGGCCTGCCCACGGTAGGTCTGAACCCACGTTCTACCCACAGTCTGGGGGGAGACATCATGTTCTACCCACAGTCTGGGGGGAGACAGGCGGCAGTATGATCCATTATAATCCAGTGACCTGGTGCCAAACTAACAGGTTCGAAGATTGACACGTGAGGGGTGGGCATGCCGGGCAGGGGGGCCACATGTGACCCAGGACAGGCTCCTGAAGCATGGGGGTTGAGAAGGCGCAGTCCTGGGGCTCAGGGTCCCTGCAGGCTCTGCCGGACCCAACGAGGGCGGCTGGTTAACCAGGGCTGAAACATCACGGGAGCTCTGACTGGGACCTGTTGGTTTGTGGATGTGGATCTTGCCCTGTGACCCCCAGAGTTACAAGAAAGGGTGCTCTCGACAACCAGATTAACCTAAGGGAAGGCCACCTTCACAAGGAAAGCATCCCAAGTGGTTAAGATGGTAACTCTTCCGTTCCGTATGTTTTACCACAATGAAAAGGCACAGGAAGGAGGTGCAGTCTGAGGGAGGCGGAGGCTGGTTCCCGGGCAGGACAGAGGGGAAGGCGGCTGCTTCCAGCCGGCCTGACTCACCGCTGCTCACCCTCCACACTTTCTCAGGGTCATCGGCAAAGCACCCGCAAAGAGGTGCTGCCTGGGGTGTGACGGTGAAAAACCTCGCGTTATTTCCTTGATTCTGCGAGCTTCCTAGCCTAGAGCAGAGCCTCATCTATGGGGGGAGAGACCTGTGTGCAGCTGCTGAGTCTGGCCTGCCCGGCAGGGTCCTTGCTGTCACGTCCCAGGTGGCACCTTTGTGGGTGCTTTGCTGGTAACCCTGAGTGCGCTGGGCTTTGGGAAGAGAAAATGTAGGGTGAGCAGCAATGAGTCAGGCCGCAGACGGGGCTGCTTTCCCCTCTGTCCTGCCCACGGACTGCACCTCCTTCCTGCGCCTTTTCATTGTGGTAAAACATATGGAACAGGAAAGTTACCATCTTAACCACTCGGAATGCTTTCCTTGGGTAACCATCACCCCCTCCTTCCCCAGGACTCTTGCCAAACTGTAACTCCATCCCCAGTCTCCAGCCCCTGGTGACCACCACCCTACTCTTTGTCTCTACATTTGACTTCTAACACAAGAAAGAAAGCAAATTTCCAAAAAGTTTTTATTGACAAAATTTACAACGTCCCAGGGTAAACTGGGTATGTATACCCAATATACAAAGTATAATTTCTCAGTGAATGGGGCAGGAGTGAGTGGATCTGGGAGCCCAGCTCTCCACGGCCTTTGTCTTTCTCTGGTCGGGGTGGGGGCGCTCACCCCTTCACCCCAAACAGCGAGCACTCAAAGGGAGTTGCCACTGAGTCCAGACAGGATCTCTTTGAAGTTCAAAAAGGTCAACCCCGTTTCCTTTTTTTAAAATTAAATCACCTGATATATTTTTTAAAAACGAGGAATGTCAAAACAGTTACAAAAATATTGGCATATTTTAGCTTTTCACAGTTTAACAAATTAACGAGTTTGTCATGCCTGCACACATACAATGCATTTAACTGTGCCAGTCATGAAATAATTACTGCATTAAAGAGGAAAAAAAAACCAGATTAATTCCTAGGATCTGGTGGGTGTGAGGAGTAGGGATAGAAGCAATTTTAAGATTGCAGGATGAGCAGTTTCTATCCTTCATCAGTTTCTTCTGGGGCTGAACTTGTGACTTCACTGGGAGACAGGGTGGAAGGGTCTGTGCTGGACGCTCCTTGGGCACCAGGGAGCCTGGGGGGTGGGGGTTGCTGCAGGCGCCTGTGCACACCCTTGGTGAGGGAGGCCAAGAGACCAGAGGCCTGGCTTTCTAGCAGGGTTACAGCGGCTGCCCTGGTTCACATACTAGTATCCCCATTTGGAAGCATCTGGAGGCCCTTGCGACCATCACATGTCATGTCTCCTTCCTCCAGGAGGTCCTGGCCCTCTTTCACCCGCAGGGGTGTGGGCTGACTGGCTTCCGCTGGATGCGGCGGGACTTGTCACAGAGAGCAGGATTCACACGGAAGCCACCAGAGCGGCCAGGGGCCCGTGCGGGTCTGGCCCACAGCTGGAGGACGACCTCAGGAGCTGAATCCAGCCGCTCTAGGGTTTCCTAGCCCCTCCGTGGGCCTGTTTCTCAAGCCCCCAGTGTTTAAAAAAACAGGATGAGTTTGCATCACAAAATTTCTCATTTTAGGAAAACGAATTATGACAACATTTCTATGAGTAAGGAGTTGGTTTAGAAAAACTTAAAATATTATTCAACTTGCAACACAGACCGTTTCCCCTCCACCCCCAGATACACACAGGTATTCGCCTTCATCCCGGGAACCTAACTCAATGTCTGGGTGGTCTCAAGGAAAGAATGGGGTTTCAAGAGCAGACCAAGGAGACTCAAACATCATGGATTTTGGCCATCTTCCATCTTCACCCTGCCGACTGCTTGGTAATCGGACCCTCTGAAACCCTCAGAGGGTGCGGGCACATCGGGGCCATGGGCAGAGTCATCCCTCCTGGTCAAGACTCCATCAGAATGTCTGTCCCCCGGGCACACCTGTCCAGTTCATTGGCTGTCCTTGTTGCTTGACGAAATCTAAGCCACAGCTTGAGGGGACTTGGTCTCCTGTGGGCCCTGGGGCCTGAGGCACTCCACCTGCAGAACCCGAGGGTGCTGTGAGAACCTTCGTTCACCGTCGTCTGTAGATCTGTCTTCTCCAGGCCGCCTGCATCCTGGGCACTACCCCCTCACGACTGTCCCCTCTCGCCCACCAGGACAATCAGAGCCACCTCGAGTGTCCCCATTTGCAAGTGTCAGAGCCCTTTCCTGCCTGCACATGCAGTTTCCCAAGCAGGGTTGAGCAGCCTCCTCAGTGAACAGGCTGGCTGGATACCAAAGCTTTTCAGCATTCAAGCCCATCCTCTCTCCCAGCCACAGCTCACCTGGCAGTGTGACCACCCTCTGAGGGTGGCTGCCTCCCATCCTCAGGGCAGGGACACAAATCAAGTGCTTCCTGATGGGCTGAGAAAGTGCGTTGTGTGTGAGGATAACAGCATCTTTGAGATGTAATCAGGGATGCAGGGGAGACTTCGGCTGGGAAAAAGACAGACCTTTCTAACCCATCGCTGCTGTCTAGAGTGGTGGACTCTCCCCACAAGGCTGCGATTGTACAGCTTGAGAAGTAATAAATTACTTGGAAGGGAGTGTGAGAGGGCTTTGTAACCAGAGAGCACGCTTGTGAGGTACCACCAAGAAATAAATGTTACCTCTTTCTCCACATAGAGCAGGACAGTCTCATAAACACCCAGGGGCAAGAGAGAAACACAGAAGTTAAAAGAGGGGAAAGAAAATATATATTCAAGAAAACAAAAGCGAGTGAACATTTAATCATCTACTGACATAGTTTGATTTTCAACTTGTACATGATAAATATCAGTGAACACTTCATTCATGTATATAACCCTGCAGAAATGAAGCATATCTGTAAATAATTAGTAAATGGAAGAGGTAGGATGGTAGGAGGGTCCCACACCCAGCTTGCCGGAGGACCCCACATGTGGCTTGCTGGTGTATTCAGAGTCCTTTCTGCTGCAAATAGCCAAAAACCAACTCAGAAATGGCTTCAGGAGTACATCTGTTTACTGTTTACACATGAACCTCTTTACGAAACAGAAAGAGACTCACGGACATAGAGGACAGGCTTGTGGTTCCCCAGGGGGAGGGCGATGGAGGAGGGACGGACTGGGAGGCTGGGGTTCGCAGATGTAAGCTTTTATCTACAGGATGCATGAGCAACAAGGTCCTACTGCATAGGACAGGGAACTATATTCAGTATCCTGTGGTAAATATAATGGAAAAGTGCATTTTAAGGAGTGTATGTGTATGTATAACTGAATCACGTTGCTGTACAGCAGAAATTAACATACTGAAAATCAACTATACTTCAATTAAAATATAAATAAAAAAAATTTTAAAGCAGGAAAGCAAGAAAGAATTTCCTTGACTCAAAGGGAGAAGAATACTTTTTTTTTTACCAACATGAAGGGACACAACATTTTTCTAGGATCGGAGACCAAAGCGACCATACCCAGATCAAGCCCTGAGAATCTGTGTGCTGCGGGGCCTCACGAGGCGACAGGAGCAGGGGGAGTTGTGTCCCTGGTTATCTATTTTGAACGACGTGAGGGAAAATTCTTAACTGTGCTTGGAAATGTCCAATGCTTTTAGTAGACAGCGACAACAGAAAGATTTTTGATACTGAAGCAACGTCCCCCAGGAAGAGAAAAAGCAATCAAAATCTATTTCAAATGACTGTAGAGATGAAGACACTTGGCCTCTCAGAATTTTCAGTTGCGTCTGCTACTCCCTGCTGCTTGCGGGGGGGAAAGTCAACCAGAAACTAGCTGTCAACACTGCCATCGCAGAGGAACTCGGTTCACTGACAGGCAACCATCCAATGCCCCTCTTGGCCTGCTGCCATGCGGGCCCCACCCCTTGGGGAGGCACACCAGGCTGGGTTCCTGCTCCAGTGAAGCTCACAGGAGGTAGGCTGGTGATGTGGACGGCGGGTGCTGTGAGCTCGGGAGGGAGACCCGTTCCAGACCCTCTGGAGGCTTGGATCACCCACACAGATGGTACCAGGGCTCTGGGGAGGTGCCAGCCGTAGCCTGGGATTCACTCGGCAGCCCTGGAGTTGCCGTGCGTGTCTGTCACTTCCCATGCTCCCTGCTTCACACGGGGAAACCTGAGCCCCTCGCCACCCACCCCCCAACAATGCCCCAAGAGCCCAGCACGGGTCAGAACACAGTTCACGTTTCTTCCTCTAGTACGTGCCATCCCCTCAGGCCCAGAGCTGATGGCCCATTTTCAGCCTGACTCTGGACCATGGGTCATCCCTCAGTATAACACACTGTGAAAGAAATCAAGTTACAAAGGAGAGAGCCCCGGGCATCGTTTCAGGTTGGGTTGATAGTTACTGGATGAGAGGGGATGCTGTGAACACATTGGTCCTGGGCGCACTTTCCCTTAAGGATGGAGAAACCAGAGCCCAAGAAAATGCCATTTGTTAATGTTTCAAAAAATTATTTCTTTAAGAATGCTTGGCTCAGCACACATGAAATCTCCTTCCGTATAAAAATGAGTAACTGGTGTGGGAGAGGGTGACAAAGCTGGTTGAGCTCTGGTTAACGTCAGTTGTCTGGCCAGTAGGGAAAGAATTGTGCTGGAGAGGAGAGCGGGGATGTGCTTTAGGGACAGGAATGCACTGGCAGAAATAACTTTTTAAGCCAGGGCATGAGGACATTCCTGGATCAAGTGCTTGACTGCCCCCACCCTGCACTAGCCTCCAAGGCAGGGAGCTCTCTCAACTTTTCCTCAGGACCAGAGGTATCCTCTGCCAACAAGACCAGCAGCTGCTTATCTACATTAAGAGGAGGAAGAAGGGAAGGAGAAGAAGAGAGCAAACAGGGAAGCAAGAGAAGAAACACTGAATTACAGAAGGCAGTAGATATTTTCATAGTGTGGAGAGGATATTTCCAGCACATCTGGGCACGATCTTAAGCTCACAGACTGGTTAATCTAAGATTCTCATGCTTCCTAGGGATGTCTTATTGCATTACTTCCAAGTTTCATCACTTTATTTCCAATTTGTATCCTTGGGGAATGGAACAAAAAAGATTTTCTGAATCACAGGAAATAATTCCAGCTGGGTACGATTTGATATTAACCGAGGGTATCCAGGAGCCACAGATAGATGAACTTGGCACTTTTTCGTGGATTCTAAAACAGGATTCAAAGTGGCAAGCATTATTCTTCCCCCCGCTAATTCAATAAAGTGACAGAAAGAGTTAAGTTATTAAAGATCTGACACCCTGCCAGGATTCCACAGTGCTGAGGTGAATTGAATTACTCTTTCTAAATAATATAGTGAGGGGAAATGAAGGCATCATTGTTACCATGCCCAAGAAAGAGCGAAGGAAACAAGTTTAGTTTTATGAAGAAATTCAGCCCTCAAGACTTCTGTTTTTGTAAACAAATAAATTTACAAAACTAAAACCCCATCAATTTCATTAAAGAGATACTTTAATCCTACATTTCTTCCTGGATCCTACGACTGCCATTTAAATTGTCTCACAAGCAGGTGTAGCTTAGGAAGGACCTGTACTCTGTGGGGTCAGGATGCTGGTGAGGAAAATGACATTTGCCTCTGAAAAATGTAGGTGTGCCAAAGACTCAGGGAAAATGAAGCTGAAAATATGAAAAGAAAAATGAACATACTCACTCAGTCCAAACCCACATTAAGCACATAATGTTTTTATGGGTTCTGGTAGCATATTCAGAGAACTGGTGAATTGAGTCTTCTCATATTTTATTCTCTGAATTAATTTCCACCTTCCAATGAAGGAAAATGCTTGGAAATACATTTAAGAGGGTTTATGGTGCTATATATACTTAGGAAGAAAATGATGGAGGAAATTAAAGCCTAAATATAAAGTGAGATTGTCTCTCAGTCTTATCCCTCAAAATAGAAGGAATCATCTGAAAAGATTAGTGGAGGCAGGCACTGTTCTCAAATAGGGTTGTCAGACTTAACAAAGAAAAATCGGTATTCTTATTTTAACTGGGCATTTTGTATGCTCAGATAAATCTAAATTTCAGATACACAACATTTTTTTAGTATGTTTCAAACAATATTTGGGGCATTATTACATTAAAATTTATTGGTTATCTGAAATTCAAGTTTAAGTGGACACTCTATAATTTATCTTGCAAGTCGAGTCTAAAATGACCTTAAAATGATAGTTTTGGATGGTTATAGAAGTCATTTGATGGAATGAGTTTTAAAAACAGAGACAAAGAAATTGAACAGGTTTAGTATTTAGTAATTATTCTTGGGGTTGTGACACACTTGATTACAGTTGTCAGGTATACATATTATAAACAAGCCTTATCTAAATCAATTATGACCCCATGGACTGCAGCCCATCAGGCTTCTCTTTCCATGGGATTGCCCAGGCAAGATTACTGCAGTGGGTTGCCATTTCTTTCTCCAGGGGAGCTTCTCAGATCAGGGATCAAATCCATGTCTCCGGCACTGGCAGGCAGATTCTTCCAGTCAGCCACCAGGGAAGCCCCAAGGGTATCTATATCAATGTCTGAATCTCCATCTATATATCATCTATCTGTGCATCTAACCTTTTCCTTTTATAACCTTCTCACTCACTGGGAAACTAGAGGATCACATTATATACCAGGTTGCCTTATGTGGCACAAAGCACACAAGTTCTAGGAAAATGTATGGACTGTCTTATCAAGGTCAAATGCACTTATATCACGATACCAATAAATCCAGTCAATCTGCCTAATATTCTACCTGCCCAACTGTCTCCGTGTGCAGACCGTGCTTCCAGCCAAGATGGAGTAATGGGACCAGATTTACCCTTCTCCTTTACACACTCCAAAAACTGGACAAAATACATTTAAAAATTGGGTTCAGACATCAGTGGATAGCACGGTACTGTTTCCCTGAGAAATGGAAGAGTTTTGCTGGTATATGAGAGGCTCCCAATACAGGAAAGAAGAATCCATGTGAAGTCCAGTGGTCTTGGGGTTCTGAGAAGATAACAGCTACAGTGCATGGAAGCGGAGGAGGAGGGAATTTAAGAGCAATGGACTAGAGAGTGGGAGGGGCAAGGAGAGGGTGCTTTGGAGATCTGCACGGAGGTCCGCTCAAGCCAGTGTGGGCCTGAGAGGCCTCCGCCAGCTGAGACTTGCACAGGCTGGAAATCGTCTGTGTTCCCACCAGTCAGAGCGGCAGCTGGGCCTTCTGGCAGAATTCTCAGAAGGACATTTCTTTAGTAGTGGGGCCTAATTTGCTCTAGACTGAAAGGCATGCTAGACTTGATATACAAGCTTAGAAACAAGTATCCAAAAGATACAGTTAATTTAACAGTGTGCCAAAACAAAATTTAACCCTAAGCAAATATAACCCTAGCAACCAACAAAGCAAAATTCAAAACATCCAGCATCCAATGTAAAAAACTACTAGGTTGAGAAATTAAGAAGAAAATTCCACTACAGTGCACCAAAAAGAATAAAATACCTAGGAATAAAGTTAACCAAGGAAGTGAAGGATTTGTATACTGAAAACTATACACAATTTGATGAAAGAAAGTTAAGAAAAAAAATAAATGGAAAGATACTCCATGCTCATGGTTTGAAAGGATTAATATTGTTAAAATGTTCATACTACCTGAGGAATCTGCAATCCCTGTCAAAATACCAAAGGCATTTTTTCCACAGAAACAGAAAAAAATAATCCCCAAATTTGTATGGAACCACAGAAGATCCCAAATTGCCACAGCAATCTTGAGAAAAAAGAGCAAAGCTAAAGGCATCATACATACTGATACATCGCAAAGCTACAATAATGACAGCAATATGGTGCTGGCATGAAAACAGACATAGAGATCAATGTAACAGAACTCAGAAATAAACCCGTGCACAGTCAACTGATCTACCACATGGGAGCCCAGAGTACAGAATGAATGCGGGAAGGACTGTCTCAACAAATGGGGTCAGGAAAGCTGGACAGCCACATGCAAAAGAATGAAACTGGATCCCTACTGCCCACCAAACACAAACAAATGATCTTAGCGATCATTTTTTAGATTTGACACCCACCAAAGGCAAAGACAACAAAAGAAAATGAAAGTGGATGTATACCACACTAAATAGCTGAAGCTCTGGTATTCTGGCCACCTGATGTGAGGAGCCAACTCATTGGAAAAGACCCTGATGCTGGGGAAGATTGAGGGCAGGAAGAGAAGGGGACAACAGAGGATGAGATGGTTGGACGGCATCACCGACTCAATGGACATGAGTTTGAGCAAGCTCCAGGAGACAGTAAAGGACCGGGAAGCTTGGTGTGTTGCAGTCCGTGGGGGTTGCAGAGTCAGACATGACTGAGCGACTGAACAAAAACAAACCCTGCAAGCGTCAGCTGCCCCTCCTATCCTGAGGCTGGAGGGGGTCCTATGCGTGTTCTGTGCTGATGCATCAGAGAATTCATGGCAGGCAGGGATGCGGGTCCCAACAACTGTCCAAAATGTGGCTGCAGCCCATGTGGCCAGTCACTGTCGCAGTGGCTGGAGTAAGCAGCAGCCCACAGGGCTGTCCAGTATAACTTGGGAGCAGCCCACAGGGAGTCCAGTATAACTTGGTGCAGTGAGAGCCTCTGACTGCATCAGAGACAAATTGTACTTGTCTGTTTTTGCCTGTGTAGAGTCTCTTTTTGCCAATGCAGACACTCAACTGGAAAAGCAATTACCGCTTATTAATCAAGCTGATTTTAGGGCCTATTAATTAAACCTGCATCAGTTTTTAAAATCCATTATATTGTTGAGTATGCTTTCAAGAGAAATTATCAGTAACTAGTAAAATACAAATTCTTTTTGTACTTTGTAATTTAAATGGGAAAGCACACCGAGAAACGACTTTATTTGAGAAAGCTCATTAATTTCATCTCTGGCTCCATGCCACAGGGCATGTTCTGTGCTCCGGACGGAGTGGACACTTCAGCAGCATCCTGGGCTCATTCCTTTCTCTAAGGCCTGGAAGCTGAGATAAAGCAAATCTGACTTTGTCACATAGTTGACTATGAGCAGGGCATGGTCTCTCCAAACTTCATTTTTCTCATTTGCAAAATGGGGAAAATGATACCTAACTCACAAAACTTCTGTGAGTATGTAACAGGCTTCACGCAGCACCTGGTACAGGGTGGGCATTGAGTGTTACTCTAGGGTCCAGCTGAGATAATCGAGTTAATCATGCAACTTTGAAGAAGCAGATGTAGTTTGCTTTACACGCTGCCTTCCAGCATTTCTATGACAGTGAAAGCATCGCTGTTTCTATGACTATTCTTATTATTGACAGGGGCTTGGGGAAGCTGAATAATTTGATCAAAGTGGACATGAAGGAACCGGCAGAGCCAAGACCTAGGTCTTCTGACCCCAAGCCCTCTGTTCTGCTGCTTCACACCTCCTAGCCCCCTAGGACACCCCTCCCACATGCCACTTCCTCTCCTTAGGAGAGGACAGTTCAGTTCTCAACCCTCTGTGCAGCCACTAATGGCTCCCACTGCTGTGTATTCTGACTCCTCGACTAAGGTAAGTTCCCTGAGGATTTGACGACGTCGACTATGGTCTGTTTTAGTTGTTTGGCTCCAAGTCCTCCCAGGCTACCAAACGTTCAATAAATGTCTAATGAGTTCCATACTTCTGACCCCTCAAAGAACATCTGGTTATGAGAAAGCACACAGCTGTCCCCACATAAGAGAAAGACTATTAACTGTTCAGTGACCTTTTTTAGCGTTTTGGCCGCGCTGTGTGGCATGTGGGATCTAAGTTCCCTGACCAGGGATGGAACCTGTGCGCCTGCATTGCAATTGTAGAGTCTTAACCACTGGACCGCCGGGGAAGTCCTGTTCAGTAATATTTCAGAAAAGCTGGAGCCCTAGCCTTTGCAGACTTAAAAAAGAAAACTTAATAAAAATTGAATTCAGGGGGATCTTTATATAATTTTGGCCTTGGGATCGTTGACGCACTAACTCCACGTCCGCTCATTTAAACACTCTACTCTGATCATGAGAGGTAAGGAAATGACTGGTCATGAAAGGACTTCAAATTTAACTTACCTGTGAGAACTAGGTCATATTATAAGTCTTAAGAAAAAAATATTTCCATATGGAGAGGACACTAATAATAATTAACAATTAACTTATAAATTTGGTTATGTGTTAAAAGGTTTACAAATACTGGGTTTTAAGTCAAGTTTAAGGTGCAACTGATATACAAATTACCAATTTGAACTGTATTTTGATGCATCTTGAAAAATGTATGCGTACACAGAATCACCATACAATCAAGATTCTACCAAATGCTCACTTTTATTGCTGAATATTTTATTTCACTGAATTTATCTTGTTGTTGTTCAGTCGCTAAATCGTGTCTGACTCTTTGCAACCTCATGGACTGCAGCGCACCAGGCTTCCCTATCCTTCACCACCTCCTGGAGTTTACTCAAATTCATGTCTATTGAGTTGGTGATGTTACCTAACCATTTTATCCTCTGCCACCCCGTTCTCCTCCTGCCCTCAATCTTTCCCAGCATCACAGTCTTTTCCAATGAGTCGGTTCTTTGCATGAGGTGGCCAAAGTATTAGAGCTTCAGCATCAGTCCTTCCAATGAATATTCAGGGTTGATTTCCTTTAGGATTGGCTGGTTTTTTTCTCCTTGGTGTCCAAGGGACTCTCAAGAGTCTTCTCCAGCACTATAATTCAAAAGCATCAATTGTTCTGTACTCAGCCTTCCTTATGGTCCAACTCTCACATCTGTACACAACTACTGGCAAAGCCACAGCTTTCACTATGTGGGCCTTTGCTGGCAAAGTGATGTCTCTGCTTTTGAATACACTGTCTAGGACAGTCATAGTTTTCCTGCCAAGGAGCAAGTGTCTTTTAATTTCATGGCTGCAGTCACTGTCTGCAGTGGTTTTGGAGGCCAAGAAAATAAAATCTGTCAGTGTTTACTTTACCCCCATTTATTTATCGATTCCTCTAAAAACAGACATCCATTTGTGGGCTATAATATAAAGGTGTTTTGAACAGGTGTCTACAGGCTACTGTGTGGACATGCTTTGATTTCTGCTGGTTAAATAACTAAAGTGCGACTTGAAGGTCATATGGTAAGTAAACGTTTAACTTTATAAGGAACCATCGAATTGTTTTCCAGAGTGACTGTTCTAGTTTATATTCCCACCAGTAATGTATGAGAATTCCAGTTGTTTCTTATCCTTTCCAACACTAGATTTATTGGTCTTTTTACCCCTCTTCTATTAATTTTTTTATTAAGGAAAAATTTAGAACCACTAAGATGTACCTGCTCAGTTCTGCAGGTTTTCACATTCACTTGTGCTGCAGAAATCAGGACACAGAAGTTTCATCACCCAAAGAAACCCCCACATGTCCTTTTGTGGTCAATCCCAATCTTGCCTGGTGGTCCTGTGGTTAAGACTCGCGCTTCCAAGGCAGGGATTGTGGGTTCAATCCCTAGTTGGGGAACTGAGATCCCACATGTGGCAGCCAAAAGTTAAAAGAAAAAAACCCAAAAAAACAAATCCCTTTCTCACTCTTGTCCCTGGTGACCACAGTTTTCTGACCTCGTGCTTCTGCCTCTCCCATAACGTCATACAGGCGGGCTCATGGGCATCCAATCAAAAGACTGTACACTTCAATTTTACACAGTGTGTGTGTTGATTATATTTCTATTAAAAAAAAGAAACTGTCTTTCTAAAGTTTATCTTCAAGGAGTAGAAAAAGCATGATACAAGTATGTGTTGGTGACAATAAATGCTACGCAGGAAACAGCCACGCCAAGGGGTTGGGATGCTGGCTGGTGGGGAAGGCAGGGACAGGCTGAGTTTTATACAGAGAGCAAGTTGGGGGAGGTGTTGGGGGTGGGGGAGAGGGGAGCCTCTGATAAAGCACAATTCAAGCTGACCTCAGAGAGGTGAGGGAGAAAGCCAAAAAGCGGAGGAAAGACAGATGCAGTGGAACAGGAAGTGTCAAAGTCTCGAGACGACACCTGTGAGGCAGGCTCCAGGGATAGCCAGGAGTGCCCTGGAGCTGGAGCAGGCAGGTGGTGGGGCAGGGGGCACGCGGGAGGACGTGCAGGGCCTGGTGGGGACAGTTAGGGGCCTGGCTGCTGGAGGCGGTGAGCAGAGAAGACGGGGTGCGGGGAAGGGGAGATGTTGGCTAGGAGTCCCTTCAGGAAATGTCGCATGTGGGGTGGACAGGGCTCACAAGTGGGCACGTGTGTGTGTGAAGATGCACCAAGGCTGCCGTGTCGCCCGGACAACTGGGCGGGAGGATCCGTCACGGAGGTGCAGGCGGGACAGTGGAGGCGGGAGTCTGCACTTGGATGTGCTCAGTCCAGAGAGAACCTAGTAATAGCCCAGACGTGTTGGTGAGGTCTAGGGTGGAAACCTGGGCATCACAGCCAGGCAGCAAGTATGAAGAGGGGAGGCCTGGGATGGAGGGGAAAGGGACAGAAAACAGCTATGTGTCAGAGGTGTTATACAGAGACACAGGGCCAGGGGGCCAGCCAGAGAACCACAGCGGGCATGTGTGTGTATCATCAGTCACAGATGCAACAAAGTACAGGAATCTGCAGCTTGGGGAGGACACTGGCAAGCCTGGGCAGCACCACTCAGAGAACCGAGGTTGATGAAGGAATAAAGGCATCTGAGAACCGTGTCCACGGAGTTTCCGGCACCCAGAGAGGAACTTGTTGTCATGGGTTTGGCTTTTTGAAGTTCATGCAGGAGGAAAAGACAGCAGAGCAGCCTTTTCTCCGAGTCACTTAGCCGCTACATTTGCTCAGGCTTTAGAGCAGTCTGGGGGCATTCTTCTTCCTGTGCAACTCTCAACAAGGGCATCAGAGCCAACTGGGGTCCTGGTTAAAATCAAAGACTCCATGTTCTACCCAAGCCTACTGAATCAACCTCGGATACCAGCCCTGAGAAGACAGAAAGCTCTCGATGATTCTTGTGTGCATGAGTTTCAAAAGCACGGCACTGAGGGCAGGGAGAAAAAAACAGAAGACAATCAGAGTGGAAGGGAAATTCAGGTAAAAGGTCTATGGAAGTGACCCAGAGGAGGGGGCCCTGCTCTCAGATCTGTGCCTTGTGTGAGTGAAGAACTAACAGGGAAACACAAACTTGGCTTTCAAAAATTATCCATCCTGTGAGAGTCAGGCCACTCAGTTTTAGGATCCCTCAGTTCTTAAAATGTTCTAGAATGTTTTTATTTCAATGCATTGAATTTTAAAGAAAAGAATATGTTAGTTTTTTAATCTTCTGTATTTTGTGAAGGAGGTACTCCCTCTCAAACAATTATCTGGGATAAAACAAAATGGGCTCAGCATAACACAGATTCTGGCATTATTCTATAAAGGGAAGGCTCATGGTAATATCTTTCAGTTAGAAAAGTGTCTATTTCTCATTATTTACTATTGCACAAAGTGTACAGAGAAACTAATTTGTATCTAAACCTTAGGCCACCACTTCATTGTGGAGGCAGAAGATACTATCAATGAAAACACCTGAAAACGTTTCCTCAGAGGCCACTTGTTAGGGCACATTTTAAAATAAAACACCTGTGTGTACATAAAAATACTTGACTCCATATTTTGATTTATGAAAAATAAATTTATTACATAACACCTTGTTTTTAACAATGTTCAATTTTTTTAAATTCAGAATACTTGTGTCATTCATGTAAAATAGTTTGATACAGTACATTGTATGTTATAGGTTTTCTTTTTTCCTCAAAAACTCTAAGGCTCTCCTACTCCTTCTCCTTTGCTGAAGTAAGGGCACCCTAAACAACGTGCGAACAAGTTTTAAAAAAAGGAAATGAACTGAACGAAATTTTAGTAGCACTACACCAACCAGCTTTAAAATCAGGACAAAATATCTGAATCGGATGCCGCACCTTTTTAAGGAAGTTATCACTCATGCTTTTTTCATCTTAAAGCATGCTCACAAATCAGCAACACCAACAGGAAAAATAAAACACTGTCTATGACAATCATTTTAGTTTGTTTGCTGAACCAAACAGGTTTATATCAATGACAACATATTTCATTACTATCAATAGCAGCTTTAATACCAGTCAAGTCA
This sequence comes from Oreotragus oreotragus, assembly GCA_006410675.1. Lineage (NCBI taxonomy): Eukaryota > Metazoa > Chordata > Mammalia > Artiodactyla > Bovidae > Oreotragus > Oreotragus oreotragus. The sequence continues at coordinate 188,908 of SJYX01012990.1, read as the reverse complement.
TAGATTGAAAATAAAAACAAACTCAGAAGTTGGAAATTAATCTTTGGGAGTTTTGAAACCTTCCTGGAAAAACTATGTGGCTTCTTGTACTTTCCAAAACAATCCAAGCAATATTCTTGGTCAAAGAACACTGATTAATGTAGAAAATGAATCAACCCACTGATAAGACATTGAAATGAAAGGTGTACCGAAATAATCTCATGTTGAGTCTTGGTTACTTCGTTAATGTATACTGCATGTTTCAAGTACCAGTTAAACTTCTGTGTGTGTGTGTGTGTGTACTATTGGTCAGATAATGTTGTTACATTGGAAGAATTCACCACATACGACGACAAATGCTTGCCCCTAGCACGTTTCACAGCTTCAACTGCCACAGACTGTCACTGAAAAAAATGCGTTGGTCAGTCTGAACCATGTCAAGTAAACTATGGAAGTAGCAAACCCACAACACAAACTGTGCTAGCACTTTCTTCTCAAGCCTAACTCCAGACAGCGACAACATGGAAGCCACTACCCCAATCTGTGAAAAGCGGTGGAACTCGGCTACCAGACATCTGACTGCGTGGCTGCACAGCACATTCTCATGGCCCAGCCCAGGCTCCCGCCGAGAGCTGCAGGCGGCCTGCGGCACCGCGACAGTGCATGGACAGTGTCCGACGCAGCTCAGTACCGATGTGTCTGGTGGGAGTACTGTGGAGGCTGCTGGGAGGTAGTTGAGTACCCCATGCTGCTCTGCGGCTGTGATGTGCTTGGTCCGGGGTTGGGGTAGGCAGCATGCGGATTGGAACGCTGCAAAAGCAGAGGAAGAGGAGACGTGACTTGGCGCTTCTGTGGGCTGGCTGCACCCCAGGCCAGCAAGGCTTCTGTGTGTTTGAAATGTCACTTATTCTACGGCAGTAAGAACTTTAAAGGTCCTATGCTAGGTATTGGCTTTAGAATTAAAATGACAAAACCCTTAAAATTTTTTAGGGTCAGTCGTTCTTTATGAAGGTCAGAAGTACTGCTGATAAAATAACACTAAGTGAGTCTTACTCCTGTGCTGTGTGGTTCATTCTATTAACAGGAACGCCCTTTCATGCTATTTGATTCTACCTCATAAATAACTTGTCTGGGACACTTACTCTTGAACTCAATGCTGTATACACAGAAGAAATTCAAAGCTAATCTACATACTTGTTTTTTCAATAGTAACCTCCCAACACCCATGTATGACTGAAGAATAATAAATGAATAAGATAAGAAACTATAGAATTATTTCTTCAGCATTAGATATTTTTATGCTCTATAAATTAACGAACCTTGTTTTTCAGCTACAAGCGATATACAAAGGTAAGGCCACAGTTATTGAAATGTAGGAAGAGTGGTATTCTCAATTCTAGAAGCAGCACAAGAGGCAGAGTCAAATGCCTCTAGTTTCAATCAGTTACATTCTTATTCTCAGCCCTGCACATCTCTCTCATGCTATTAACTCCCCAAGACACACACTATGGAAGATTAACTATAATTTAATACTTTCCTCTTTCAAAGATATCTAATAAATCATATAACTCGAAATTCCGCCAACCCTAGCAAAAACAACATTTTAAAGAGAGTGGACATGTAAAACTAGTCAGAAATACTATTTTTGAAATCCCTCATAAAAATCAACACAATAACGTCAACAGACACACAGCAGCATTTCCTTGGTTTCAGTGGCAAAGGTTAGAGCCCCCCTGCCCCGCCCTGCTCAGGACGCACACCTTGTGTGCAAACACACCCGTGTACCGGAGAGGTGCTCGTGTCCCAGGTGGGGAGGGGAGCAGCAACCATGAGCTCGCAAGACGCCTGCCTTGGAGCTCCTGCTCGCTGAGCTCACCGTAGGACAGCCACCACTCAGTAGTGATCCCCAGGGCTTGCTAGGCTGCACCCGCCACGAACCATGCGGAGAGTTCTGATCTAACTCCCGACGTGGAGTCGCAGGCTCTGGGAGCCTTATCCATTTATTACAATCTCTCTCTTTCGGTAGGTAAATAATTCTCATGGGTCAAGTTTTCAGTACACTTCCACAGTGAATCCAGACCACATGAGAACAGGATCAGAACAAGGTATACAGTTATCAGAATGGGTCTGTCTGTGAAGGAACTGCTGTTGTCACTGGAGAGAACGCACAGGGAGCCGCCTAGCAGGTCTGAGTCTGCGTCCTGAGTCCACCCTGGCTTGAGGGGTGAACGAGGGAAGGGGCTCAACCTCCATGAACCCCAGTTTCCTGCCAATAGCGCTTACCTCACAGCTATCATACTGCCTGGAGGAAGGAAGGTCTGTCCCACACTGACAGAAGAGCTGGCACATGTAAGTCTTGACAAGCTCTTCCTACGATCGCGTCACTCACCACCACTGACTTCCTACCACCACTGACACTCAGCAAGTACTCGCTGCGCACTGTGAATGCTACTAAGAGTTTTAAGGAAGATAATAATGAACACAGTGACTGGTGTCATCTGTCAAACGACTGTCGGTCCGGCTGGCCACTGTCATTAGCTCACACTGTCTCATTTCATCCTGACTGCAGCCTCACACTGACCATCACCCACATCCGACAAATGAAGACACTGAGAAGATCTGAACCACCCCCTTGAGGCTGGATGGGGTTGCAGAAATGAGACCCACCACTTCCTGAGCACCCCCATGGGCCAGATGCTGAGGGTCACCATAGCTGCCCCATGGCAGTGGCAGGGTAATGATACACATGAGAAACTCGAGCCGTGTCCAGGGTCACAGAGCCAACCAACGGCACAATTTAGGTCCGATCACCCCAAGTCTGGCTAAGCCCCCCTACTGTACCACCGGGCACCTTCCACGCCCATAGCTCTTCCCGTCAATGTGTTGGCATACACGGGCAGGTCTTTTTTTAGCTACGTCGCATTTCCCAGTGCTCACAAGCCCACAGGCAGTACTGACACGCAGGTCACTGAGAGAGAGCCTGAGTACCTGATAGTCTGAGGTCATGATCAGTCCACCTGAGGTAGTGGTAGGAGGGACGACTCTCACTTTCTTCAACGGGGGTCCCTGGGTGTGACTGCTGTCTTGGTTCCCTGGGTGGCCGGTCCCATTCGTGTGGTTATTGCCCGGCTGCTGCTGCTGGTTCTTCTCAATTGGTTAAACAGAGAGACACAGCTCAACTCAGAGGGAGAACCAAAGATGTCCATGCCAGAAGTCACGGGGGCACTGAACAAAGCCAGATGCCAAATGTACTTTAATACTTACTTTGTCTCCTTTGTCATCAGGTTCTTCTTCTGTTAAAAATTCTCGTTTGGGGTAAGGGATCTGACAACCGGCAAAAACACTGATCACAAGAAAAAAGAAAAAGAAAAACGATTTCTGGTACACTAACCAGTATTTCAAATGCTGTGTGTAAGTGGTTTCTTGCTTTCTTCTTTTAGTCTGGACTCTATCCCCCATCCGGGGAAGGCAATGGCACCCCATCCCAGTACTTTTGCCTGGAAAATCCAATGGACGGAGGAGCCTGGTGGGCTGCAGTCCATGGGGTCGCTAACAGTCAGACAGACTGAGCGACTTCACTATCACTTTTCTCTTTCATTCACTGGAGTAGGAAATGGCAACCCACTCCAGTATTCTTGCCTGGAGAATCCCAGGGATGGGGGAGCCTGGTGGGCTGCCGTCTATGGGGTCACACAGAGTTGGACACGACTGAAGTGACTTAGCAGCAGCAGCAGCAGCTATCCCCCATGTGTGATATAATAAGCATCTTTCGTGCAACTGTGACACAGCAAGTCCCTTCTTCTAACCACTGCCATGAGGGCAGGCCATGGAGGGTGGCTCCCTGTATAAATAATCAATAACACTCCAGCAGGACTCTGATTTCTTTGATCCCAGTGGTCCTTTTTTATCATCACAAACAAGAGACAGATTCTGGCAGGAATGTGATTAGTCAAACAAAAATTTCTCTTTTACTCTCCGTGCTACATTTAAAAGGAAAGAAAGAATGGAAACACAAATGTACTTGGGGATGGTTAACTGCAAGCAGTGAGGCAGACAGTGTGTGGAACCAACCCGTCACTAACCAAATGACAGAGGCATATGATGCCAGCACCGTGCCAGCTGTAAAACCTGAGGACACTTCAGTCATCAGAGCTCACTCTCTGCCTCTCATAAGGATTCCCCTGGGTCCCCATAAGAGCGATGGTGACTTAGAGTGGACAATTAGAGGAAAGCAGGCACCAAAAATGTCTATAGAGCTGGTGAGTGAACAAACTGATCACTTACTCTGATGTAGGAAGCGGGTCTTCTAGGAAATAGGGATCCTGCATAGCCTGTTCTGAGGTAATTCGCTTTATTGGGTCCATGGTAAGCAACTTCTGAAGCTGAAACCACAAGTCATAAACACATCACTGTTTTACTTCTCATAGTCACACCTGTGGCACATTGTGGGATGCATTTTTTAAAATTAATAATACCTCAAAATAGGGAGAGCATTTATTGCCCCAAATTACTCCCCGCTCCAAGCTCCCCAATTATTCCACATAATATAATTCACATTTAGTCATTCTAATATTCATTACCTCAGTTGGTTCTCCTGTAAGAAGTAACTAAACTCATGTCTTCTTATTATAAACCAATGATCTTTTCGCTACGTTATCGAAATTGCTATATCCAATTTAGAACAGGACTAAAATTCTTCAAGTTATTATTTTTCTATTAAAGGGAAAACTTGTAATATAAATACGCTAGTTACATGTGGCTATTTAGATGTAAATCCAAATGAATCAAAACTAAATTAAATTTTAGAAGTCAGTTTCTCAGTCCTATCAGGTCCATTTCTAGAGCTCGGCAGCCACGCACGGCTCAGGACTGCACTACTGGATAGCACGGATGGTCGGACAACGCTCTCCTGCCGTGAGCACCAGTCTACAGACAGATGCAGGGACTGGCACAGAACCACAGAGCACAGGGGCGTGCTTATGAATGGTCTCCTCTAAGGAGACCACTTGGCTTCAAATCCTGACCTTACGTTTATTAGCTGAGTGACTCTGAAACAAGTTACTTAACCGCTTTGTAACCCGGTTTGTCAAAGAGGGGTTAAAAACAGTACCTTTTATTGTTAAGTTTATTTTCAGAATTAAATGAGTTAACATGTAGAAAGCAACTATAACGGTGCTGGGCACAAAGAAAGCACTATATAAGTCTTAGCCATTACTATCATCATCATCATAACTAATATTACTTACAGAAATGTCACACTAATGTGAAAATTCAGTATCTTCTGGTTGAAAAATAATTTACTGACGATGGACGTGAGTCTGAGTGAACTCCGAGAGATGGCAATGAATAGGGAGGCCTGGCGTGCTGCGATTCATGGGGTCACAAAGAGTTGGACACGACTGAGCGACAGAACTGAACTGAACTGAACTGAACTATGAAGTAGAATATTTGGTGTAACTTGTTATTTAAGATAGTATCTAAATGGTAGTCTCTTGGCTTATAATTTCTGATCTCACACCATGATTTCCAGGCTTCAGAGCACTCCAGAATCAGCCCGGGAGCACCTCTTAACAGCCCCAGATGACTCTGGTGCTGCTGGACTAGGACACACTCTGAAAACCATGGAACATGTGGAGATGGTGGGAGATGAGACAATCGAGAACAAAAGGGCAGAAGATATGTTTAAATGCAGATGAAATGCTGAGATGGTGAGAGTTTAATTTCAATGAGCTGATATTTCAGTAGAAGCATTATTTTGAGACTGAAAGGAAAAGCATGGATTTGCTACTTAAAACACTCAACAGGTTTAATGAAATTACATTAGAGCTTTCCGATGGGACTATGCAAGACAGTTACCCTAGTAAAGACAAGCAGGTGAGTGGAAAAGAAAGCTGGTCTCCAGAGTGTCAGTGGTGGGGTGGTGAGAGTCCTCAGGCTGGAAGGAGCAGCAGTGAGCAGGGGGTGGTAAGGCAACTCCCCCGAAGCGGGACTTCTGCTCTACCACTGTCACCACTATTTTGTTAGAATAAATAAGGCCGTAACTGTGAAGGATCTAACTTACCTTCCAATTTGGGCACTATCTTAAGCACATTATAGGAAGCCATGATTTGGATAATCACACACTGCGTGGTAATATGGTCAGCTGAGCACTGTCTTTTAAGTTGCTTGCTGATTAGATACGAAATGTATGATACAGGACATGATAAAACATTACTGCAGCAGTAGAACAGTAGAAGGAGAAGAAAAAGCAGAAATGGAAGAAATATTTGCCAAGTGGCCTGGTACTAAAGGAAATTTTAATCCTTTCAAAGTAGAAAGTCCCATTTAATGAACTCACTTAAATATACTGGGAAAAAAGGATTAAAAGAATTTTAAGCCAAGCAAAATACAACTTGCTTCCCTCTATCCTCCTGTATATTACTTTCTTTTGAAAAACATAAAACTGAAAAACATTTTTAATTGCTATAATGTAAAATGGAAATTTCATTGTAAACAAATTTGACAACAGTTGACTATAATGTCAAAAGTCACCTTGAGAGTGCACAGCTAGATCCTAGCTCAAATCATGTTTCTACTATGCACTATCTACACAATGCATCTCTCATACTCTTCCAGAAAAAGCACACGATGCACAGCGTCCCTGAAGGACCTTTAACAGCTAAGTTTATAAGCGCCACCTTGGGAGTTAAAATTCTGTAAACAACATTTCAAAGGACTGAAATAAAAAATAATCTCTAAACCTTATTTCTGAATAGTAAGACTGTTTTCATTTTGATTCTTTGATATTTTAAAATAACTGATGTAAACCAATAAACAGAATTTTTAAAAAGTGACAGACTTGGTTCAATGACCATCTTTACAAAATTAAATGTAACCAAACATTAAGGCTGTCAAACCTGGCTTTGGAAAAACTTGGGTTTTGATATCATTACTAGTACATACCGACAAGAACTCTCCATTAGTATTACTATTAAAGAACTCTAAGAATACTGAGTAACCACAGAAATTGAGTCAAAAAAAGTCAGGTTGGGTTAAACAGGTGGGAAAAATATAGTTCATCAGTACTGTTCCCTAAAACTTACCAAGTGGAATGCTTTACTATCTGGTTTAACTTTATGTTTTTCCATATACTTGATAAGGCTGCAGTTGGTATACCTGAAAGAGAAACACTATGAAATATCTACATTAGATTTGAGATTAATTTTACATTGGGTAAAATTCTCTGAACAGAATTATTTTAATCATAACCAACACAGAACATACACTGAAAATGGTATTAAATCAATTTTACATTTCATTCAGGACTCCCACGAGTCACTTTTAAGTGGACACCACTGATTAAATGCCAAGATAATTTCATGTATAACATACAGACTGCTTAGCTTTTGTTCACACAAATGCTATCGCAACAATGATCTTAACATATGGGTCAAAAGTTGAACTCAGCCTTACTAGTAAGCTTAAATACAAATTTTTAAAACACTGTCATATATCATATAGGTCTGTAAACTGCATGTCCCAATCCCCTGATCCTGCTGTAAAAATAGATGAACTATTCCTTCTTCTCTATTAAAAAACTTGTTTAAATTTACAACCCAACCCAGGAGGAGGAGGCAAGGGTTGGCTACTAGCAAGGGTTGGTTTGTTTCAGTCTCTTACTGCTTCAGCTGTGATACCTTTCACAGACGCACAGCTTCCAGAAAGTAACAAATATGCAAAGAGATGAACTGACTTTTTTCCTCATAGCCAAATCAGCTGCTGATATTAGATATTCACCTTCTTGTATCACCATTCAAACATCTTAAGAAATGAAGACTACCACAATGCAAAAATATTTATTACAGTAAATAAGTAAAATTATTTAACAGACTAGTCTTCTCTCAAGTATTCTATCATGCTGAGTATTCAATCTTATCCTGAGTATTCTAGAAAAGCAAAAATCAAGTCTATTTTCTTGCCAACTTACGTATTTCTTCTGAAATCTTTCATTAATGTTGAATGTTCAGGCATCTTTTTTATATCTTCCCAATCTTTATCTGTGAAACACATTGATACAATTTTATATTGTCTAGGTTCCTATTATTAAGAACTTTAATAAAGGTGATTTCACTTCTCATTACATGTCCTACATTTTAACCTCCCTGAAACCACAGACTTCGAATAAATGGCGAGCTGCAGTAAACATCTTTAACTGTAAATTCATTTTCCATACGTTGTGTTCTCTCGTTTTGTCTAAAATTTTTAAATATCTATTTTCTCTATGCTTTACTATAAGTTATCTGTTTCTATACTAAGACACCAACAAGTTATAAACAAATATTTCCATTATCAAATAGTTCTATTTTTATCTGTAAAACCACTTTTGTCCCACCATGTCTTGGTTAATCCAGCAACCGATCTTTTCAACAATAAATGCAGTATCTTCCCCACTCAGCAGCTGTAAGCTGTCCTTTTTATACGGCCCTCCTTACGCTCCCCTTATTAAATACACTGCTTTACATGGTAATCAAGGTAAGCAGTTACAGCTGTCTGAAACACAGAGTAGGATGTATGAGCATATAAACAAGTCAGCTAGTACCTGGGCTAGTTTCAATAATAATAACAATGGCAACCCCAGCTATCGGTCCCATCAGGTGGAAACATCTTGGTCAGTTTTGCTGACATTAGAGTTACTCAAACACCACACGTGGTTTGAGAAGCCTGCTGTCCCCATCGGAGGCGTTACTCAGAGTCCACAGATGCCCACATTCTACCAGGTAGCTTCATGGCACCTCAGCTTTTAAATTACCTCCAGGGGTTAGCTTCTCTCTCAACTGGCTTATAAAAATATCTGCTATCTAGCCTCCAGATATCACACATTGTAAACTAAATACATACTTTAAATTCCTAAATGGAATTTTCTCCTTGACTACTTCCTTGTTCCAATTTCTTTATTTCTGTCAACTTCTCAAGTAGAAATCCTGAGATAATCTTTTATTTTTTTCTTCCAATTACAGGCTTACTCTAAAAAATTATACCATTATCCTTTTTTCTCCATCCAAATCACTTTACACGTGGAGTACTGCTGCAGGTAAAAGCTGGTCTCCTGACTTCAGTTACCCCTCTTAAATTTTTACATACCCCTGCCATAAAAACCGTTCCAAAGTAGAACACAAACCACAGCACTAGTTCTCAAGAGCTTACCACAGATTCTCCTTCTTTAGCACATCAAACCTAAATTCTATTGCCTGGTTTTCAGATTCCCTGTAAGCGGATCCCAAATGTGGAACCACACCCTAAGAACCATTTCAGAACCACCTCCTGTGGAGGCCGCCCCTCCTCCAAGCCCCTGTAAGTCAGGCTCCTTCCCCGGGGGACCCCTGAATTGATGAGTGCATTCAGAAGTGGGAAGAAAAGGCCATTCTTCTCCATCTACTCAAACTACTCCTATTTTTTCAACATTTTACTTAGAGCAGCTCAATGTCAACTCCAAGAGGGCAAGAATCACGTCTGTTGTATCAACAATATTTTACACTTAACACAGTGCCTGAAACATGGCAGGTGCTCAATAAATCTTTAGTGAATAATGAAACTCCCATCTCAACAAAGCAATCTTTGTAGAAATGTTGGTCAATTCTGGACAAAGGTAGCTACTTTGCACTTACTGATAATTAAAGGGAATGTGGAATTATAACTCCTAGATATTTCTGTATTAGTTTTGAGCCACTGACCTGAGAAAAATTCCTAATAAGAAACAACGTATTGTTTCTTATTATTTCAATAATAAGTTATTGATATTTTAAGTTATTAATATATATTTATTAATAATAAACGTATTGTTTATTATTTTGATAATAAGTACTTGTCTAGCCAAAACTATGCAGGCGTTTCAAATGGAGAGTAATGGACTCTGTTCTGCGGCACAAGGACTGGGCTGGGGCTGGAGCTCTAAAGCCGTGATGAAATGCCCCAACAACCACCTCCCAGCGGCAGTCAGAACAGGCCTGCTTGCTGTGCAGGGCTGGGCCTTCACTCACATCCTGCCTGTTCTAACTGGAAAGAATGTTCTTACTGACAAGGGTTATAGAGCAAAAAATGCTATGATTCAATACAATGTGTTTCAAGTAGAAACAGTCTTCAAAATCTGTATTCAAATCCCAAACAATGACATTATTATTAAGTGCTATCAGACAAAAAGACATGCTCCTGAATTCTATTCGGTTGCCAATGGTGAGAACTAAAGGCACTTTTTAAACACAGATATTGCAAATATTTTATCATTTTAAACAAAACAAAACCAAAAACCAAAATGAAACAAAAATATACTCCTCAAATTCAAGAAACTCATAAATATATTTATGCTAATATGTGAACTCTACAAATTTTGCTATTTCTATGGGTCTTTGATTAATGCAGCAAGTCATAAATATAAAGAATTGAGTAAGAGTAGCTTTCATCACCTAAAAATACACATCCTTTCAATGAAGACATCTAAGTTCAAACAACAGTGATTTTAAAAACAAAAACAAAAATATAATGTGTACCTGCAGGAAATCCCATTACATTGAATATTCTGTCCAGCTGGTCATGGTGATAAGGATTACTAGTTTTGATGTCCTCTTGTCGACAGTGAAATATTGGTTCTGACGTTAGTAGTTCTGCAAATATACACCCTATAGCCCAAATATCTTTAAAACAAAAACAAAAAGAAAAAAGAAAAGAAAAAAAAAAGAAAGGAAAAAAGAAAAAGAAAGGAGGAAAATAAAGTGGTTCTTTCCAAAAGAAAATGCATCTTCATCTTGGCAGGGAGTGTTTTTTCATTCTTTTTCTCCCCTAATAAGTCATATTAAATCCTAAGCAATTATAAATATAAAAAATATTGTTTTTAAATATATATTCCCACCCCATCCACCCATATTTCATTCCTTGTTATACCTCCATCCCACCCAGTGGTTTCATTCCAAGTTCAATCAAATTTATTATCTGAAATTTTTGGTGAGTTTAAGTGCTTCAAACATTACCTTATCTGTGAAATACATACAAAGCTGCACCCAGAGCATAGGAACCATAAATAAATAAAACTAAACAAACAAACAAAAAAACAAACAGAAAACCCAAACAGCCTTGGAAATTGGGCATACTTGCTGAAAACAATCAGCACCATTTTTTGAGGTAAAAAACATTTATTTATTTTTTATCTAGTTTATGGACTTATTAGCTTGTAAAATTTAATAATTATCTTCCTGTGTTAGCACTAGTTAGCAAGGTGCTGCTCCAACAGGAAAAAGACGACGCCTGACCTCAAATATTCTAACAAAATAGCATTTCTCCTGGAAGGACTTTCCGTTCAAAGGGTTTCTTCATGCTATAGCAGTGTCAGACTTGGCAAGTTTAGGTGTTTAAAAGACAAGAAAATATGGAGCAAAATACTACCTTTCAATAGGCACAGAGGCTATAACTTCATAAGAATTATTTAAAAACCAGGCAAATGGATTTCTCTGTATACAACAATTTCCCTTCACTTACTTTAAGATACAGGCTAACTTTCATTCATATTAAATTCCTCCTAATAGAACTATTAGAAGATAAATATGCCAATTTATAATCTGAAGCTGCAGATACTCCATCTCTACCCTTAACAAATCCCTAAACCAGCAATGGCAACTTTCCTACACTGAGGACAATGCTGTGCACACAGCAGACAGTAAACGGTGTCTCACTGATGTAACCAATACCTGTGGCAAACATAAAAACTGTGCAGTGAAAGTCGCTCAGCCGTGTCCGACTCTTTGTGACGCCATGGGCTTTACCATCTTTGGAATTCTCCAGGCCAGAATCCTGGAGTGGGTAGCCTTTCCCTTCTCCAAGGGATGTTCCCAACCCAGGGATCGAACCCAGGTCTCCCACATTGCAGGCGGATTCTTTACCAGCTGAACCACAAGGGAAGCCCTAAGTAACTATAGGAGGACAGTTAAAACCACTATTATTAAAGCTGATTATTCAGACTTGTTAATAATGGTCAATTAAATAGAAAGTGAGGAAACAAAATGTCAATTAATAAATAACTGGGAATTCCTAAAATCTAAAACTGGAATATACATATTTCATCTAAAATTACCACACTTATATTTCAAAATAACTAGTTACACCTCTAGATTACAAGCAAGACTATAAGCAAGTGATTTCAAAAATGACGCTGCCTGCTCATCAGTTTTCTCCCCCATCAGAGAACCAAATCAGGCCAGCACCACCTTATGAGAAAGTCTCCTCAAGAAATATAAGCCAGGATATCTCCGTTTTACCCTCACCATCAGAAAGTAAATGGGAAAGTTAATTATTTTGTGATTATTCTTTTTATGCGGGAATCCCACAGAAAGGTGACTTTTGATCATCTCAATCCAAGGGAAGAAGGTAGGCAAGCTAAGTGGGGTCACCGAGAGGGCCTGTGGGTCAGTGTGCATCTTTAAAACCCTACTCACGGCACCCAAGAGACACTGTATCAACTCAGCCTGGTAATGAAAACCCCAACAAAGAAAATAAAACATGTAAAGGAAGATGAACAGTAAGTAAATAGTTTAGCTACCCTCACTCGACATTGCTTAAAAGAAAAGAAAGTAGGAAAAATACTGAAACTTGTTTAACTTTACCCTATATAACTTCTCTCTTTATGTCTTTTCTATTATTTTTCACTTGTTATCAATTTCACCATCCTTCCCCCCTTCAAATCCTGACCCAGTCGATAATCATGAATTTGAGTTTGCTGATCAGGCTGTTACTTCAGATAAATTTCTGATCTTTGTCAACAAGCCTCTCCTACCTTGCCTATTTTTTCAGATTGTGCTGAATTCATAAGAAAGTCCTTTCTTGCTCACCTACCTGTCAAATTTCTTCTAGAAAAACTTTTCAAATTAAAAACACACAAACCCCATATACTTCTCAAATTCTGTATTGCTCATGTGTAGCTACGGAGCTAACCAGGCAAAGTAGACACCAACTGGCAGGCTATGCAGACCCAAGTTGGGGGAAGGAGAGATATATATTAAATTTGTTTTAATCAGTAATTATAAGCCTCTACTTTAATGCAAGAGTAAATTCTCATTCTCCCCATTTTACTGAAGTTTATACGTTAGAAAAACTTTTAAGACTGCCCTAGTGACAGTTAATTAAAGAGATGATTCCCCTCTTTCACCCTTCTCCACAAAGTCAATCAAACAAAACCCTCAACACTCAAAACTGAATTAAACTTTGTCCCCATGAGTAACGAGCCTATCTCCGTTGTCTAATCTATCATTTTCTCTCGGGTTTAATGATTCGGCTCACAGTCTCCTACAAGGGAGTGAATGACCACAGCATTAAGACCTATTTGCAGCACGGCTGTGAACAGGCTGGCTCATGTGCTCAGATTTCCCCCACGCTCTCCTGCTGCCTGTTAGTACCTTAGCATTAACACGACCCACCTAACTCCACTGGCAGGTTTAAGCCTTCTCAGTGATGTCACTAAAATGAACATACTCAGCTAATAATATGTAAGTTCAACCACAAAGGTTCCTCTATCTGCTTCAGGAAGTCCAAGTGCTAGGGAAGTGCACTGACAGTGGTCTGGAGGCCCTGCTGAGAACCTCACTGCACCCCTAGGCGACCCACCTGGGGAGCAGGAGGAACCTAACGGTGCAGGAGAGACTGGAAGCAAGGTAGAAGTTTCTTTTTTCACTTGTAGATTCTAGTCTTTATTCTTAAAATGTATATAAGTGATTTATGTAAGATTTCTGTCTCTCAAATGAAAAAGCAATCTGTAAGATCTTACATCATTACTTTTTTGATCCAATTTTTAAAATGCAGTTGTTATCACTTTAGTTTTTTATATTATTACTAAAATTTATTTTTTTATTAAAGGATAATTGCTTTACAGAATTTTGTTAAATGTTTTCTGTCAAACTTCACTGGAAGAAAGCATCCTCCAGAACGGCTCTGGGCCAGGCCAGGTGCTCATGGGGACTGGCATGGACCTTGGTCTCAGTTACCTGTCCCACATTAGTCCCCTGTGCTCTTCCCACCACAGAAAGCAGTGGAGTCTATCCAAGGGCACAGAATGCTTAAAGGGACCTGAGAGATGATTTAGGCTAAATCCTTGTCTTCAGAAAACGAGGCTGTGAAGGACACGTTGTCCTCCGACCCCCAGAGTGGCAGAGCTAAGGTGACAAGTCAGAGGGCTAGGCTTTTGCTGTTCAAAGATGGCAACATAATTTCCACACATATTCATTCTGTTTCTCAAATGGATGGAGATCCCTTAAGAGTAACCGACATAATTTCCATTCATTTTGGTTTCTCTTAAGTTTTAAAAAGCCTAATAGTTATCCAATAACTTTTGATGTTAATGAGGAGGAAGGTCTCTTATGACCCAAAATAGGCAACCATTAGAACAAGGGAATCTATCTAATAGCTGGTGACAAATAGCCCTAAGCTAGAACTGGTAAACTGCTCTGGAGGGTAACAGTTTGTTCAGATCTCAATGCTCACAATGAAAAATGGGTTTCTTAAGAAAAAAGAAAAAGATAAATGATGAGCCAGAGTCACAAACCTATGTGATAGTTTATTTTTTCTTCAACTTATATCAATTCAGTCTCAAGTTTTCCATTAATAGCAGCTACAAGTTGGTAATTACTTTCTTATTTGTACAGTCTTTAAATATATCTTAACAAAAGTACACTGCTTTTAAATATTCATTTTCTAGGTGGAAAAAAAAGCTATGTATGATATTAGTTTACATGCTTAAGCATTTAGAATATACTTGTAAAAAAGATAATCAAATGTATGTTTAGGTAGTAATATACATTGAAAAATAGGACTAGCTTCAGTAATCTTTACTTTTCCTAACAAGGCTGTATATTGTCACCCTGCTTATTTAACTTATATGCAGAGTACATCATAAGAAACGCTGGACTGGAAGAAACACAAGCTGGAATCAAGATTGCCGGGAGAAATATCAAGAACCTCAGATATGCAGATGACACCACCCTTATGGAAGAAAGTGAAGAGGAACTAAAAAGCCTCTTGATGAAAGTGAAAGTGGAGAGTGAAAAAGTTGGCTTAAAGCTCAACATTCAGAAAACAAAGATCATGGCATCCAGTCCCATCACTTCATGGGAAATAGATGGGTAAACAGTGTCAGACTTTATTTTGGGGGGCTCCAAAATCACTGCAGATGGTGACTGCAACCATGAAATTAAAAGACGCTTACTCCTTGGAAGAAAAGTTATGACCAACCTAGATAGCATATTCAAAAGCAGAGACATTACTTTGCCGACTAAGGTCCGTCTAGTCAAGGCTATGGTGGTCATGTATGGATGTGAGAGTTGGACTGTGAAGGCAGCTAAGTCCCGAAGAATTTATGCTTTTCAACCGTGGTGTTGGAGAAGACTCTTGAGAGTCCCCTGGACTGCAAGGAGGTCCAACCAGTCCATTCTGAAGGAGATCAGCCCTGGGATTTCTTTGGAAGGAATGATGCTAATGGTGAAACTCCAGTACTTTGGCCACCTCATGAGAAGAGTTGACTCATTGGAAAAGACTCTGATGCTGGGAGGGATTGGGGGCAGGAGGAGAAGGGGACGACAGAGGATGAGATGGCTCGATGGCATCACTGACATCATGACTGGCATCATGGACGTGAGTCTGAGTGAACTCCGGGAGTTGGTGATAGACAGGGAGGCCTGGCATGCTGCGATTCATAGGGTCGCAAAGAGTCAGACACGACTGAGTGACTGAACTGAACTGACTTTTTAGAAAATAAAATATTTTATTTTGGAATAATTTTAGATTTGTAGAAAGGTTGCAATAATAGCACAGCAAAGTCCTGTATCTAATAATCTATCTTTATTTTTCTATACAGTAAAATGTGATCTCAAAGCAGATATAAAGATTAGTGAACATAAAAGGTTTTATGAAAAACGACACATTGACTTCAAGATTGCTACAAGGGAAAGAGTACAACTATCACTCCTTTACCCTCTGAATACATACTGAAGTGACAGCAAAGCCCCAACACAGAGCACGGAAAGAGACCATCAGGGATTCCCTTGGCAAGGAACCCCTTCTCACCTGGGCCATGCAGGCTCCAGCGGTGACAGCTGGGCACAGCCCACCCAGTTAGGGGATTTCAGACACTGCATACAGCTACTACCAGGACGGGGCAGGTGGATGGTGTAACCAAGGAAGTTCTCCCTGAAGAGGGAGAATTGTGACTAAGACCTGGATGAAGACACATGTGCAGACCTGACTGAGCAGAGATACAGATAAACACATTTCTGGAAACAGTTCAGAGAAGGCCCCAGTCCACAGTATTATTGTTGGATGGGAGGCAGATGTGTCCTGCACAACTCAGGGAAGATTCTGTACTTGGAAATGTCAAATACAAAGACTATATTTTGAACTGTGGACCACCCCCCACCCCCGACCCTCCACTTCCCAAATGCCTTGAGATTACCAGGTATACAAAGATTGGGCTGAAGGTTGGAGGATTCTTCCCTAAAGAATCTGAAAGTCCTCAGGGCAAAGACTCACACATGCTGGCATTTAGGGTTCCCCATTAATGACTGCTCTTGGCTGGATGACTCTAAAGTAAAGCCTGCCAGCCTCGGAGCACTCTGATCCATGCATAAGTTTCCAAGCAGTGTTCTGTAACCTGAGTCTTAAATGCAAAGAGACATCAAGGGTCAACAAACAGTTGAAGAACACTAGCCATATGAAAGGGAGACTAAGACAAATCAATGAAGAGAGTGACTACAAAGAAAACACAGAGAACAAGAAAGGGTTCTTAGAAATTAAAAAGACACAGGTAGAAAAACATGAGCAGGAAAGTGGTATAAAGGATACCAGTCCAAGAAATCTGACATCTGCCAACACTCAGCTTTGGAAAGAGAGAAGTAAAACACAGAGGAGGAAGTCAAGTCTACTTCAAGAGAATCTTCCACAGACAGGGGATATAAACTTCGAACTGAGTGGGCCTGTAGGTGGCCAGCAAATCAGTGCAAAACACAAGGATGAGAAATCCTCTGTTTTCAGGAAACACAAAACCCCACAGAATCCACCACCACGTGAGACCTTCCATTAGCAACACTGATGCCAGAGCACAGTTGAGGAGCCTCACCAAACTCTGAGGGAAAATCTCTTTGTACCTGTAACTTTAGTCCCTGCCAAACTGTAAAGTATGACAAACGCATTTTTTTTTCAGAAATACAGAACTAGAAAATGTACCTCTAAGACAGGTTACTTGAGAATATTCCACAGCAAAGTAAGGGATGAAATACTGAAATCCAGAAAGAAACAGATCCAACCCAGATGAACAAAAAAGGGAAAAATAAGATGAAAATCGATCCAGAACAGAGCAAAGTATAAAAGAGTTGAGGATGGAGTTATCCAATAAAATAAAAATGGATTTAATACCATTCTGGAGAACATAGAACAAGTAAGCAATAAAGGCATACAAAAACAGAGGCATGAAAAAAAGGAAAGACAAAATACATTAAAAAAAAACTACTTGATGATAAAATTCTACCAAATAAAATGAAGCAGAATAAAGATGTCATAAAAGGACTGTGATATAGCTGTGATAAAAGGTGGTAGCCGAATATCAAGTCCATTACAATATGTAGTTAGGTATAAACAACAGTGGGCATTACGGTTTGCAAACAGAAAATAAAAGCTGTAAACATCAACAAAGTGGTAACAATAATGATGATGATAATGACTGATGTTATTAAGAGAGCTTATAAATTGAGAGGCTGGTGGGGGAACACGTAGAAGAGCACTCATTTCCTAATTCTTCATACAGGGAGATAATCAATACTAATAAAAACTGAAAAGTGAATGACCATGTTCTCAGCTCCTACTTATTTTTATAATCTTTTCCTTAATTTTAAGGGAAATCTTTTAGAAGCTAGTATTTCTTTTGGCAGAAGAAATATTTGTCTGAAGTTCAATGATTCAGAAATTTTATGGTGTTTATTTCTCTTTTTCACCTAAAATTAAACTTAAAATAGTTTTTATTTAGAATTCATAATATGGGCCCATATATTTAAAAACCTTTTTAGCATCTGTTTATTTATCAGAAATAGATGTCTGGAACGGTATACCCCTAATGCCAATGACGGTATTTCTAGACAGTAGAATTTTATGTTAGTTTTTTGCTTTTACTTTTATACTTTTCTGTATCACTTGACCTAAAAAACATACAGACATATGTATATTTCACAACAACAAGGCCACTTTAAAAATGTCATGGAACTTTAATTAGTTCTACTCACCAATAGCTTTGGTATAATGTCTTGCTCCAAGAAGTAATTCTGGGGCTCGGTACCAGAATGTAACTACTACTGGATCCAAATCTGCTAAAGGCTTCAAAGGTGAATTAAATAATCGGGCAAAGCCCATATCAGCTGTAAAAAATAATAATAATAATAATAACAATGCTAAGTAAATAGATTTTTACAAATGTAATTGATAACTCTAATTTTACTATTATTATTTAGTAAGATATGAAAAACGTGAATTCTGTGGGAAGAAAAACCAACAAAACATCTCACCCCTTTCAGAAGTCTAAATATGAGCCAAGGTTGAGATCTTCATTCATTGCAAACTACTGCCAGTGGGTTACAGACTCACTCTGCTGCCTGAGGTCCAGGGTGACCCTACTCCTCCGGGCAGATTTCCTTCCATCTGTCTTACCACCGGGGGACAGGGCTGTGCAGCCAGCCGCATGTTCGTTCTTTTCACTGGTCACAAGTACCAGGGAACTAGATCAGTTAGGGTAAGGCTTCCCGTTATCTGCATCAGTGAGCACGCTCACTGGTATAAGCTGATGTACAGTATGACAGTACCACTATTTCCCCCCATTTATTTGGGTTGAGTTTTTTCTTTAATTTTAAAGAATTGTGTTTGGTTTTTTAAGCCGGAAAAGACTTTAAAGATCATATAATTCAATCACCTCCTTTTTCAAATGAGGAAACTGAGGGCAGAAGAAACTGATTTGACAAATGTCAACAACTCGTATCTCAGAGCTGGAGCTGTGTTGAGATACAGTTCACAGCATTTCGCACAGTTTACTATGTAGTGCAGTTATTCAGGCACAGCTGTTTGTCCTAATGAACCATGATCTCACAGATAAAAACGTTTTGGTCTCGCTATCCCTTGGAACATCAAGTACAGTGTCATTACACAGGGCTGCCAAATACACATTGAATGAACAATCACTAGTCATACCACCTATTCAAAAATTTCAAGATTCATCCACCATCTGTTTGATTTTGCTCTCTTAATACACATTCTTAATGAAGCAGGCCTTAATCAATCTACTTACAGAGGTTAAAAAAACTAACACAGAAATGTGGCAAAGAACTAAAACCATGAGTCGGATTACTAAATACTGATTTACAGAAGAATGTATCTTAAGTGTGACTACTTTAAGCTCTTGATATCCCCCAAGCCTGTCAACATCATACATGTAACACAGAAATAATTCCAAACGAGATTATTTTTAATATATAAATTTTCCCCGAGTCTTACAGTAGCGAACACATCTGTAAATACTGTCTGGCTGGGTCTTTTAGATTGTGCATGCTTTGAACTTACATTTGAATTTGATGCCACCACACTGGTTGGATGAAATCTGCTAAATGCACACCTAAGGACCTAACAGGCATTTGACGCTACGTAAGGACCGACAGGGCCTGGTTCTTAAAGCAAGCCAATTGACCAGGAGCATTCTGAGATGCATCAAATGTTTGTCAAGAATTGTTTGTCAAGAATTTTGCAGTTTATATCAAGGGTATTTTCTGAGTCTAATTAGAAGGAGAAAATGGGATTGGAGGATTTAAAGGGGAGGGTAGAAAGAAGGGTTGGGAACACCTGGGTTTTTCTTTGCTGGTGAAGTGGTACAAATCAGCTGATAATCCCAATTTATACTAAATTTGGCAATCAGAAATTCCTATTTATTTTGTTATATACTCCCATAATCCTGCTGCTTTAAAATTAAGATAATTTGGTTACTACATTTCTTCTATTCACACACAAACTAAATAAATGTCACAAACACAACTTGGAAACGACAATGAAAAAAACAGGATAAATAAATCTAGCTCTATCCTTATAAGTTATCAGACCAGAAATGGGTAAAATTTTGCACTGATACATAAGAAAACAGAGCTATTAGAAAACATGCAGAGGTACAGAAAGCTCGTTAATTCTTTTCCCTTCAGGCAAAGGCTCGTTAGAACCTACCCAGCCTCAGTGATATTCTTGTAATCCCTGACCTAGATGAGGCTAACAGAAGGATATGTTCGGATGGACCTGGCTCAGGGAAACAGAACTGATGGTATGATTAGTAGTTTGCTGTACGCCCTTAGGACTAAAGGCGAGGTTGGCTTCTAACAGGGATAGAAGCCACTCACCTCTACAGGCTATTTTTAATGAAGGCAAAAAATTTCTAAGAAACTCACATGGCTTATTTTATAATTAGAACACTCAGTCTCTAAAGATTGTCTGACACCTTTTGAGAGTGTGAAACATTTTTCACTTTTAATGTATACTCTTTAGAAATGGCTTTGATCACATGGAACTATATGAATAAATGCATATTATTACAGCAAAAATTAGAAGTGATAAAGCTGCCTGCAAAAGTTTTAAAAGAGTGCTACGCTGTGACTTATCAAAGATATAACATACCAATTTTTACTCTTCCTCGCTCAGGACCTTCACCCATAACTAAAATATTAGCAGGTTTCTGTGGAAACAAAATAGTGTTTTTTTTCAGTAGACAGTAGTGGTTTCTTTTAAATAGACAATACGCCAATATAACATAAATCCACCTTTAAAAAAACCACATTTACTCAAAAATTAAAATCAAACACAGGAAGTCACCAAAGAAGCTTTGTGTGTGTGTGTGTGCGCGTGTGTGTGTATGGCAAGTAATATGCAACTTCATGAAGGCCAAATACGGTAGTGCTTTCTCCAGGCAGAGCAAGGGCTTTTCTTGGCGCTGTTATCAGTCTGCTTCACTACTGCGGAACATCTGGCAGAAAGTTACAATGCTCTGCTTCCTTCTAACTCTTTCAATTATATAAAACACCCTGCAACTTTAAGGGGAAATGCATCTTCAAATATAATACTGTATTATTAAAATAGCAAGTTAATTACAGGGAAGGGGCCACCTGATAGCTTTTTTTTTTTTTTTTTTTTGGAAACCACATAGTATATATCTATGTTTCAAACAAATTATAGAGAAATCAATGTGAGAGCCTTTTCTAAATGAGTTAGCAGAGTAGCAGAAATTCTCCATGACCTGAACAGTTCTCATTTTTAAATAAAAAAGTAAACTAACATATTAAAATGAGATTTTACAAAAGTAATACTTCAAACAGTTTTTAAATGTCTAAAAACAGCAAGATTAACTGTCATCTAAAACCCGTTATGGTGGTGTATCTACCACACTAACATGCAATGTAAGGGCTGCCCCTCTTGAGGAAAAAGAGAGAAGGGAAGAAGGCAGAGGAGGAGGGAAGGCGGCGGCCACAATCTCTCTCAGCTGCCAGCCTGCTGTCCGCCTGACCTGACTGCAGTACTATCAGTCTGCCAAATAAGAGTGAAACCCGAGCTCAATCCCTTTCAAACACGGATCAAAGCAATCTTGAACATCAAATCCAAGATCTTAATGAAGGCTGTGTACAGTGGGAACCAGGTCACAGGCTCCCCTGACCATATTTAACAACAGCCTCTATGCTATTACTGACAAAATATGACTTCCAGGACATTACTCTACCAACTACCAAAGATCAAAATTATTTCTTTATCCTCAGCGAAAAAACACTGCTGAAAAGGCAGTGCACACATTTCAAAGGTTGAAAATTCTGCAGCTTTTCAGGTGAGGAAACGCGGCACCAGAGAGTGACTGGACTGCTCTGAGTGCGACGGATGACCTGGGGCAGCAGCAAGGATCCAGCCTGTCCCTGAGCAGAGCCGCCCCCTTCCCAACATGCCCTGCTGAGAGTGATTTATACAGCCAGCTTTAAACGGGTGTGTATCACCACAGTCATGATGTTCTGCTCAAGAAAACGTTTCCAGAACCTCTCTCATCACACCCATTCCTGCCCCAAGACAGCAGGGCAAGCACAAGGAAGTGCAGGGCCGATAACACTCCCCATGAGCCACGTGGAGCTGCCAATCACAAACAGCACTGCCCATCGCTGACACCAGAGGAGGCCCTGCTCCAGAGCAAACCAGGGCTCAGGGACGCTTGTGGAATGTGAAGGCAGGGGTGGGCAGAGGCACAGGCAGCCTGTCCACCTGACTGGGGGTGGGGCTCAGGAGGGGACCTGGCGTCTAGGCTAGAACTCTCTTCTCATGGGCCATCAGGGCAGGAGCCCCGAGACATCTCTTGAACCCCATTTTGATTCTCCTCCCATCAACTCTGCCTTCTCTACCATCACCAGGGCTCACTTCCTAAGAGACAAAGCTGATCACGTCACCCCCTTGCTTAAAATCTTCCAGAGTAACAGGGGAAAATTATTAGGAAAACAGTGGAACAGAAAATGATAGACACACTGATTACAACTGGGTTAAAAAAAAAAAAAAAAGTGCCACGAGTAAGGACTAGAAGAACAAAAAAGGTTAGTGACAGGTAGGGATGAACTTTTTCACAAGTTGCTTTGAATGCTTTTCTTGTGCTTTAAATGCTTCATCTTTCACAGCCCCTCCCAACCTGTGCTGTGAATAGGGAGAAGTCTTCAAGGTGGGAGGCCAGGCGCCTGCAAGCTCCTTTTGAGGACAAGGACGACTCCCCCTACCCCAGGGCATGGCCCTGCCACAAGTGTATTACATGACTCTCCTGCTCTGTGCCTAGCCAGACCTTTTTCACAACTACGTCAGTGCTGGCCCTGTATTTCTGTCACAACAACTTTCCTTTCCTCTGTGTTACTTGGCAACGTCTGGTTCTCCACTCGCCTTTTAAAGATATAATACGCGAATATACCCTGATTACAAACAGGCCACATAGTTAAAAGAGTCTAAAGAGTCAGAGACTCTTCCACTACCCGTCACTCCTCTACCGCATCCCGAACACCACTCCCTCCTCCAGAGTTACCAGCTGATTATCTGGCTTGCTGTGATGGATTCTGCTAGCACTCAAGTGCTCCTAAAAGATTACTTCCGCTTCTGGCAAAAGTACAAGCACAGAGGGGCATCTCTTTCTTCCTTCCATTCTAGATAGAGTGAAAAAACTCCCTCTTTTGATTTCTTACTCATTCAGCAGCTGCGTTTGGATCTGAGAAGCCCTGGGGTGGGTGGTACTGGTTAGCCTGCTACTAGGCAAAGGGAGGGGAAAAAACCCCTCTCTTGGTCTTCATTTTATTATACACTCAATGGACTGGCCATATCCCAAGCAGCTTGGTTCTGAGCCTCGGTTCGGAACAGTTTCTCCGTCAAAGTCTGGCCTGGTATTAGGGTTTGGGGCCAAAGCTCCAGCTAATAATTAGAACTTTTTCTACTAGACGACTCACTGCCTGCCTACTGCACGATCTGAAGTAAATCTCAGGGCTGAGGCACTAAGCAGACTTAAATTAGTGGATTTAAGTTCAGCTTTGGCATGTTATATAGTCAGAAACAAAAGAGAACGGTGTTCAGTGCTGTTTTAATAACACTATTTATAAGCAGTGAGTCGCTCCCCATGGGATCTCCCACGGTGCCATTCCACAGGCCCCAGAGAGTGACAATTTGATTTAGGAGACAAATGCCACACTACATTTCTTTTGAGAATGTAACCTAATGGAAAGTTCAAGAGAAAATGGCAGAAAAACCACAGAGATCATGAATACTCTTGTATTTGTTTAATCAGTATTAAGGAATACATCAAAAGACTTGATTTTTTTTTAGTACTTAATGCCACACAGACAATACTATATCCTCCAAAAGGCTAATCTCTTTCATCTTTGTCTATCAGTGGGAGAACCTGATAGCCCTAGGGCCAAACACAACAACAATCATGACTTTAGTAAACTGCAATCAAACATAATCATCTTAAAGGAATATACAGAACTTTGCTGGTGACATTTTGATGAGGCACCTCCCCTCATGAAACTATCTGCTGCTACATACAGCAAAGGTCCAATGTAACTTAAAAAGTATTATAGCATCACGACAACATCTTCAAGAATAGTTATCTTACTCACAGAAGTGACTACAGGACACCTTTATTGCCTGCTGAACAATGAAACAGATGGATGAAATACTTTTCGAAGTCTACTTATTTGATTATTTGAAACTATGCCTTGAAACAAGCCTTTCTCTTGTTTTCTTTCTCCCAGAAGAAAAACTAGTTTTGTATTAGGTTGGTATGGAAAAACTTAAATGAACTTTTTGGCCAACAGGAAATTAAAGAGTGTGCCCTTGTTTTACAGTCTCACGGCTTTTCTTCTTGTTTTATGTTGTTGTGCTCCAAAAGTCTCCACTGCTATTTCCTAGAAAAAGATGCCTGTGTTACAGAGATAACCATTCCTGGTGAGACTTTCTGCTCTCCAGACTCTGTCACACTGGGAAACATCACACTGATGACTCTGGCAAACAGCAGAGATGGTAAACTGGTTTCATTTAAGGGCCCAACTGTGGAAGAAAACTAAAAGCTGCCGGGAACTGCATCTTGAGAAAGACAGGACCTGGGCTAGTCAGGAAACTGCCATTATCAATTAGAGGTATCTCACACAGGTACAGAATTGTACAACGCTGGCATCTCTGTTAAGCTAACTGGAAAAACTTTTTATTCTAGGAATGAAGCCAGGGTCTTCATGTGTTCACTGACTTTATCAAGGCAAAATGGAGACTCTGAGTCCGTAAGAAGAGCTGATTTTTAATGGATCTAGGAAAAGGAGACAGCGATACACAAGTAACCACTGTCAAGTGCTGCTCTCCAAGATCTGTTTGGAACTAAACTTACACACTGTAAACAACACAGCCTGGTGGCACACTTTCTGGACACTTGATAACTCTCAGTTTGGTTGTTAATCATTGTGTGCCATAATACACACCGATCTGTATTTCAAATGACACTTTTCAATTGATGATGTCTAATTCTTAAGAAAATATTTCTGCTTTTACTTCTAGTTTTGTGTTCTGAGAGATTATTGCAGAATCTGTATCTTTATGAATACTTATTATGTATATCTTTATCTTATACTACACACAATTTTTCTAGACATACATTTTTATTGAATGTTTATTTATATATATATTTTATTTCTAGGCTGTGCTGTGCACATTGCGGGATCTTAGTTCCCCAACCAGATGTTGAATCTGGGCCCTAGGCAGTGGAAGTGCAGAATTCTAAGAACTGGACCACAAGGGATTTCTAGGTAATGCATATTTTAAAATATATTATTTTATATGTCCCTAAATGCCAAGCAATTCTACTGTATCACATTGCTTCATTCTATAGTTTTTGCTTATTCTTTAAACAAATTTGTCAAAATCTGATTTAAAGTATATTAAGGTACCTAATTATATATTCCTAATTCCTTCTATACAACTGCCAAATTGAACAAACCAAGCTTATTGGTGTATATTTCATTATTTCAATCATTCTGCTGTTATAAAATGTGCTTCAATCTTTTGAAATAAAACATACTTTTTTTACCACACCCCGTGGCACATGGGATCTTAGTTCCTTATCAGGGATCAAACCTGCATCCCCTGTGCTGGAAGGCAGGGTCTTAAATATCTGGACCACCAGGGAAGTCCCTTGAAATAAAATATATTTTATCTGATACTCTAATTTTTTTCTATATGTGAACAGACACAGACTCTAGACCCAGAGTTCTCAACGTTTTTTCTTCCCCTAAAAACTTTGGGGAATATAACAGACTTCTGAAGATGAGGAAGTATGATTAAATGCTTAAGAATAGGCTTAAAAAAAAAAGGATCCCATCAACTATTAGTTCGGTGACCTTTACCTCCATTTTCTCACTTATAAAATATGGATAAAAATAATGACAAGTGAGCGTTGCAAAGATAAATTTTGCTAATGTACATGAAAGACAACATAATGCTTGCTTGATATAGTAAAAGTCCAAAATATAACAATAGCTAACACTATAATCTGTTAACAGTGACTCACAACTGAAGTGATTTAAGTAGAAACTCCTGGGGGCAGGGTACCCATGTATGATTGGATAATACCACCAAGATGATTTTTCTGTATCACCCTAAGAGATGCCCCTAATTTGTTTTTATCTAGATGTTAGTCACTTATGCCTTTTACAGATCAAAAAAACTATTTATTATTACTAATAGCCTCTTAAGAATTAAAGCAATAAAAATACAGATTCCTATAGGAGATTAAAATCCAGAAAAGTACAACGAAAGTAAAATTTACCTGAAACTTCACCTCAGTTAGGTCATTACAAACATTTTGGTGGACATAATTCCAGATTTCTCTAAATCTACATTATTACATGTATATAAATATCTTAGAAAAGCCCTTTTGATTCCTGTATTAACAGTGAAGAAATAATAAATAAATGTACAGCACTACTGTATTGATCCTACTTTATTTAGCCTCCCCTACCATAGCTCCTTAGGTTATTTTTAGACCAGAAGAGCTCTAGGACATTGTCAGGTAACAGTGAAGTCAGAAGGATAACAGCTGCTGACATGCTTACACACCTAGAGGTTTCCTTCCTTCCTTATTTTTATAAAGAACTTCAATCAGAAATGAATATTAAATTTTGTCAAACACTGAATTTTGCAAAGTTTTACATTTACAACTACTGAGATAACCGCAGTATTATTCTCCTTGCATTATTAATATGAATTCTGTCAACAGGTTTCCAAATACTGAATCACCTTCACATTCTTGAAATGAACTTCATTTACCTGGAGTAATCTTTTAATGTTCCTCTGGATCCTATTAGCTAATATTTTATCTAAGATATAAGCAAAAATGTTTATACGTGACGCTGACCGGCTGTATTTATTTGGTTTGTGTTTAGGATAGATTCTGAGTTACCTGTCTCACAGGTTAGAAGGCTGTTGAGGAACTGCAGGAAGGGGAATGACATGGTGTGCTTTGCTTTCTAGAGGTCATTCTGATTGCTACGTAGATACTGGACCACAGAAACGTAAGACTGCAAGGAGGGACGATCACGTGCTTGTTTTTTCAGTAATCCAAGTACCCTGGATTAGAATAGCAGTGATAGAAACGATAAGAAGCAAAGTCAAGAGGCAGGAAATGGACTGCAAAAAATTCAACTGTGTGAGCTGGGCGGTCAGGCTGCTGAGGACCAATGGGCAGGAATGAGTGAAACGCACGAGCAGACCTGGACGTTTGCTGGGGAAGCCCAAGCCCACAGCCTGAAAGCAAGAGGGCCTGAAACCTTCCTGTCAGTTGGCACCTGTCCGCTGGGCAGGCCCAGGGAGGCCAAGCTATGGGGGGCATAAGCCCTGCTCATCTGCCCTTCCCTCCCTGGCTAACTCTTCCCACAGCGTCTTCTCCCTGAAAACAAACACTACAGTTGACTTTTCTTTGAGAAAAGATGCTGGTCAGACGACTGGGACCAACGGCCAGCTGTGCTACTTCAAATTAGAGTTACAGGAGAGTCTTACTGTACTTCAATCTGAAATGTGTTCTGAAGGGAGCGCTGATAAGAATCCAGCTATTCAATCAATAAATATTTATCATGCAACTAATATGTGCTATCCTGGGTGCTAAAGATATACCAGTAAGTGAAATGGATAAAGTTCGCACACCTAAGGTTCTTATTCGCAGTCCTAGGGCAACCTAATGATGGACTGGAACTAAAATGCACTGACTGAACATTTATTATGTGCCAGACAATCTAATATTTCACTCTCCATCAAAGAGACAAAAATATGGGTCTGGCTCCATTTTATGTTAAAAAAAAAAAAAGAAAAGATATATGTGACTTAAAACTCAGATAATCTTCTATTTCTAGCCAATTTTCAGGATTACTCAAAAATATAATCTTCACTGTTTTTTTTTTTTAAAGCTCAATTAAATTATTTAGAGTATCTGTTTTGTCTGGTGAGAAATAGGACTTCAAAAAGATTTTAGCATCTTGCTGATCAAGGCTCTGAAAAAATTTATCAAGAATCTGAAAGTAGATGAGAAGCCACATGCAAACTAAGTAACATAGTGTTTTTATAATCTGCCCACATAAGCAGGTACAATGTCTGGAGCTGCACTATTTAGTAAAACAAAGTGGACCATTTTTTCATTATTTATAAACAATAGAACATGGTTCATTGTGTGTGCTCAATATCTAAATTACACAAATGTGGCATATATTAAGAAACTAAAGGGACTGTTTACAATCAAACACTTTCAAGAAAGAAAACTGTCCAACTGTCATTTAAGTCAACATACTACAGAATAAACACAATATTCATTATGTTAACCAAAAGTAATGCAAACCTCATTTTAGTTTGCCTTAACTCATTCTTATCAATAAAACCTATGTTTCATCTTCAAGTCTAAATTTTATGGATACAATTTTGTATGTTTCCCTAGTTATACAATTAGACAAATAAGAAAATTGGAGTAAATCCTTGGAGATTCCATTTATTCCCAGTAAATGACGCAAAACTCAAGTAATAAGCACTGATTGATCCTGACAATCACAAAGCATTTTTCTTCAAAAAAGCTCTGTTTTAAAGAAACATGCTTAATACATTCCCAACACTCATTTCTAGGAAGCTAAGCACAGAAAAGGAGCAACAACAGCAGTCAGAACAGAGGCCCTGAACACAGTCTCCTTTCTTCCCAGCTGGCCAATCAATTTGTTTCTTTGCTTCTTTCAGCATTTGGACAGTGTCACGGTCCTTTCTGCTTCCCCTGTCCCCTAAAGAATGTACTGCCCCCTCCTTTTAGGTAGACAAAAAAGTGTATGCATGGCTTTTTTTTCCTTAATAGCAACCATCCTCTACTGACATAAAACAAATACACTAAACAACACTGAATATTATGTGAACTTTAATAAAAGACTAAATAGGTATTTTCTTCTGTTTCCTTCTCTATGATTATAACATGTTAACTGCAACCTATTAGAAAATTCAGGACAGTATTAAAGGAGGAAAGTGAAACTTGCCTGAAATTCTCTCACCTATAAATAAACCCTACTTAGAAAAACATATTCCCCACAGGGCTACTGCTATTCAACATGATTTTATTATCAGTGTAAATACATTTGCATAAAATATTAAAGTACTTATAATTAGAACAAAGTATTTTCTACAGACTTGAACTTCTCTTTTCCTAAACATATAAAGTACTTTTGGGCAACAGTCTAAGACCAGCGGCTTTCAAACCTTCTTGAACACAACCCACAGGAAGAAAATCACTCATTATGGCCATAGTTAAACACACACACACACATACACACATACAACTGAAACAAAAGCTACATGAAGCAACAACCTGCCTCAAGACATATGATGTACTCTGATATTTGCTCTGTTCTACTCTATTCCATTAAACAAATTTTAAAAAGGCTGGTTGTGTTGTGTGAGTTCCCAACTCACAGCTTATAATCTGCAATTTAAAAATCACTGACCTAGAGGGGAAAATCCCTAAATTCAGTGATCCAGCTTTGAAAATAATTAGCTAAGTAACCAGAATCAGGTCATTTAATCTCTTTTCTTCTGAGTTTTCCACTTCCTTGTACAGAGCTCAGCAGTCAATAAGAAAATGAATCTAAAAATCCCAAGCAAACCAACTAGTTATATTACTGTTTGCAAACTTTAGTATTAGTAAGCAAATTTAATAAACCAGGTGATCTTTTACTCAAATAAGAAGAATCAGATCAAAAACACAATAATTCATCATGTTATAATCAGTAATTAGTTGCCTTCATAAAGAAGGCCCTATGATACTGAGTCAATGGCTCACTCTGAGATTTTGATCGTACTGAACAGTTGCTAGGAAACCAACTCATCCTTCACCAAGCACAGTTAAACTCTCCCCCCACCACCAAGTGATTCCAAGTTATCCAATATAATCAAAATAAACTGCAAGGCAGCAGCACTATCAGATTTTTTTTTTTAATAAGCCAGATTAAACAGCTCTGAAATAGCTTGAGCATTTTATAAACATGTTTATGCAATGGTCCACTGGGCTATTTCACCTCACATACTACACATGACAAGACATCCCCCTGGGATACTTCCAAAGGAAATCTCTGCAGACATTTATTTTTTAGGAAATTTTACTGTGGCAAAAAACTGTGTAAAAAACAAAGAACCTATTTTGCAGTGAATGCCGTGTCACTGAGCTATAATCACCCCCCTCCCTGCCAAAAGAAAATATTCTGAATTGTTTTAGGGCAGGAGTGACCAACTTCAGATAGCTGTAATACTCCAAAACACTCCAAATTTCATATACAGCCTTGTAATTCAGCTTAAAGGAAAAAAAAATTACAAAAGTTATAGTATATCTTACATTATCCATTTGGTACAAGAGGATGAAAATATAGCCTATGTGCCTGGGAGCTCCAAGTTAATTACCACTATGATAAAATCATTAAAGTAGTAATTAAAATGAAATTTGGGGGAATAGTCGATTTTTTAAAAAATGGAACACATTAATGACCATATGAGGACTGATATACACTTAATGAAAGTTAATGGCAAACAGGTAAGTCATAATAACTACTTCTCTACTCCCTACTGAATTCCTTTGGAAACAAGTCAAAAGCACAAGTCTTTAATACTTACTTAAATACAGGTAAATCATTTTATTTGACTGTAAATCATTTCTGTTAAGTCTTATATAGCTAAATGAATATTTTCAACAAAAAGCACAAAATTCAGCCAACAATGAATTCACTAGAAAATTTTAAAAGAACAACTATCAGCTAGAAATTAAAATACTGACACTGTGATTAGAAATGACCTGGTCTGCTAAATGTAGGATTAAAGTGAAACACCGGTGATGCAAGTTCAGAATAGTTGGAACGTACAGAAGAGAGGCATGCCCACCCCCACCCCATTAACAATTAAAGAATAATTCACACAGAAAGGACTTCCAGAAGTTCTGGAAAGAAAAAAGTGAGGGATGTAAATCAACAATGATGAAAACGTTCCACCCTTAAGAGTAAAGGAGAAAAATTGGAAAAAATAAACGACATAAAGTGAACATCAGAACAAACAGACAAAGGGCCAAGAAATAGGTCTCCCTGGGAGGAACAAAAATCTGGGGGAGAGGAAGGGAGAGATGGATGAAATCAACAGATCACTGTCATTAGCTGAATGGTTTTTGAACTAACTGATAAGAGCTGAGTTCTTTTCAGTGGAAAGGCTGCTGCTGAAAGGACTTAAAATGTGGTATGAATAGAAAAGAATTTTTTCTGCACTGTTTAACTGCACTAAATCATAGCAGAGATAAGAGAGAGTGAAGGGAAGAAGTGCAGCAGAGTCTGTGTGCGTCCCTAGATACGGAGAAGTGTCAGGTAACCTCGGAGATAAGCTATGGGGAATAACCTTGGAGAGCACTTTGCTTCTGTTACAGATGGGCTAGTTCTTTCATTCACTCCGTGTAAGCAATACTGTATACATTACTGTGTATTCCACAGGCACTGGGAAGTCTACAAAGATACAAGAAGTCCTAGACTTTGCCCTCAGGAACTTACCATCAGACAGAGGAGTACAATTACCCAATTAGTAAGCACCCCAGGGGTAGTTCAAAATAATGCTACAGGGCTTAGAAGTAAACATTCTCACTCTCAGCTAGTGTGACTGGGGTGGTGGGTGCTAGGGGCTTTTCTAGGTAGCAGGAGCAGAGCTTTAAAGGATGAATAGAATTTCAAATGCTGGAGATGAAGGGAGGAAGGCATTTAGACAGGCAGGACAACCTCTGGGTTGACTGGAAAATAAATATAAAGAATGAGATAAAAGAAAAACAGGAGACTGGAGCCAGACCATAGTGGTGTTTTTAATCTTCAATTTGGCAACATGCATACTAGTGAGAAGTGTTTTTCAAATTCTTAATCTATCACAGAATTTTTCCTAGGAAGAGAAAAATTACTGAGCTTGAAATTTCACAATTGCACAAGAAAACAACAACAAAATTTATAAAGTTTTATTAAAAAAAAGTCATTTCCACTGACAGAGCCTAGACAGTGAACTGGCTGGACATCCTCAGATAGGCCACAGTGGAGTCACTGGTGGTCACACGCTTGCCCACGTGCTCTAACTCAATCCCAGAGGCCTACACACACCTCAAAGGGGAGTTCAGTCACCACTGCTGGATCAAGCCGGGCTTCTACACAAAAAGGAGTGAATATGACTTCGGTGCTTCAAGCTTTTTACTAGACTGGGCTCAGGAAAAAACCACCAACCAATCAGGCTAATGGACTTCAAACTTGTCCTTATTTTGAGTTACTAAAACATATCTTTATTTGAAGCTTTACTAATATTTCACACTTAGTTTTTCTTTATGGTACATACGGAAAAAAAAAAAAAAAAAAAAAAAACCTTAATATTCCTTAACTCAACAAAACCCTATTTTATGTAAGCAGATAATTGGGAGGTTGGGGCAGGGGAGAATATGCACAACATAACCCTGAAATACCTTTTCCCACGTTGCATGTGTCTCAGTTGGCCCGTTTAAATAGGACGGCTATTTTGGGTGTTACCTTGGCTGGACCATAGTGCCTACACATCTGGTCAAAGAGTATTCTGGATGTTTTTATCAAGGTGTTTTTTGGTGAGATTAACATTTAAATTTGTGGACTCTGCGTTAAGTAGGATCACCCTCCATAATGTGGGTGGGCCTCACTCCAAAACAAGAAGGAATTCTGCCAGTGGACTGACTATGGACTCAATTGCAACTCTTGCCTTAGGTCTGCCAAACATGCCAGCTTGACCTGCAGCTTCTGGACTGACCCTGCCTCCACAACTGCTGGAGGGAAGTGCTTAGGAGAAACCTTACTCTCTTCACACAGACCCAACTCTCTCTACACAGACCCGTTCTCTCTCTCCGGAGAACAATGACTAATACAGGTGGTAATGCCAGAATCAGGACTACAGACTGCTAGTCAAACAACTTTCATTTCCAAGGAGAGAATACAAGAAGAGGGGAAGGACATAGTCCCAAAGAAAGAGTAAAGTTACCTTACATACACCACTGTTTTATTTCTCTCTCCAGTTTACCTTGAATTCATAAATTATCTCATAAATACTGCATAGTTTTCCTTTCCAGCCCATTTCTTAGAACATCTGCACATGTGTACTTATTACTACATTCAGCCCAACAAGAGTTTCAGAATTATCAAGTCTCTTATTTCCTGTGGAGGATGACAGACCTCAGTTACTGATTTGCTACTACATAATAGAATTGGACATGGAACAACAGACTGGTTCCAAATAGGAAAAGGAGTACTGATGAGATGGCTGGATGGCATCACCAACTCGATGGACGTGAGTTTGAGTGAACTCTGGGAGATGGTGATCGACAGGGAGACCTGGCATGCTGCGATTCATGGGGTTGCAAGGAGTCAGATATGACTGAGCGAATGAACTGAACTGATCAGTAGTGACAAAATTAACTTTTATTTATTAAATGGTAAAGTTAACTATACATATCAAGCAAAAAACTCCATAACTCTTATCAACTCAAATCAGTATTTCTATTAACAATAAAGCCAATTTTATTAAGCAAAAGCTTCAGTAACACTCTGGACTATTTTCAAATGGTGTTTTCAGGGGATCTATGTTAATTTTCTACCTTGATATGAAGCTTCATGTGGCAAGTCAGCACCTTAACCAATTGATCCAATTCTTAACATTAACATCTACCCAGGTCGGATAAGGTTGGTAGGATAAGGTTGGTATCACCTCATTTCATCTAAACCTGACTGAAAAAGAGCAAAGATCATAATTAACTAGTAATTATACTGCAAATAATAACTGCTTGAGGAAAGTTTAAAAAAAAGGTCATGTCATACAGCTTCTGAAGAATATTCTTCAGAGTAAATAATTTTAATACTATATATATGAATATCTTATGTAGCTGTAGTTGAAAAATTATATACTATCCAACTCCAAAATTTGATTTTCAGTTGGCAGGAAGGTAGGCACAACTGTAATAAAAACTATGATTATGAATCTTTCCTTTAAGAACTGAAGAATAATTCAAGAGGCAGGGACCTGAACCAGTAAGATCCAGCTTAGGGGAGAGGTTATCACTTCAATGAGAGAATGGTTTAGTGAGTGTGCGATGCACAGAAGGGTCAGGCGTTTGGAAAGAGCACTAAGAAGCCAAGCATAGACATTACAGGAAACCATGCTTCAGACAGGAAAGCCAAAGGAGGCAGCAGCAGACAAATAACTGATTACAGTTTAGAAAAAACTGTGGCTGAACACACTTCTAAACAGATGGCAGCGGCCTAGCAAGAGGGGTACAGCACCAGGAGGGATTTGCTTCAGTGAACAGGAATATTTCACCCTGATACTGTTCAGAATTGCCAGTATCTGGTAAAGTGTAACTACTTTTAGTTTGTTTCATTATTATTTTTAAATCAGCTGCGGACAGTGCGTTCCTTTGTCACCTGCATCTGGGCACACTGCTCCACACCCCCTGTCTCCCAGGGCACCACCAACACAGACTTCTGAAATGATCTGCTTGACAGTGTCTCTATGCCAACGACAACTGTTCAGGCGGGGTCAATAGAAAGAACTCTCCCAAAAGAAATCAGACTTCAAAACTATTTTCATTACTTTCATTATTTCATAGTGTAGTTAACACTAATGTAAGCAGTTCAGGTATATTATGGGGCTTCCCTGGTGGCTCAGATGGTAAAGAATCCACCTGCCAATGCAGGAGACCCAGGTTTGATCCCTGGATTGCGAAAATCCCCTGGAGAAGGGAATGGCAACCCACTCCAGTGTTCTTGCCTGGAGAATCCCCTGAACAGAGAAGGTACATTATACATTAGATTCTTGCATGGAGAATTCCATGGACAGAGGAGGTATATTACATATTAATATAAAAATTAAATAGTGGTTTAAAAATCAGTTTGTGTTCATCTAATGAACATACATATTTTAGTGATGAGAAAATATTTAAATTAAAAATACAACATTATCTTAGCATAATTAACTCTAAGGGAGAAAAATGCCCTTTAACCAGATTCTATTCTTTTAAAATCATGAAAAATGCCAGGAGCTCAAAAGTAGTAACAGTTTTCCCTTAAGCTGACTCTTCTAAAAGCTGAAATTTATTTTCATTTTCATAAAGAGACAAAGGATTTTTCATATTTATGTTCTGTAAATTCACTGCTTGTAAATATCCTAATTCTATTAAAAGTAAAGTTTGCATAAGAGAAAAAGTTATTTCAACCAAACTTCTGATGTGTTACTGGTCCTACTGTAAATGCTTTTTCTAGGTTTGAGAACTGGAGATAAAATAACTGCCACCAAGTGTATTTCAAGGAGATTTACTGAAGACAGATGAAAGAACCAGAAGCTAAAACACCTGACTGAAGGCAGAGACGAACGCATTAAACACAGAGCACCCGGCAAAGAGCACACACGTGAGGGCAGAACAGCTCCACCTTATCAGGATGGAGACTTCGCCTGTGTACACATGTGATCAGAGACCATGCCATAGCTTCCAGCACTGTGTCTGTAACTGCTTGAAATGAAGGCCCTGCTACAACCCTAACTAGAGTCACTACATTTACAAAGAAAAGAATAAAAGCACAATGTAATTATGCAATATGAAAGGGGTAAACAGGAATCTGAAATTTAAATGATTTAAATATATAAAGCTTTCATGAACAAGCACAATTTAATCAACAATCTAATGCTATACATTTTTTAAGGGCATACACTATTCTGCGATGTAAAATAAAAATAAAGTCAATTTCTGAAGTCTTAAGAATTTAGTGTACCTTCACATGGCAAGGCTTCTTAATAATGTATTCAATCATGATTAATAAAGGCTATTGGCTGAGAGACTTCTACTAATATAGTGGGGTTCAAACAATAAGTAGTTGAACACTCCTCTTCTAATATTCAATTTCATATGCAGTAGGCTCCAAAGGTTGTATTTTCAAGTTATTCATAAATACACCAACTTCCAGAGTTTGTCTGGCATCTAATAATCAATGTAAAGCAAGCCAACGCTTTATTTACAGACTTAAAAGCTTAGCAAAACCAGTGTGGCCTCTTTCACCTCTTAAGCACCAGCCAATGTATGTCCCGAAGCAGGAGACATCACACAGAAGCACAAGGTTGGGCTAGTTTTGAGGCCATAGCATTCCTGCTTCCCCTGTAAGGTCTGCAGGCCTGTACAGCACTAACATCTAGATATATCACCCAACTCTTAAGTGCATCTTTCTAGCTTACACCTAACTATGTTTCAACTTACCAAATCCCTGTGCAACACCCAGTTAGCATGCAGGTAGTGGATCCCATCTAGAATCTGATACAATAGTGACTTCACCATCCCCCGAGGTAACTGAACTGGCTTCTTGTTTGCTTTAGAAGCTCTGTGAAACTTGATTATATGCTGAAAGAAAGAAAAATATCACCAGAAGCTTAAAAAAGAAAAGAAGGAAAGATAGTTTGATAAATAATATTTTACTAACTGAAAAAAAAAAACCACTCAGGGATTTCCAAAGATACTGAAAATACCATTTTACATTCTGCTGGATAGCATAAAAAACCTTAAATAACTACAGCTAAAATGTCATTTCCTGAGCATGGGATAGGGCCTCAGAAAATAAATAACAAAGAAGTAGAAAGTAATGTGATTTTATTTTTAAAGTATAATTAAAAATTACTTTCAGAGTTACTTGACCTGTTTATCTAGTGAAAATTTTCAAGAAACAAGTATCTGTTATTCGGCAGTGAATAAAATGTGTATTAAATGAAAGAAAGAAAAAAAAAGAACAGAGAGTTTTGGCTGGTTGACATAGCATAGGTGTGGTACCTATTTACCACAACTGGGTTATAAAGAAAGTAGATGGAAAAATATTTCAATTAAGTACACAGAAGCACAAAGGAATAATATGTAAATAACCAGTACATATCTCTGGTCATATATAATATTTAGAAATATGAATGCTTCAGACGAGGGGGGAAAAAACGGCCTTGAAACATACAGGAAAGCTTTCTAGGTATAATGTTAGTGGACATCCAGTAAACATAATGCCACTTTATAAATAGAAAAATCATTTTACAAATAAATGTACCTCAACAGAAACAAGATCCAATGTTTCAAACTCTTGACAGATGTCTTCATTGTAATGAAACCACTCAAATTGCAAGAAAACCTAGAAACTGGCTGCAGCCAACTCTGCTGTGCATACCACTGGGCACAGGCCTGAATCTAACACGCACAAGAGCAGACTCCTGGCCAGTATCTGACTGCTTATTAGGTGTATTCCTGAACTTAGTAAAAATAATTAAAACAGGAGTGATTATTTTAATAGTATAGCTTTTAACAATATAGCTATTATTTAATAGTATAACGTAACCTTTTCATTTCTCTTTTCTTAAGATATAGAAGTAGAAAATGGGTAAGAAATAACTAGTGACTAATGAGTGAAGGAGTTTTATTTTCCAAAGAAAAAATATAGAGCAAAGGCCTATATTTGGGAAGGTAAAGGGTATCAGTTAGTGCCTTTAGTAGTATGTAGTATTGTAGCATGATTAATCAATTTAGTATGATTAATCTACCCTTTAGTAGCAGCATGATATTATTTTAATTTTCTTCTCAGTCATTTTTTTGAAGTGCTTAAGAACAGGCAAACAAAACAGAGCTATGGTAAGTCTTAATAATCTAGACTGTTTTGTCACCTATCCAAAGAAATGACAATCAAGTCACATCACCTCAAGAAGAACCAACAGCTCTCAGAGCTTAAAAAAAAAAAAAAAAAAAGTTAAAATACATTAAAAAAAGAAAATTAAAACCTGCCAGAGTAAGAATGAAAGGAACAAACACGCAGGGGAGGTAAGATAATCAGTTGATGCCATGTACATTTCTTTAGGCAGTATTTTCATTAAGGTATTACAAATTACTTTTTTACCAATATTTTATAGCTACAAAAACTACAGTGGAGAAATTTCTTACCTTCACTTTTATTCCTGTGCTATATAACATATAAAATGTATACCATAAGATTTCACCAACACCTAAGTAATTTTTTAAAATGACTTTTTATTCTTTTTGCCCTTTGCTGCCTTACCCCAGCTAATTCATTTCAATATTCCAGTTAAAATAAGAAAATAAAATGGATAAAGAGTAGTTTTAGTAAACTGAACCATCATATGGTTTTTATTAAAGTGAACACTACAAGTGCTTATTTGGCTTAAATGAGTTGATAAAGCCAGTGGTGACTCTATGCTCACATTCTGCTGTTGCTAAGTCGCTTCAGTTGTGTCCGACTCTGTGTGGCCCCATAGATGGCAGCCCACCAGGCTCCTCTGACCCTGGGATTCCCCAGGCAAGAATACTGGAGTGGGTTGCCATTTCCTTCTCCATATACACACATTACACGCAGCTTAATTTATTAAAGTAAAATTATTATACCTACACATAAAATTAAATATTACATACCAGTTTTGTCAGAAACCATGTTGAATACAATACTATCTCCTATGCTCAATTATGTCTTATTATATATCATGCTTATCAACTAGCCTGGAAATTTTCTCATAAATTTGGATTATATAATTTGATTTTGTATTACATCTGAATATGATGAGTGTTCAATACTGGCCACTCCAATTTAATGAGCTTTTATTAACAGAATCCAAATTTGATTTGATTTCTTTTACAATAACAGAAGCCAACAAAAACTACCACAAACCTTGGGCAACAGTCTCATAAAAGAGGGAAAATTTCATGTGTCTATTTTGTTTGAGAATAGTTATTTCCAGGTAACTTATATAAAAATAAATGGAATCAAATCACATTTAGTCATGTAAAATAGCAATCTACAAACAATACGAAAAAACTGTTTAGAAAAAATAAATCTGAAAACATATGAAACCAAAATAAGTTTCAATTTCTGGAGTCTGTTAAAGTTAAAATGATGGAAATGAGGATTCATCTGGAAATTAGCAAAAGAGTTTGAAACTTTCACTATTTTCAGAAGGTGAATTTCCTTTTACACAGTTTTACTGGGATTTGTGCTAGCTTTATTTCAAAATTTTGTAGTTCCATTTATGAACTACAGCTGAATGAAAAGATATATTTTGAAGATTCTGAAATTGAGCCAGGATACTGTAATCCCTTGCATATATTTTCTCTTTTTATTTAGTTCAATAAACGCACAGCCATGCTAATTCAGTAAGTATAGACAGGATGCAAAACACAGCAAAATATTTAAAGAACTTATTACATATTAAATAGCAGAAAAATATATTTCACAATAGTGAAGTAGTTGTTAATTAATTAACAACACAAAACTGGATATTATTTACTTGCAAAAAAGAGCAGTAAAAGTATTATATTTTACAGATGGGGGAAGCTACCCCTTCAGAGTCATTAAGAGATTTGCCCTATGTCATATGACAAATAGGCCCACTAAATCTCAATCTGAGTGAGTGAATCTAAGTCGCTCAGTTGTGTGTCTCTTTGAGACCCCAAGGACTATATCTATCTATATCTATCTATCTAGTCCATGGAANCAAAAAAAAAAAAAAATCTTTTTTTAAAAAAAGTTATGCCAAGTGAAATAGCCAGACACAAAAGAACAAATACATTATGATTCCACTTAGATGAGATATCTAGAATAAGCAAATTTGTAGAGACAGAAAGTAGAGGCCACCAAGGGACAGGTGGGAATGGGAAGTTACTGTTTACAGGATATAGAGTTTATTTGAAATGATGAAAAAGTTCTGGAAATGGATGGTAGAGGTAGTTGCCCAATGATATGAACATATTTCATGCCTCTAAATCGTACACTTAAAAATGGTATATACTTCCACAATAAAAATATTAGTCAATATTTACAATCACAAATTATTACCAGAGGGGTAAGTTAATGGGAATATAGATAAAACAAGATTGACCATGAGTTGGAAACTGTTAAGTGATGGGTGCACATGAGTTCATTTTAATAGTTTTTCTACTTTCCTTTTTATTGGAGTATGGTTGATTTACAATGTTTTAGTTTCAGGTGTACAGCAAAGTGAATGTTATACATACATCCACTTTTTTAGATTCGTTTCCCCTATAGGCCATTACAGAGTACTGAAGAGTTCCCCGTGCTATACAGCAAGTCCTTGGTTATCTATTTTATATATAGTGGTGTGGTAACCATGTCTGTTTTCTACATCTATAAATCTATTTGTTCTGCAGATAAGTTCATTCGTATCCTTTTTTTGGTTACACATATAGCCAACATCATATATTTTTCTTTCTCTTAGTTCACAATCACTCTCTCTAGGTCCCATCCACATTGCTCTACATGGCATTATTTCATTCTTTTCATAGCTAAGTAATATTCCGCTGCATTTATGCACCACCTCTTCTTTATCCATTCTTCTGTTGACGGACATTTAGGTCGCTTCCATGTCCTCGCTACTGTAAACAGTGCTGCAGTGAACGGTTTCTGCACTTTTGTATACATTTGAAAATTCCCATTATAGAGGGAATTCCCTGGTGGTCCAGTGGTTAGGACCCTGTGCTTCCACTGCTGGGGGCCCTGGTTCCATTGCTGGTCAGGAAACTATGATCCCATAAGGCACCCAGTATGCACCCCCCCAAATTTCCATTATAGAGCTTAAAATATCTGATACTGAAAAAAACAATTTAAGAACACAGTAAATTAGTGGGAAATGAGAAACTTCTGGTTAAAGTGATTACAGGGAATATTATTATCATATAGTTTACATAATGGAATTATAGATACTATATAATGATACATAGTATTTATTATTGCCTTGCTGCTGCTGCTAAGTTGCTTCAGTCGTGTCCGACTGTGTGCAACCCCATGGACGGCAGCCCACCAGGCTCCCCCATCCCTGGGATTCTCCAGGCAAGAACACTGGATTGGGTTGCCATTTCCTTTTACAATGCATGAAAGTGAAAAGTGAAAGTGAAGTCGCTCAATCGTGTCCGACTCTTAGTGACCCCATGGACCCTCAGTTCAGTTGCTCAGTCGTGTCGACTCTTTGCGACCCCATGAATCGCAGCACGCCAGGCCTCCCTGTCCATCACCATGGACCCTAGACCTCTCTAATTCTATGCCCAGGAAAAGGTCAGACTGTGAGCTGCTTAGACAACTCCCAAATCACACAGCAAGTTGGGAAGAGCCCCCTCTAGTGTCTCAGCTGTCTGCACAGAGAGACACTCCACCAAGGGACTCGCAAAAACATGGGACAACTGTCTATTCAGAAAAAGAAAACAAAAAGCCCAAACTTACTTCCAGTCAGCCCTGGTTCAGATCACAGCAAACACTTTGAAAACTGGCCACATAGTTGAAAACACAGGCCAAAATTTTCCACAGTATTTAACAAGAAACCCATAGTTAAGACTGTTGACTCATGTACTCAATACTTCGTGAATATAAAGCACCATTACAACTGTTAAGAGGATATAGCTGAGTTCTGGATAATATCTACCTATTGAAGACACTCAGCCTAAGGATTAGCCAGGTTGGGGTACATATGTATTGGTACCATAATACTGAGTCCTGACTGCTTTGCAAGAAATTAACACTGAATCTTCAACTTGTTTTATCTGTTTGAAATAGGTAATTGAATTTACTCGGCCCATTCTTAGCAGAATGCTTGTCCAGGAAATTTAACTTGTGATTCACACATTATAATGGTTAATTCACTCTCTATGACCCCATTCACCTGAAAACTTCACCTCCATTTGAATGGCTTGAATTTACAACTGTCTTCTCTGGTCTTGAACTTCTCTCTGCTGCTGCTAAGTCACTTCAGTTGTGTCCGACTCTGTGTGACCCCAAAGACGGCATCCCACTAGGCTTATGGATAAAGAGTAGTTTTAGTAAACTGAACCATCATATGGTTTTTATTAAAGTGAACACTACAAGTGCTTATTTGGCTTAAATGAGTTGATAAAGCCAGTGGTGACTCTATGCTCACATTCTGCTGTTGCTAAGTCGCTTCAGTTGTGTCCGACTCTGTGTGGCCCCATAGATGGCAGCCCACCAGGCTCCTCTGACCCTGGGATTCCCCAGGCAAGAATACTGGAGTGGGTTGCCATTTCCTTCTCCATATACACACATTACACGCAGCTTAATTTATTAAAGTAAAATTATTATACCTACACATAAAATTAAATATTACATACCAGTTTTGTCAGAAACCATGTTGAATACAATACTATCTCCTATGCTCAATTATGTCTTATTATATATCATGCTTATCAACTAGCCTGGAAATTTTCTCATAAATTTGGATTATATAATTTGATTTTGTATTACATCTGAATATGATGAGTGTTCAATACTGGCCACTCCAATTTAATGAGCTTTTATTAACAGAATCCAAATTTGATTTGATTTCTTTTACAATAACAGAAGCCAACAAAAACTACCACAAACCTTGGGCAACAGTCTCATAAAAGAGGGAAAATTTCATGTGTCTATTTTGTTTGAGAATAGTTATTTCCAGGTAACTTATATAAAAATAAATGGAATCAAATCACATTTAGTCATGTAAAATAGCAATCTACAAACAATACGAAAAAACTGTTTAGAAAAAATAAATCTGAAAACATATGAAACCAAAATAAGTTTCAATTTCTGGAGTCTGTTAAAGTTAAAATGATGGAAATGAGGATTCATCTGGAAATTAGCAAAAGAGTTTGAAACTTTCACTATTTTCAGAAGGTGAATTTCCTTTTACACAGTTTTACTGGGATTTGTGCTAGCTTTATTTCAAAATTTTGTACTTCCATTTATGAACTACAGCTGAATGAAAAGATATATTTTGAAGATTCTGAAATTGAGCCAGGATACTGTAATCCCTTGCATATATTTTCTCTTTTTATTTAGTTCAATAAACGCACAGCCATGCTAATTCAGTAAGTATAGACAGGATGCAAAACACAGCAAAATATTTAAAGAACTTATTACATATTAAATAGCAGAAAAATATATTTCACAATAGTGAAGTAGTTGTTAATTAATTAACAACACAAAACTGGATATTATTTACTTGCAAAAAAGAGCAGTAAAAGTATTATATTTTACAGATGGGGGAAGCTACCCCTTCAGAGTCATTAAGAGATTTGCCCTATGTCATATGACAAATAGGCCCACTAAATCTCAATCTGAGTGAGTGAATCTAAGTCGCTCAGTTGTGTGTCTCTTTGAGACCCCAAGGACTATATCTATCTATATCTATCTATCTAGTCCATGGAATTTTCCAGGCCAGAATACTGGAGTGGGTAGCCTTCCCCTTCTCCAGGGGATCTTCCCAACCCAGGGATCAAACTTAGGTCTCCTGCATTGCAGGCAGATTCTTTACCAGCTGAGCCACAAGGGAAGCCCAAATCTCAATCTAGTTCTCCAAATAAATACAACATACTCAGGTCCCTACACAAGGTATTATCACCTTCTCATCTTAGATTCCCTTTGCTGCAGAAAAGGAAATATGCTGCTTTTAAATCTTACAACAAAACAGTTATTACTTTTTTTTACGTTGTCAAAATCCACAGCTAGGAAACAATATTGAAGAGCTGTTTATACTCCTCAGATTCTTTTGTTCTCTGCAGCATGTCAAACTGATAAGAACAAAAGTAAAAATACAAAGCAACACTCTAGCCTTCATACTTTCTCAACCATATTCTGAGATCCCTTTTATCTTAAAATAATAACTCTAATACTATGATGAGATCCCCAAATTGTCTCGTCAGTCCTGTTGATCCCCGACTGAAACCATGGCCCCACATCCACCACGGCACGCCTTACCCAGAGATCATGTTCAGCATAGTCAAACAGAAGCCACACTTTCCTGTCTGCGTGAGACAGAAACACCTTTTGAAGAGAGATGACATTTGGGTGCTTAAGTTCTCGAAGTAGCTGCAAAACAAAGGGGAGTCATTAAAAATCTTTGTCAAAAAAGTAACATGGAAAACCCCACACTGTTTGTAACTCAAAGGCAATACAAACCTAATGGTACTCAATCCTAAAAATCTAATAAATACCCATACAATTCTGAGATGCCCATACAAATGATTACAAATCTGTGGGCAAAAGATACTGAAAAGATATAACTGTGTAAATCTGTCAGTTTTGTTGTTATTGTTCAGTCGGCTTCCTTCTTTAATGTTTTTATTATGGCAAAATACATACAATGTAAAAATTATTATTTTATGCTACTGATGAACCTATCTGCAGGGCAGGAATAGAGACTCAGACATAAAGAACAGATTTATGGACACACTGGGGACAGGAGAGGGTGGGCGAATTGAAACAGCAGGACTGAAATATATACGTTACCATATGTAAAACAGATAGCTAATGAGAAGCTGCTATACAACACAGGGAATTCAACCTGGTACT
This sequence comes from Oreotragus oreotragus, assembly GCA_006410675.1. Lineage (NCBI taxonomy): Eukaryota > Metazoa > Chordata > Mammalia > Artiodactyla > Bovidae > Oreotragus > Oreotragus oreotragus. Next base: position 144,407 of record SJYX01012990.1, on the reverse strand, counting down.
CCCTGATAACCTGGCGGGGTGGGATGGGATAGGAGTTGGGTTCAAGAGGGAGGGAGCATATGGATACCTATGGTTGATTCATGTTGATGTATGGCAGAAATCAACATAATGGTGTAAAGCAATTATCTTCAATTTAATGTTAGAAGATGTTGTAAACATTTTTTAAATAAGTAAATTTTTAAAAAATTACCATTTTAACCATTTTTAAGGGTACAATTCAGTAGCGTAAGAACACTTATGATGCTATACAGCCATCCCCACCATCCATTTTAGAATAGTTTTATCATCCTAAACAGAAATTCTGTACCTGTTACATGATAACTCCCCACTTTTCTCTCCCTGTGAGCCCCTGGTAACCTCTATTCTACTTTCTGTCTCTACAAATTTGCCTATTCTAGGTGCCTCACATAAGTAGAATCGTTCAGTATTTGTCCTTTTGTGTCTGGCTTATTTCACTAAGCATAACTTAGTCTTTAAGGTTTATCCATGGTGTAACATATACCAAAATTTCATTGCTTTTTATGGCTGAGTATGTTCCATTCCATATATACACATTTTGCTTATTCATTCACTGGCTAACAGTCACTGGTTATTTCCGCATTTTGGCTACTGTGAATAATGCTGCTATGAACACTGGTGTATGAGTACTCAAATTCCTCCTTTCAGTTCTTTGAGTAAATACCTAGGAGGGGAATGGCAAGATCATATGATGACTCTATGTTTAACTTTTCCAGGAACCACCAAACTGGTTTTGACAGTAGTTTCACCGTTTACATTCCCATCAGCAATGTGTTGAGAGTTCCAATTTCTCCACACCCTCATCAACGTTTATTTACCTTCTAAAATTTTTTATAAGAGCCACGTCCTAATAGGTATGATGTGGTATCTGCTGTGGCTTTGATTTGCACTCCTGAATGACTCACGGTATTAAGTATCTTTTCATGTGCTTATTGGTATATCTTCTTTGGACAAATGTCTATTCAAGTCTTTTTAATGTCTATTCAAGTCCACTGCCTATTTTTGAACTGGGTTTTTTGATGTTGTTATTGAGTTGTATTTTTTTAATTTAAATTTATTTAATTGGAGGCTAATTACTTTACAATATTGTATTGGTTTTGCCATACATCAACATGAATCCGCCATGGGTGTATCCTGAACCCCCCTCCCACCTCCCTCCCCGTACAATCCCTCTGGGTCATCCCAGTGCACCAGCCCCAAGCATCTTGTATCCTGCATCGAACCTGGACTGGCAATTTGTTTCTTATATGATATTATACATGTTTCAATGCCATTCTCCCAAATCATTCCACCCTCTCCCTCTCCCACAGAGTCCAAGACTGTGCTATACATTTGTGTCTCTTTTGCTGTCTCGCATACAGCGTTATCGTTGCCTTCTTTCTAAATTCCATATATATGCATTAGTATACAGTATTGGTGTTTTTCTTTTTGGCTTACTTTACTCTGTATAATAGGCTCCAGTTTCATCCATCTCATTAGAACTGATTCAAATGTATTCTTTTTAATGGCTGAGTAATACTCCACAGTTTTCTTATCCATTCATCTGCTGATGGGCATCTAGGTTGCTTCCATGTCCTGGCTATTATAAACAGTGCTGCGATGAACATTGGTGTACACAGGTCTCTTTCAATTCTGGTTTCTGGGATTGCTGGGTCATAAGGAAGTTCTATTCATTCTTGTAAAAGAATGAAACTAGAACACTTTCTAACACCATACACAAAAATAAACTCAAAATGGATTAAAGATCTAAATGTAAGACCAGAAACTATAAAACTCCTAGAGGANTCTCTTTCAATTCTGGTTTCTGGGATTGCTGGGTCATAAGGAAGTTCTATTCATTCTTGTAAAAGAATGAAACTAGAACACTTTCTAACACCATACACAAAAATAAACTCAAAATGGATTAAAGATCTAAATGTAAGATCAGAAACTATAAAACTCCTACAGGAGAACATAGGCAAAACACTCTCCGACATAAATCACAGCAGGATCCTCTATGACCCACCTCCCAGAATATTGGAAATAAAAGCAAAAATAAACAAATGGACCTAATTGAAATTAAAAGCTTCTGCACAACAAAGGAAACTATAAGCAAGGTGAAAAGACAGCCTTCAGAATGGGAGAAAATAATAGCAAATGAAGCAAGTGACAAACAACTAATCTTAAAAATATACAAGCAACTCCTGCAGCTCAATTCCAGAAAAATAAACGACCCAATCAAAAAATGGGCCAAAGAACTAAACAGACATTTCTCCAAAGAAGACATACAGATGGCTAACAAACACATGAAAAGATGCTCAACATCACTCATTATCAGAGAAATGCAAATCAAAACCACAATGAGGTACCATTTCACACCAGGCAGAATGGCTGCTATCCATAAGTCTACAAGCAATAAATGCTGGAGAGGGTGTGGAGAAAAGGGAACCCTCTTACACTGTTGGTGGGAATGCAAACTAGTACAGCCACTATGGAGAACAGTGTGAGTTGTATTTCTTTATATAGTGTAGACATTAATCTTTAGCATATATGATTTACAAATATTTTCTCCCATTCCACTAGTCATCTATGTTTTGACATCACTAAATCATACTCTTAAATCTGTAGTTTGTAATTCTTTGAAAAACTAACTATAGTTGTCCCTCAATATCAGAGGGGGTCTGATTCCAGGACATCCCAATACTCCACCCCACATGGGTACCCAAATCCCCCAGTGCTCAAGTTCCTTATGTAGAATGGTACAATATCTGCATATAACCTATGCACATCCTCCCATATACTTAAAATCATCTTTAGATTATTTAAAATATCTAATATAATGTGAACACTACACAAATAGTTGCTGGAGCATGGTAGATTCAAATTTTGCTTTTTGGAACTTTCTGGAAATTTCTTCCCCCAAATATTTCCTATTTGCAGTTGGTTGAATCCATGGATACAAAGGGACAACTGTAACAGCAACATTAGAAAATACAACAAAACAACATTCATCACCACTGAATACCAGATGAGAATTAAGATCTGTAATTCTGTGAGATACAGTACCTATTTTCCTATGTATTTACATTACAAAGTTGATTAAAATTTTATAAACGTTTCATAAAATAATAAAGAGCTTATACAAATAGAAACAACCAAGCAGAACACACTTTCAAGGGCTTATTAACCCTTGTCATCTCCTAGAAGGACATTCTTCTATTTAAAACCTTTTATCTCCTTATTTTATCTCCATTTAGCAACCCAAGTGGCCCTAATAAACCATCAGGATTCCCCCTCCACCAAGTAAAAACAAATAAAACAGCAACCATCAGAAAAAACTTCTCATGAAGCGTGATATTCTGTCTTTATCAGTTAGAAAAGATTTACACCGTGCCCTGCAAATGTGTTCCAAAGACATGACAGATCTGTGAGAAAGTTAAGGTCTTAGAACTTAGACTTCAATATCTTTTATAAGAATACTGTCACCAAAACAGGTATCAAGTAAATGTAATGTTAATAATGTATCGGGGGCTCTGAAATGAACTCACAAAAGAAAGACTATGAATGGACTATATACGAAGTCATTTAAATGAACAATTATTCTTTGGAAAATGATGATTATTCTATTTAGGAACAAGATTAAATTCAAGTTATATATATCTACTTTTAGAACAAAACTTCAAACTTATGAAACTCTAGAGATTAAATACAAATTCTCTGAAACTTAAGGCCAATATCTAAAACTATTCGCTAATTAACAAACAAGGCCAAGAATCTGATACAGGAAAGCCGGGACTTTGGGATCACTAGGGACCAGTCAGCTGGCTGCAAGAGGGGACCTAGCGCTAAGTTCATCTCAGTTCTGGGTCAGAGTTTTCTCCATTACCTCACAACTGGAACACACTTCTCAGCTGGGCAGCTATTTCAAATCCTCTCTGGAAACCAGCAGGGTGGAAATTATAACAAACAAACTCCACAGCTTTGGCAAAAGCTCTCTCAAATTATTACAAACCTACATATAAGTAGGTTATTCTTAGGTATCGCCTGAATCTCACCTCTGAGATGAGGTTGAGTTCCTGTACTAAAAAGATAACAGCAGTAACCATTTTACTGAGCTCTTCTCAGGTGCCAAGAATGGGACTAAGTATGTGACATGCACTATCTCACTCCATCCTGAATTACCCTATGAAATATTTATACTGCTCCTGTTTTACAAAGAGGAAATGGTGGTATAAGGAGATTAAATAATTTGCTCAAGGTCACATTCATAAGTAGTGCTTAGAATCAGGATTTAAATGCTTTCAAAGTTAATTAATTAATTTCTAAAATACAAATCCAACACTCTGTGGTCTAATACCAACACCTCCTAAGACCTAGCCCCCAGAGGCAGTAATTCTCCTTCATCCAGAGACACATATTTTAAATATATACTAGGCTGTGAACTGGACAGTGGCAGGCACTGTGTTTTGATTATCATGGGACTGCTAGTTTCAAGCACACTGCCTGGTACTTGAAAGGTACTCATTAAACACCTGGTGAATATATGAATAACTGAATTCATGAATAAACAAACTATATCAGCTAAAGGCATCGTCAACACACCCTTTGGCTTCTGAACTGTGGACTAACATCAATGCTGCTGCTAAGTCACTTCAGCCGTGTCTGACTCTGTGCGACTCCATACACGGCACCCCACCAGGCTCTCCCGTCCCTGGGATTCTCCAGGCAAGAACACTGGAGTGGGTTGCCATTTCCTTCTCCAATGCGTGAAAGTGAAAAGTGAAAGTCAAGTCGCTCAGTTGTATCCGACCCCATGGACTGCAGCCCACCAGGCTCCCCCGTCCCTGGGATTCTCCAGGCAAGAACACTGGAGTGGGTTGCCATTTCCTTCTCCAATGCGTGAAAGTGAAAAGTGAAAGTCAAGTCACTCAGTTGTATCCAACTCTTAGCGACCCCATGGACTGCAGCCTACCAGGCTCCTCCGTCCATAGGATTTTCCAGGCAAGAGTACTGGAGTGGGGTGCCATTGCCTTCTCCGACTAACATCAATGCTTTCATCAAAAAAATCAATTCACTTCTATTTTTAAGAAAATCCATCTGAATGGTCAAATATTAAGTCTTTGAGGGCAATGATTTTACTAGTGAGTAAGTATGATTATTATAGTAGTAATAAAAGTGTTACGGACTTAACTGAGTTTGTCTCTGCAAATTCTTGTGTTGAAGCCCTAATCCTCGGGCCCTCAGAATTACTCTATTTGGAGATAAGACCGTAAAGAGGCAATTAAGGTAAAACGAGGTCAGTAGGATGGGCCCTAATCGAATCAGAATGGTGACCTTGTAAGAAAAGGAGATCAGAACACAGAGAGAGATGACCTCGTGAAGAGGCCACAAGAGGGTGGCCGTTTGCAAACCAAGGAGAGGTCTCACAGGAAGCCAACTCTGCAGGCACCCTCCACCACTAAGAAAATAAGGTTCTGTTGTTGAAGTCCCCCAGTCTGCAGCATTCTGTTGTGGCAAACTAGTACAGTAAATAGCTATTACTACTGAGTATGTACAACACGCTCTCCTGGGAGCTGGGTCACTGAGGGATTGTAGCTGGCTGGAGCTGAGTCTCTGTGAGGAGCTGCCTCTAAGTAAATATTTACACTCACGCACTTCCAGGGAGCTGCACTACATTTAGCAGGGCTCATTTACCCAACACCTGCCACACACCAGGCCCTGTGGTAGGTGCTATACAAGATCCCGGGATAAAAAATGTGCTGAGACCTTCCACAGAAGTCCTCTGGCAGCAGATAAATTCAAGTGGGCAGGCCGTCTGTGCGCTGTGGCTGCCGCAGTGATGACTGGCATCTACTGAGGAGCCAACAGGTGCCCAGAGCTCACCGTGCCCTAAGAAGTGACCAACGCTCCTCAGGCACAGAAACCCTGTGAGATACCACCGCTCTCATTTTACAAAGAGGAAACTAAAACAGGGAAATCAGGTAACCTGCTTTGGGTCCTACAAGCCAGGTAAGCGGTAAAGCCAGGGTAACTAGTGCAGTGAAAGTCGCTCAGACGTGTCCGACTCTTTGCAACCCCATGGACTATATAGTCCATGGAATTCTCCAGGCCGGAATACTCGGGTGGGTAGCCAAACCCTTCTTCAGGGGATCTTCCCAACCCAGGGACTGAACCCAGGTCTCCTGCATTGCAGGCAGATTCTTTACCAACTGAGCTATCAGGGAAGTCCAAAGCCAAGAAAAGAGCCTGGGTAATCTGGGTAGAGTCTTAACCACCCTCCGCAACCCTGTGAGGCGGTGAGCTACGAGAGGAACAAGGAGACCAGTAGTGGGGGAAAAACTCGTCATCAACAATAAACTATCTGGAAACCAGCCTCACATATTTAAAAATTAAACCATATATTTCTAAATAACCCATGAATAACAGAAAAAACTCACAAAGAAAATAGAAATTGTAATAAGTGATGTATATAATAATACAATGTGACAAAATTTGTCAAGAAAAAATGAAGAAAAACATAGCTTAGGGGCAAATTTATAGTCTTCATCACCTTATTAGAAAAGAATATTTTTTTAAAAAATCAGTGACCTAATGGTCCACCTTAAGAAGATAAGAAAGGCAGGCCAAAAGTAAGTAGAAGAAATAATAAAGTTTAAGAGCAAAAATCAATGACACAGAGAACACAAATTACCAAGTCCACAGTGAAACAGGGACCCTACTATAGAAGGTACATTTATGAAAGACAGTAAGGGGATATTCTTAACCTTGTGCCAGTAAATTCAACAACTTAAACAAAATGGGAAATTATATAAAAACACAACTTAAACACAAAATACTAAATGTGAAGATATATGGTTTGTGAATTCTGTCAAGCATCTGAGGAAAAATAACTGCTAACTGCACGGAAACTATCAGAATACAGAGGATGAAGAACGGCTGCCTGACTTGCTCGGTGAGGACGGCACCACTTCAATACCGAAGACAAAGGCAGTACAAGGACGATAATCAGAGACGAACATTCTCCAGAAGAACTAACACTCCTTAACAGCACACTGGTAAATCAAATCAAGAGATATATATGATCAAGCAGGGGGTATTTCAAAACTGTAAAATTGGATAAATATTAGGAAAGTAATCATTGTAGTCGGCCAATATAACAGTAAGAAAAGAACTATACAGTCATTTCAGGACATGCAGAAAAAAAGCATTTGACAAAATTCATTACCATTTACAAAAAAAAAAAAAAAAAGAAGGGAACTTCCTAAAGCTTGGCTGATGATATCTATAAAAAGCCTATAGCTAGCATTTAACTTGGTGGTGAAACACTGAAAACACTTTCCCCCAAGACTGGGAACAAGTAGTAAGATGCTGGCTCTTACCACTATTCAACATCTTCTGAGAGGTTCTAGCCAATGCAACAGGAAAGGGAAAAAATAAAAGCATACAGACAGAAAGAAGTAAAACTACTCCTATTTATAGATGACATAATTATTTATGTAGGAAATGCCAAGGTATCACCAAACCTACCAGTGAATTTAGAAATATAATTTATATAATATATAGCATTTTAGGGCTTTCTTTGTGGCTCGGTGGTAAAGAACCCGCCTGCCAATGCAGGAGACATGCATTTGATCCCTGGCCTGGGAAGATCCCACCTGCCGCAGAGCAATTAAACTCGTGCACCACAGCTAGGGAGTCTGTGCTCTAGAGCCCGAGACACAACTATCGAGCCTGCAGGATGCAACTACTAAAGCCTGTGTGCCCTATAGCCTGTGCTCCACAACCACAGAAGCCACTGAAGAAGGCCATACACCACAACCAGAGAAAAGTCCGTGCAGCCACGAAGACCCAGCACAACCAAAAATAAATAAATAAAATGATATATAAAAAAAGGATGAAGGAAATACTCAGAAGAGGTATACGTAAGTGGGCACATCAGATAAATCTAAATAAATTTGATTTAAATAAACTTATAACATTTAAAAAATCAATTCTAAGTACAGAACCAAAGAAGTAGAAAATAGTTTTAAATAATACATATATGGTACAGAAAACATAAAATCCTTAGGAATGAATTTAATAACTATGTAAAGCCTCCACACTAAAAAACTATAAAACATTGTTGACAGAAAATTTTTAAAAACCTTAAAAATGGAAAATACACCTTCTTAAGATTCATGGCTTGGAAGTTTCAGTATTATTAAGATATCAGTTCTCCCTGAACTGATGTAAACCATAATCTCAGCAGGCATTCTTTAGAAATAAAAATGACTAGCCAGTTCAACAATGTATATGCTAATTCAGAGAACCTAAAACAGCCCAAAGAATCCTGAATCAAAAGAATAAAGCTGGTGGCATTATACCACCTCACTTCAAGTCTTGTGTGTGATGCAGAGTGATCTGGAATCAGCCACGGAGAGACAAAGAGATCAATGGAACAGAATAGAGCCCAGAAATAGTCCAACACTTACAGTCATTTCATTTTTTACAAATATGTCAAAAGAATTCAATGGGAAAGAGTCTTTTCAAAAAATGAGGCTACAATTGTACATTCACATGGAGAGAGGGGAGGAGACATTCAAGCATTACATCAGACTACAAATAGAAATGAAGTCTGTGAACAGATCACAGACTTACAATAAAAGCTAAAATTGCAAGGCTTTAGAGAAAACAAAGGGAAATATCTTCACAATCAGCAAACAGATGATTTCTTCAGCCAGACACAGAAAACAAGTCACAAAAGGAAAAAACTAGCAAATGAGACATCATCAAAATTAAAAATTTCTGCTCACTTTAGGTAGAAGAACCACGATCAAGTACAATAAAAATAAGGAGTATTCCTTATTGTGCTTAACTGCATTTACACTTATCAACACAGATAAAAAACTAAGAATGTTTCTGAAATGAATGCAGGGTTGATTTAAAAACTTGTTGACAAATAATAAAGACAGAGGAAAGCACATGAATGATAAATGCACAGCTCAGTGAGTTTTCACATGTGAAACCCGCATGACCAGACCCAGGGCAAAACCGAGAAACAGAACATCACTAGCATCCTGAAGGCTCCCTTGTCTGTCCTTCTGCTCCCTCTCTGCCCCTGCGAAGGTCATCAGTATCCTGATGTCCAACATCACTCACCATATTGCAATGGATTTTAATTCTTTACAACTGACTGGAACACAGAGAAGACAAGTTGCAGAACTGACAGTTAATGAACAGGTATCTTACCTCAAGATTCAAGAGTATGAGAATTTTACCAGTGAAATGGAATACAGTTTTCATTACAGCATACCTTCGGTTAAGAACGCCCTCCATCTTACTCCTATTCTTCCCTTGTGGAGATAATACTTACATGGCCTCCAAAATCTGAAACCCTCCTCGATTCTCTAGTTGTGTATATATACCCTTTTCCCAGTCACTTCTCATAGTGCCTGTTAAATTGTTCCTATAAGAGTTATGAGTCTCCTTTCTCATCAGTGTGTAAACACTTAAGGCCAGGGTTCTTGACTTTTCTAAGTTTCTATACTTTAACTTGGTCTAGTTGCTGTCAACATGACACAAAATAATTGACTATTAGTTGAAAACCCAATGGTAAAGAAGCTGTTAAATGAGTAAAATTATTTAAATTAATACTTCCAGGCCATAACAACCTATATCTGTAGAAAGAGGGCTGAAAGCAATAAAAATGAAGACTATTATAATACATATTTTAGAATATTCTGACTAGAGACTGAAAAGATAAGTCTGGACCCATAGTTTCCCAATAGTAAAAAATGAAGTAAAATCTCACTTTAAATGTATGAATAATTATTTGGTAATGCATTAACATGAAGAATATTTTCCTTTGGAATCAAAATGAGATTTTAACTACCATATGGCAATGATATGTTTCCAAAAAAGGGGGTATATAATTTCATATATGCAAAAGAACAGACAGAAACAATGAAAATCAAATAATCTCATTTTAAGTTCATAAGTAATGTCAATAATTTCATATTAAAATAGAAACATGAATTTTATATGAAATAACATATAATAAATACTTTTCTTACACACAATGAAAAAAGAATAACTGATCCTTATCTATTTAGTGACATTTTTGGGAAAAAATATATATATATTTATATAAACAACTGAGACTTAATCCCAAATCAGTTTATATAGCAATTTTTACTAGAACTACATACCATCTTTACACTTTTCTATAAATAGTTGATATGAAAAATACTTCTTAACTTTCAATTAATGTGTGTTTGTGACAAATACAATTCAGTGACTTTTATAATTGATATGCATAAGTCAGTTTATAATAATGATTATAAAAAAGAGCTTCACTTACTGCTATTTCTCTACATGCCGACATAGAGATCCCGGTTCCTTCTATTTGTTTTAAAGCATAGTCTTTATCATCTTTCCTGTGAAAACAAAGTGATTTTAATATATAAATAAATCTAAATGTACATACATTTTAATATATATAAAGAAATAGGAATCACATACACTTTGACACTCTTCATATATAATCACATAATTTCACATGGGAAAAACTTTTTAGATAATCCAGCACAAATACATTATTTGATGAGGGAAGTTATATTCAAAGGAATAAAAAGGCCTGTCCAAGGGTCTATGCTTATTTGCACAGAAGAGAACTGACTTCCAACAAGTAAGGTTCTTTCTGCTCTAATATGTATACGCTTCCGTGTGTGTGTGTGTGTGTGTGTACACGTGTGTACATGTACACAATGCATATAAAGTATAACTTGCTTTCTTAAAACCCACCCAGATATTAAGGGGTCAAAAAAGTTAAGAAATGATTGCATCTCTCATGAAGTACAAAATGGTTATGATTTAAAACATATATTATAAGTTCAAATCCCCAAATATCTTCAAAGAGATTCACTCAGCTTGTGTTTGCTGAGCACTCACTGTCTCCAGAACTGGGGACTGACTAGGGTTCCTACCCCCATGGTGGAGCTTTCTGTGTACCAGCGGTGAGAGGTAACTAACCGACCCACCACAGGATATGTGCTAAGGCGCAACCCACAGAGGTGACCCAAAAGTCACGCTGTGGAGACCCAAGCCAAGTCTCCTCAGAGGAAATCCCAACTAACCAAGGCCTGAAAGACAGTCCTCAGACCTCCTGGACTAGGGACCCTTTTTCTCTCTTGGGTGTCACTGAAGACCCTGAAGAGGTTCTATCAATATTAACCCTCTTAGAATTTAAAAATGGGAACTGTTAAAAACACAGCCTACAAAAGTACATACCCACTAGCCACCAGAGCAACGGCATCATCACCTGCCTCGTCACCTTTGAGAAAAAGCCACTGTACACTCGTGAGAATCAGTGAGGAAAAGCACAGAATACAGCACTGTTATGAAAACAGTGTTGACCCTGCAGATCCTCTGAAAGGATTTTGGGGACACCTAGGGCTTCCCAGATCACACTCTGAGAACTGTCCTGTGTGTGTTAAGGGGGAAACACAGTGTGCCTTATCACCTGAAGGGAGGGAAAAGCATTTGAAAAACAGTCACATTAAATACCTGGAGATGAAGCTGGGGATATAATTAGGAACCAGATCATACGAGTCTTTTTACTCCAAGAACAAGAGGAGGTGCTCCATTCAAGATTTTTAAACAGGAGAATAGCAATCCTCCTTTGGGGAAAACATCTTTGCCTACCTTTTTTGAATGCTAGGGAGGTGTGTGTTGGGGCAGCGGGTGTGGAGGAGGACAGGAGGCTGAGAGATCAGTTAAGTCAACAGTGTCAGAATGACTCAGGTGAGAGGCGATGATGGCTGCTGCAGAGGAGATGGCTAGAGCCACATGAGGCAGCACTGCAGCCCACAGAATAGAATCCTGGGGGTGAGAAAGGAGTCGTCGTCACAGATGATGACTCCCACCTCAGGGAACAGGCTAACAGCATCATTCACAGGAGGTCAGAGGGAGCAGGAAGATGAGCGCTCTGATATGTGCAGATTGAGTCTGATACTTGTGAGATACCTATGTGGGAAGGGCAAGCTGAACAGACCCGTCCAAAGAGAAAACTGAAGATATTAGAGTATACATACCATCATCCAAGTCAGGAGAGTACATGAGGGGAGATCAGAGACTAGGAATGGCAAGAAAAAGAATTTCAGAAACGGGCAGAATAGTAAACAGTATCCAAAGCTGCAGAGAAGCCTAGTAAGGCGAGGACTGAGCAGCATCCACTGAATTTAGCAATGATGAAGTCACCAAGGGATGCTGGACTAGGCAAAAATAGCTGCGGTGACGCAGCAGCAGAGTCTACACTGCAGGAGGCTGAGCAATGACTTGGGCATTAAGTCAACTGAGACGTAGGTGATTCTTTGAAGGTGATAAAATAAGGCAGCAGCTGGAGCAGTACACAAGATTAAACATGTCTTAAGATGTAAGAGACTCGAGTATGTTAAGTACTGAGAGGAAGAGCCCAGAGAAAAGGAAATGAGACGGGAAAACGAGAAAAGCAGAGACTGAAATGCTGGGGGTGCGGTGGGGGGGTAGGGGAGGAACTAGACTGCAAGTGAGGTCAAATGCTTCTCCATCATATCACTAACAGGAAGACCAAGGAGGACACAGGTGCAGAGGGGTGGGTTCAGAGGCAAAAGCCAGGGAGTTCTCATTCTGATGGCTTTCATATTTTTCTGATGTTGGAAATGAGGTCAAATACTAAAAGAAAAGGTAGGGTGATAGAGCTGGTGAAAAGACTCAAGGTTTGACTGAATCAATTAATTTCATTTAACACTTTATTATTTTAAATTATTAAGTTTGCTTGGCTTTATCTTTGCTTACATATTTACACCTTATCTTTAGTTGCAAAAACAAATCCCAATGACACTATTTTTCTGAAAAGAGACTTGTTTTATGACAATCAGATCTACAAGTACTTTCTAGCAAAGCACACAAATGGGCACACATTATATTAAAAATACATTAAGAATATCTGTACTTAATGTACACCAAGTCGGAATGATGTCTAAAAACTTAAAGGGGGCATTAAAGAGAGTGACACAAAATCAAAATGAAATTGGGATCAGAATAAATCCACCAGGGATTAGACAGCTCATGTGCAAGGTACTAATTTAAACAGATGGTCAACCCAGGAGTGTAACAGGTTGTTATATCTACTGCTGAGGATGACTTCTAAACTAGAGCCCTCTGTGGAGAGAATGAGCAGTGGGGAAGAAAAAAAACCAAAGACTAACTCATTCAACCCCTTAACAACCACCTCTGGACTTTCTCTTCTTTAAAAACTGCGTTGTGAAAATTTCTTCAAAATGAACTAAAAATTTTGAATCTGCAATCAGTTCTCTCCCTCACCCCAAGTAGTTACATGTTTTATCTTTTTAAAAAGTTATCAGAAAGAAAGGTAAATGGGAGAATACGTTAAAAAAAAAAAACCTTAAAAGATGTGTGATTATCAAAAAGGCAACAACCTCTTAAAACTCACCTAATTACCATCATAATATAACAGTACTTGGTGATGTGCAGAGCACACTTCTTTAACCACAAAGGCACACTAGAGAGGAAAAGGAGTCACGATCTAGTCATAGTAGTCAGACTATCAATAATAACTGCAGTACAGGGTTCTATATAAAGTACTGTAAACACAAGGGATGTTCAGCTATACCATGAAGGGTTGAAGGAAAGCTTCTGCAAGAGTATACTTAACCAGAAGGTCTTAGGACTAAAGAAGCTTGTCAGGAAAGGAAAGAGGGGTTGGGGAAAGAAATGAATAGTTACATGAGACACCCCAGGAAGGCGGAACAGCATAAACAAAAATACTGAGGCACAGGCAGGGTCTGGCTGCTTGGAGAAGAGCAAAGATGAGCAGCAGCTGCGTAAAATCATGGAAACACGTGGATGGCCCTGAGGTCTGCCTGCTTTCCGAGGCGGGGTAGGAGCAGAACTTTCATGTCAGCTGTCTCCAAAGGGTGCAGAGTATGTGTGCCTCACCTCCAGGAGTGTACAAAACAAATGAGGATGACAAGAGAACATTATTACATTTAAAGATAAGCGAACAAAGTTAGAGAAAGTGTGTCATGTGACATGACCAAACAGAGGCGGGTACAGCCATGATGAGCACTTGCCTTTAACAGACGGGGGCGGGGGGTAAGTTAATGGCTGCAAAGGAGTGCTTACAAAAATGAGCAGTGTTTTGTAAAACAGAGTACTGAGCACACATATCAAACTTGACTCCGCTCCTCTACCCTACTAAAACTACGGAAAAGGCACAAACTTATAAGGAAGAAAAATGGGAGAGAAGATGGCACAGACATTTGGAAACTAGAACGAAAGTGGACAAACAGTAACAGATAACAAGGATCCAAAAAAACGGAAGAAGCTAACAGAAAGCTGAGCACCAACTGGATTTTCAGAGTCAAATCCTCAAAGCTGAGACCTGAGAGGACAATATCCCTCTGGAAGCAGAGCTGGCTAGGCAGAAGATAAACTGAGGAGAGAGCCTAAGAAACAGCAGTAAAACACAGAGAAATGCGAAAGAAAAACAGAGAAATCAGAGAACCAGTCCAGGGAATCTAAATAATTAGGATTTTAAGAAAAAAAAGAACAGAAAAGAGAGGCAGAAAACTTAGAAAGTAATTCAAGAAACCTCCGGCAACTGAAGGACAGGATTTGTAACACTGCAAGGGTTCAATGAGTTCCCATCACAAATGACTGAAAGCCCACCCACACAATATTTAGGTATTTCAGAAAAGGGGAGACAAGCGGCAGATTTTACAAGGGTCTAGTGAAGATGGGTAAAGGGCCACCTAAAAAGGATCAATGTTATTCAGCCATGAGAAAGAAGGAAATCCTGCCACTTGTGACAACTCGGATTACGTGTGGATCTTGAAGACACTATGTTGTTTCTGCTGCTGCTAAGTTGCTTCAGTCATGTCCTACTCTGTGCAACCCCAGAGACGGCAGCCCACCAGGCTCCCCCGTCCCTGGGATTCTCCAGGCAAGAACACTGGAGTGGGTTGCCATTTCCCTCTCCAATGCATCAAAGTGAAAAGTGAAAGTGAAGTCACTCAAGTCGTGTCCGACTCCTAGCGACCCCATGGACTGCAGCCTACCATGCTCCTCCATCCATGGGATTTTCCAGGCAAGAGTACTGGAGTGGGGTGCCATTGCCTTCTCCAGACACTATGCTAGTTGAGATAAATCAGACAGAGAATATCACTTACATGTGCAGTCTCCTGTAAATAGAGAAAGCAGAAGAGTGGTTACCAGGTAAAACTTGCAACCAGAAGACAAAAAAAATCCTGGAGATCTATGCACAGCACAGTGTACTATAAACTTCAAAGTTGCTAAGAGACCATATCTTAATTATTTCCATCACAAAAAAAGAAATTATGTGATGTAATAATTCTGGTTAACATAATAGTTTTCCAGAGCTGTTCAACCTCATTACTGATGTAAACAACTATCTTCCCTTGCCAGATACTTAACCAGCTCTACATGCTCTCAGATAGGTGTTTGGCTATTTCTGAAGCAACATTAGGGAGACTGCACTTGAGCTCCCGTGGAAATGGCCTTGCCATGTTCTGCAGTAAAACTTCTTGGATCCACAGCTCTCAATAACAATGACAGACCACTTCCTCAAATTACTGGAAGACTGTCCAGCCAGAGACCCCAAACAGGATTCCTAAGAATCGTCAAGAAGATAATCTCAGAATGAGAAAACTTCTACCTGAGACCTTTAGATCAAGTGGCCTGAGAGAGACAGCTTCCACCCTCAGGAACTACAGAACAAAATCTAAATAGTTAGAACCAAAGACTGTCAGGCTTTAATCTGCATGCTCTCTTTTTTAGTTCTTTCCCTTCCTCTCTGCTGCTTTAAATTTCTGAATTGTTAACAGACACTTACTGTTTCTAACAATGATACCCATAATATTGCTTTTTGCACCCCGAGTCACTCCTTGCATGAGTCTTGTTCCTAGCTACAATTTGCTCAGAAGTTCACTAAAATTTGCAAATAGGGCAACTGCTGAAATTGTAGCCATTCTTTTGGGTGCAACTCAGCTCACTCTAGTTCTTGGGTACTCAAGTACTAAGCAACTCTTTCAAATAGCCAACTAAAAACAGTAAACAAGACAAACAGCCCCTATGATGTCAAACCTAGGATAATTTGTCTATGCCCAAACCACACCTGGGACCTTGGTGCTTGGATTACGAGCGGTTAACAATCTCCCCGCGTTTGCCAGTGCGCTGGCGCTCAGATGCCATCTCCAGTCTTTCAGTGCACAGCCACTTAAGCTTCAGAGGGCTCAATAACTAACCTTACAACAGCAAGTATTCATAAAATACTGACTTCGGTTAACAGCAACTGAGGCTTTCCGAACAGTCTCCTGGTCAGCAGAATCCCAGCACAGAGGAGAGCTGGATTTCACAGAACAATGTCCCCCAGGGCTGAATCTAGCCAAAAAGAAGGCCTGAGAAAGTGAAAATAAACCCCAATGATAATCAATCTCTGATATCCCTCAGAAATTAATGGCAAGGCCAGTAGAAAAGGCAAGCAGGAAATGGAGTTTTGCCCAAGGCTACAGCAGAATGGCCAAAGGACTAGAACGGCCCCTTTCTGAGCGATGACTGCTTTGACTGATGATGCCCAGCTCTGCTTCACTCCTCCTGCCTTGGGCAAGATATTGAGGCACCCAATTACCAAACAACCTACCCCACAACAGGACCCAGCCAACAGTGGTCTCCTCCTCAGTTCTTCCTTAGAATCATTCCACCCACAGTCACCTAGGAAGACCCCCCCTGCTCTGGGAGCCAGGTGTGCGCCCACCCTTGCTGCAGCAGACCGATAAACTCTAGCACTGGTGCATTCCTGCAGCCTGTATCATACAGGATGCCCAACTATCTTACATGAAGTTACAATGCATTAAAGCAAACTGAAACAACAGTCCCTTTCATTCAAATTGGGTCAGCTCTCAGAGAACACATTCTAGCTAGCCATGCTAAGTTTTGCTTAAAATTCCTTTTCAGGTTAACATGTTGGCTCTTTCAATCATTCTGACAAATGGAATCTGCAATTTTGGTTAATTACATTATTTATAAGATTATTAGAACTACTAACTTGATGGGAGGGGGGCATTCCTGTGCTTGGCACTGTTATAGTTCCTAAGATACACCAGTGAACAAGGCAGACCCAACAGGAGTTACTTCCACGTTTCTCAGAAGCTCCAGATGCCAAGCTCCAGGAAGTTACAAAGCTTCTTGTAAACTGAGCTATGAATCTCTCTCCTCTGCATGATCACGAGGGATTCAAGCTCAGTTTGTTAGCTCTCATACTTCAAATACATTTTTATCTTGTTTGGAAAAAAACTACATAAAGTTTAAAAAGTATTTCTAAGCTTGGAGACTAGAAAGAAACTCCTGGTCCTTTCTGTCTGTTTAGTTAAGAGATAACAGTGAAAGGATCAGATACCACTAAATGCATACTTGGAGTACAACAGGTGAATATTTTTTAAATGTTCAGGTGTATTCAGATGCCTGATGTGATGCTACTTTTAAGAAGAAAATCTTTGGGGCCAAGCAGAAATAAATTGGGCAGATATGCAAAATAGCAGGAAAGACCAGTCATTAGGGAGGAAAAGGATTACACATTAATTTCTCTTTTCAGTATTGCTCATTTCTTCTAGGATGAATATTAAGGAGAAAAAGAATGATTATAAATTACCAGTGCCAAAATGTAGTTCTTGAAGTCAAGATGCCACGATTATAACTTTATTCTTCACAGAGCTGTATTCAAAAAAATGACACTGGGAAGAGGATTTAAGAAACATGTGTTGGTTGTTTACTTTGATGGAAACCCCCACATTTAGTGATATCTGATGACATTACAGTTGATATATTTAAAACGCATATGTAAACACACGCACATATAAATACATGTGCACCTACACAGATAAAAACTTTCACATACATGAGACAGACAGACATATATACATCCCAAAATACATGTGTCTATGTATATGCAGAGGAAGAAGAAAATCATTTTTTAGTGTAGTTAAGTTACTGACTGGCCATAGTACTGTTTTAACTTAAACATCTATGAGAACAATTATACAGGTGCTTCATGAAGAAAAAATGCATTGCAGTTATTATATAGTTTACATAGCTATGACAGATTATCCTTTATGTGGCAAGTGTTGTTTAATAATGACTCAAGCTGTTGTTACATACTCTATGAACAACCAAGAAAACAGGTGATACCTTAAAACAAAAGACTACTTGAACGTTCAAGCTTTATTTGTAGCATTCACAGATCTACAACCTTTTAATTATGCAAAACTGAAATAGAGTGAAGAGGTAAAAAAATTTAACTGTGTGTAAAAACTGCTGCTGCTGCTAAGTCACTTCAGTCGTGTCTGACTCTGTGTGACCCCATAGACGGCAGCCCGCCAGGCTCCCCCATCCCTGGGATTCTCCAGGCAAGAATACTGGAGTGGGTTGCCATTTCCTTCTCCAATGCATGAAAGAGAAAAGTGAAAGTGAAGTCGCTCAGTCTGTCCGACTGTTAGCGACCCCATGGACTGCAGCCCACCAGGCTACTCCGTCCATTGGATTTTCCAGGCAAGAGTACTGGGGTGGGGTGCCATTGCCTTCCCCGGTGTAAAAACTATGATTTAACAAATTAACATTCTGAATGGTTGGAAATCAAGAGAAAAGGCACAATCAACTTCAGGAAAGGAGGAGGGCTATCATCAAAAAATCCACAAACAAAAAGTGCTGGAGAGGGTGTGGAGAAAAGAGAGCCCTCTGCACTATTGGTGGGAATCTAAGTTGGTACAGCCACCATGGAGAAGAGTAAGGAAGTTCCCCCAAAATTAAAAATAGAGCTACCATATGACCTAGCAATCCTACTCCTGGGCATATACCTGGAGAAAAGAATAATTCCAAAAGATACATGCACCCCAATGTTCACTGCAGCACTGTTTAGCCAGGACACAGAAGCAACCTAAATGCTCATCAACAGATGAATGGATAAAGAAGATATGGTACATATATACAATGGAATATTACCCAGCCATGAAAAGGAACAAACTTGGGTCATTTATAGTGATGTGGATGAACCTATATTTTGTCGTACAAAGTGAAGTAAGTCAAAAAGAGAAAATTAAATATTGGATATTAATGCATATATATGGAATCTAGAAAAACGGTTCTGATGAATCTACAGGGCAAGAATAGAGGTGCAGACGTAGAGAACAGGCTTGTGGACATAGTGCAGAGAGAAGGGGGTGGGATGGACTGAAAGCAGCATTAACATATATATACTATAATGTGCAAAACAGGTAGGGGAAGCAGCTTTATACCACAGGGAGCTTGGCTCAAAGATCTGTGATGACCTAGAGGGTGGGAAGGGGGGCAGGAGGGAGGGGATATGTGTATACACAGCTGATTCACGCTGTTGTACAGTAAAACCTAATGTAACATTGTAAAGCAATTATATTCCAGTTAAAAAATAAAGTATATGGGACAATATGCATAGTTCATATATGTGTGAATACTACATCATTCTATTTATTTATTTAACATTTTCATCACACTAAGTGGCATGTGATTGATCTCAGTTCCCCAACCAGAGATTAAACCCTCACCCTCCACAGCAGAAGCATGGAGTTTTAACCACTTCCCATCATGGAAGTTCCAAAAAGGAAAAGAGTACCCTCGACTTCTTACATCCAAAGGGTCCTAGAAACAATGCCCCTGACCTTCCACTCTGTTCCAGGGCTGACTATACTTCAAATCTATCCCTTCAATTTCCAAGTTGAACGACCCAAATCCTTCCAGACCCCAAATCCTATATATTTATATATATATATGCTATGGTACTCTTCTCCCAATCATTTTATCATATTTGCCTTTCTCCCGAGCTATTCTAGTTCTTGTCTTCCTACAACATGACGATGCTTGTCAAAAGCAAAAAGGTCTCATGATTTTGTACAATGGTAGGATTACATTTTCCACTTTGTTTTCAACACACAGTCTAATGATACAGTGAACACAGTAGTCCCCTGCTTACCAGCGTTTTCAGTTACTCGTGGTCAACCGCAGTCTGAAAATATTAAACAGAAAATAAACAATTTGTAAGTTTTAAACTGCATGCCTTCCTGAGCAGCATGATGAAATCTTGCGTCTCGCCAAGGATGAGGATCACTTCTCTGTCCAGTGTACCATGCTGTGTACACTTGAACATGATAGAACACAGGAAATAGGCTACTATCCAAGGTTTCGGGCATCCGCCAGGAAACTTGGAGTGTATCCCGTCTGGATAAGGAGGGGACTACTACTTCATCTGCTCAATTCCCTGACACGTGTTTTTCTAGAGATAACTTCCCCTGCAATTCTTTGGAACCCACTCAAACACTTTCAACAAGAACAAATGTATTGGTACAACCAGATCCTATCAATAAGCACTGTATGCTGAGCTGAGCATCAACAGTGCACTGAGTTAGAGCAATGACAAATGTCTCAATCTATAGAATGCGTCATCTGGTCACCTGAAATCAACAAATATTTACAGTACTTACTATCTACCCTGTACTGGCAAATACAGGCAAGTCTCTTACAGCATGAGTTTTTACAACACAATATGGTTATAACATCACCAGTTAATTAGGGGGGGAAAGACTCCACACAAATGCATTATTACGATGCAAACTGGAATCAGCACAGAGTAAACAGGAAAAATAATAGTTGCATGCAAAGAACAGGCACACAGAGATGCACTGTTTGACTGACTGGGTGTTTTTCTGGAATGGAATTGTTTTGTTTACCCAAGCGTTCTTTTATTCTTTTACCACTGGCAATGGTAGCAGTATTACCAGCAAGACTGCTCAATCAGGGACAAAGGTTGGGGAACCTCTACCTTCTGAGTAGACTAAATGGTAAAGAAGCAAAGTTTATTTCTGTCTTGTTTAGTCAACAGATGTATTCCTCTTAGAATGCAACTATAAAAATACTTATATCACAGCCAAGTCCAACAAAAGCCCTCTAGCACCCATACCTCACTGAAAGGGCTGTTTTTATAAGAGATTTTTTGTAAGAGATCTCTCAGAAACACAATCATGACATCGTAGGCAGAAGCATTGTAAGTTCAGTTTAGTTCAGTTCAGTCACTCAGTCGTGTCCGACTCTTTGCGACCCCGTGAACCGCAGCACGCCAGGCCTCCCTGTCTTATAAGTTAAATAAGCAGGGTGACAATATACAGCTTTGACGTACTCCTTTTCCTATTTGGAACCAGTATTGTAAGTTACTATCTGCAAAAAGACGTATTTAGGAAAACTGCCTACTAATAAACATCACAAATTCTTCCTGAAAAATGCAAATTAGCATAATTGGGCACTGGAGAAATAGTGG
This sequence comes from Oreotragus oreotragus, assembly GCA_006410675.1. Classification (NCBI taxonomy): domain Eukaryota; kingdom Metazoa; phylum Chordata; class Mammalia; order Artiodactyla; family Bovidae; genus Oreotragus; species Oreotragus oreotragus. The sequence goes on along the minus strand of SJYX01012990.1, from coordinate 123,016 downwards.
AACCACAAACAAGAGAACCAGTGAGATTAATTTAACAAATACGTTAAAATATGTATAATTTACATGGCCCTATGAGAGCCTGAAAACTTTCTTTACATGCTTTATCATATACTATACAAAGGATCTCTGTGGGATGAAGCTATTTTTATAGACAAGAAATCCACAGTGCTCAGAAAGATTAAATGATCCAGCTGGTATACTGCATGTCAATCTCATATCTAATACTGCTATAAGAATAAAATTTAGTTAAGTGTTCTCACCCATAAAGATAGCTATATTAAAAAAAAAAAGGTTGGTGTGGGAAGAAAGTGTTAACAAAGATGTGGAGAAATTGGAACCCTTGCGGGTTGCTAGTGGGAATGTAAAATGGCGTGCCCACTGAGGACACAGTCTGGCGATTACTCACAAGGCCAGCGCTCAGGCACCATGTGATCCAGAAATTCCACTCCTAAGTGTATATCCAAATTCCACATTTGTATGTATATCTTAGGCGCATGTATATCCAAGGAACTGAAAGAAGGGACTCAGATGCACATTGTAAAATGGCGTGCCCACTGAGGACACAGTCTGGCAATTACTCACAAGGCCAGCGCTCAGGCACCATGTGATCCAGAAATTCCACTCCTAAGTGTATATCCAAATTCCACATTTGTATGTATATCTTAGGCGCATGTATATCCAAGGAACTGAAAGAAGGGACTCAGATGCACACCAATGTTCATAGCTGCCTTACTCATAATAACCAAAAAGTGGAAATGACCCAACTACTCAACAACTGATGAATGACAAACAAAATGTGATACATGCTAAATCATGGATGGACCTTAAAAACATTACATTAAGTGAAAGAAGCCAGTCACAAAAAACCACATATTGTATGATTTCATTTCAATGAAATGTCCAGAACAGGCAAATCCAGACAGAAAGCAGATTAGCGGCTGCCTAAGGCTGGAGGGTTGGAGGGTAAGTGGAACAACTGCTAATGGGTCCAGGGTTTCTTTTGAGGGGATGAAAATACTCTAAATTAGATTGTGGTGACAACCACACAGCTCTGTGAATATACTAAAAACAGTGAACTGTACAGTTAAAACAGGCGATCTGTACGGTATGTGAATCATATCTCACTAAAGCTATTAGAAAGCTTTATGAACTAAAAATGTATAACTTCTTTAGGTTTCACTAATATTTTCTGCATGAAGGCAACTAGTATTGAATTTCTCTACTTAATACATTACAACTAAATCAAAAGTACTTTTTAAACACTTAAAAATGAGTCACTATTTTAACAAATGTTACCTTACATTCCAGAACATTTCAGGGATAATCATAGTACAGAATTTCACCAAGGAAAAATGTAATTGTGCTGCATTCTGATTTGAAAATCAGCAAGCATACTTAAATTTGGTGAGTTCAGTTTTACAAAAATGCAACGAAAATAGAGCAAATGCTACATGATCCAAAACAAATAAAGATTAAAAAGTGGTAAGGTTGGTTAGTATTTCTGGCTTGCATTGAAAACTTCAAGCATTTAAAGTTAACGTAAGGTTGAATCACCTTTCAGAACTGAATGGTCCCATCCCTTCAAAGAAAAAAAAAAAAAAAACCAAAGTGTAGAAGAGCAACAGGTGAAGTAGGAGATGGGTGTGCTACTCTGACAGGCTTCTTTATGTTTTTCATGTGTGCACAACTAAGCACCCATCAAGGCTCTGAGGAGGTTAGCTAGCCTTGGCTAAAAACAGGACAATAGTAACTTTTGGTTCTAGGGTATCTGGTTTAAACTCTCAAGAAGTGCTGGATGCATCTGTACTAAAATAGGTTTTCAGATAAAAAGATGAGATGTTTGGATACTTTTTTCAGCTTCTTATCTGTCTATAAGAAGTAAGTACTTTCCAACTTCTGTCGAGCAGATATTATGTACATGAAGAAAATGTTTAGCTGAACTTAAGACTTAAAAAAAAAAATCACTTCCAAATTCATAAAACATATCAGAACTGTCTTATAGATAATCAGCTGCCTGCCTACCGACATAAACAATTACCACTGCTGAATACACAAAGTTAAGCAATTTCACTGGCAACAGAAGAGGTTCCAGCTTTCTGTCTACAGAGGCAAGCCCAGAGGGGAATACAACTGAGACAGGGGACAAGGAACAAGGTCAAAGTCAAAATCAGTACAAACAGAAAAAAAGCAAGCCAAAAAGGGGTGAAAAGGAAAAGACTGGGTCAATGCTGGTCAGGGAATGAAAAGACGACCAAAGTCAAGCAACAGGAAACAGAGAGAAAGATCATTGGACCAACAGAGAAGTACACGCAGTCAGGCTGAACAGGTGGCTGGAGGGAGACACTCCATCAAGAGCTCCAGTCACATGTGACAGGAACAGAGTTCAGCAGCAGTGTTCAGCTGGAACAGAGACATCTCATGAACGTGAACAAAAGATAACATGCGAACTTCATAATGACTGCAATTTTAAATGTCCACAAGTCTTAATTTCTTTATGCCAACCAGCAATCTAAAATACCTAGGACTATGCAGGGAAAGAAAACGTACAGCAAAGTTTCCAAAAGAACAATCGAAACAATTCTGACTCTACCATGCATTTAAGCCCCATGATTCAAGCATGTTATTATTGTATTTATTCCCATTTCTTCCTTCCACATTAAGTTTTATTTTGGGAGTCTGGATAAGAGTGTAATTGGTGCAAGCTTTCTTGAGGACATAAGACTGGATTTCAGAAGAACCTGAAGCCCAGGCCTGTTAAAGAGATACTCCTGGGAAACTGACCTACACTGCAGCAGTCTAACAGTGATGCGCCGGGATCATGGATCACTTGCGCTTGGCACAGTGATCAGTCTCTAAAACAGTTGACAGAAGCCAGGAGGGAGCTTCCCTTGCTTCATGCACACTTNTTAAAGAGATACTCCTGGGAAACTGACCTACACTGCAGCAGTCTAACAGTGATGCGCCGGGATCATGGATCACTTGCGCTTGGCACAGTGATCAGTCTCTAAAACAGTTGACAGAAGCCAGGAGGGAGCTTCCCTTGCTTCATGCACACTTTGCTCCTTGCCACTGGTATCTTCCACAGCAAACCTCCCTATGGGGAAGGCTCTGGGGACCAGGGCAGTTCTATCTCCACCTGAGAGGATGCTGTATGCAAAGACTGATATAAAGGACATTTACTGCAGTACTGTTTAAGACCATTAAAAAAAAAAGAAGAAAACAATCTAAACATCCTCAACTGGATCTGTGTATCACTAATACAGTATGCTGATAAAACAGAATGAATGACAAGCTGCTGAAGCAAACTGTGTTATTATGGCTGTTGTGTGCAAGCTCAATCGCTTAGTCATGACCAACTCTGTGCAACCCCATGAACTGTAGCCATCTTCAAAACATAAAAACTGAGAAAAGCAAGGAACAAAACATATGTATACGCCATCAAACAATTTGTGTTTAAAGATGATGTCATACAGACCTTTCTAATTCCTATATATAACCTAGCAGCCACTGATAAACATGACTTCATAAAAATAAGAGTTACATATAAAAAATAATACCATAAACTAAGTCCAAAGATGTTTGTGTCCACAAGCTGGACAGCATACACAAGAACTAAGTGGACAGCTCTGAAAGAAGAAATGGGTGACTGGAGGAGAAAGAGATGAGAGGACTTAAGTTTTCACTTCCTCAGTACACTTACATTTTGTACATACGCATGTATTATCTGCTCAAATGAATGAAGTATTAAATTTTAAAGTCGACCCAGGCATACACCTGCTTCCACCTGCACATACACAGGAGGCTGACAATGACTGTCCTTAAAGAGGGGGACTGCTTTCTTCCCACACAGCCTTACATTCTGCTTGATTATTTATTCTGAGGGCTTATTAATTTTATAATCTAATCTTATAACAGAAATATAGCTGTTGAAAGAATACAATCCTTGACCCTAAAATTCCACTGCAAGAACTTGATACTATATTGAAGAACTGTAGTCATACTTTCTAGGAGCTTCTTTGCTCACCACAATGGCTAAAATTTTGAGACTACTTAAATTTCATCTATCACTAGAGAGCTGGTTAACTGGATACATATTTACATATAAATCTGTGTGTATATCAAAATAATGTGATGCCCACAATAATTAAAACTAAGGATTTAGAGCTATACTCACAGACATGGAAAGATGTATAATATTCTTGAATGAAAAAATGTGAAGTCACAGTAGATGTCATTCACTGTTTTCTCCACCACAGCCCTATCCCACTTACTACAAGTAACTGTTTACTTGCTTGTGCCCCTCAAAGTCTTTAAGTTCCCCAAGGACTTCCAACTGTGGCCTGTCCACTGTTGAATCACCTATATCTGGCACAGAACCTGGAACCTGGCATATTACAAACATTCAGTGAAAAGCTACCAAATGAACTATAAATACACAAATCTGCCTCCCCTCCATTACAGCTAGAGAAACTATAATGGAGTGCCAAATAATTAAATGATTTAATTTTACATTTAAAAGAACCTTCAATGTTAAGTCAGCAGTAGAAAACAAATATAAGTACTCCTTACTGTGTGCTTAACACTTTCTTGGGAACTGTGTATAAATTGAGTATTTTTTGCACACTGAGTTCCAGGATAAGTATGTTAGGATAGATCCCTTACTTAAAGGGTTTCTTTCATAAAGTGAAAAAACTCCAAACAAATGTATTTATCCTATATGAGCTTAAAATTTTCACGAGATTTATTGGCTTTTCTTAAAACAAGCCACATAAAAAAAATTTTTCAATACCTACCTCTTTTCCCCAAAATAGTGACTTGTTTAATATAAACTATGATACAACTGTTTGACAAGTTTGGGTTATTTTTTTTTAATCCCCTAGTTCTCTGCTGCTGCTGCTGCTAAGTCGCTTCAGTCATGACTGACTGTGTGACCCCATAGACGGCAGCCCCCAGGCTCCCCCGTCCCTGGGATTCTCCAGGCAAGAACACTGGNAAGTTTGGGTTATTTTTTTTTAATCCCCTAGTTCTCTGCTGCTGCTGCTGCTAAGTCGCTTCAGTCATGACTGACTGTGTGACCCCATAGACGGCAGCCCCCAGGCTCCCCCGTCCCTGGGATTCTCCAGGCAAGAACACTGGAGTGGGTTGCCATTTCTTTCTCCATTGCATGGAAGTGAAAAGTGAAAGTGAAGTCATTCAGTCGTGCCCGACTCACAGCAACCCCATGGACTACACAGCCCACCAGGCTCCTCTGTCTACGGGATTTTCCAGGCAAGAGTACTGGAGTGGGTTGCCACTGCCTTTTCCGCTTAGTTCTCCACACAACCTATAAAATTCAGGTGTATTGAAACACTCACGGCATCCTGATATGAGGAATTCCTCTCCTTAGGATGACTGTTTATTAGAACTCATGGGTTATAATAAAGTTGTAGATTTTAAAGAGCTTATCTAGAAAGATGAGTAACTTGAGTTACCTTGAGTAGTTGTTAAATTACATAATTTTTTATTCACATAACAAAAGAAATTTTCAAATATGAAACAATCACAGAGCTTAAATAAAATTAAATGCCAACTTTAGTTAAGAGACTAATTAGATTTTCCTTAAGTTTAGAAATAAAGGTTTGATCCCCATTTAAACTGATACACTGGCAAGGTATACTTTAGAAAATACTTTATTCTTTGTAGTGGCTCAATTTTTCAAACACATTTTTTCAATTAACAAAGCTTTCATCTGGCTTTTGGTTTTGTTCAAGTCTGTTCCTGGTATCAATTTAGCCAGCCCATCAAACTTAGCTTCTGTGGGTATTTTCACAAGACACTACTTTTTTATTTTGAAATATGCTCAAGTTTTTAAGTTTAGCAACTTTAAAAGGAAAATTTTCAGATATCAATTTTAGGTACACCAAAAATAAAACATTAAAATACCTGTCAACATTTGGCAATATGCCAGGAAGTAAGGGGAACACAATTACTGCCCTAGAGGAAATCTAGAATATCTAACCCACGAATATTCACCAGAAAGACCCCAAGGACATATAAACAGTAATCACATATACACTGAAGTAGTTACAGAATATATCTATGAAAAGCTATCTATGTATTGTGGGGTGATGAGTGAAGAGAGGATTATTGGAGCTGTACTTTAAGAAACAGTAGTTAGGATTTCTGAAGCGATATGACAGAACCGATTTCAGCTGAGGGAAAAAAATGCCCAGCAACAGGTGCAGCCTGAGAATAAGTTCAGAGGGCAGTCTGATTTAATGGAGGAGGAGCAGTTGCATTAATCTGAATTTCAGAATCACTGTGATATAGACTAGTGTGTCAACAATGTCCTGGGAATAAGGTGTCCTGGAAATTAAGGTGTCCAGGTCTTGCAGACAAAGGACAAATCCTGGTTCTAAACCAAAGTCAAGGTAGAGTCACTCAAAGTGGTTCTCAGCTGCTTTCAAACATTTGGCAGTTTCTCAAAAAGCTAGACAGATACCATATGACTCTTGGTATATGTCTGCTGCTGCTACTGCTAAGTTGCTTCAGTCGTGTCCAACTCTGTGCGACCCCATACACGGAAGCCTGTCAGGCTCCCCCGTCCCCGGGATTCTTCAGGCAAGAACACCGGAGTGGGCTGCCATTTCCTTCTCCAATGCATGAAAGTGAAAAGTGAAAGGGAAGTCGCTCAGTCGTGTCCGACTTTTCACGACCCCATGGACTGCAGCCTACCAGGCCCCTCCGCCCATGGGATTTTCCAGGCAAGAGTGCTGGAGTGGGTTGCCATTGCCTTCTCCAGGGTATATGTCTAAGAGAACCCAAAACATGTATCTACACAATAATTTGCACATGAAGTTTCACAGCAGCATTATTCATAACAGCCAAGAAGTAGAAACAATCCAGATGTCCACCAAGTAATAAACGGATGCTCAAAACGTGGATTATCCATACAAGGCAATAGTTTTCAGCCATAAAAAGGAATGAAATACTGATACATGCACAACAGATGAATACTGAAAACACTAGGCTAAGTAAGACACAAGTGGGCACATACTGTGTGCTTTCATTTACATGGCATGTTCAGAATAGGCAAATCCATGGAGAAAGGAAGTAGATGAGTTGGTTGCCAGGGCCTGGGAAGAGGGGAACTGTGGAGTTCCCGATGTGGAGTTCCTTCTGATGGGAGAAAAATGTTCTGGCATAGACAGCAGTGATGATGGCACAGCTTTCTGAACAGACTAAAAGCCAGTGGGCTGCACACTTTGAAAGGGTGAATTTTATGGTATGTGATATATCTCAGTTTTAAAAAGGGGATTCTCAGCATTTTTTCTGCGATGACACACCTGAACGACATGACATAACTCTATCAGTAAAAGCAGCTTACTACAGCAGGGGCTGGATTTGTGACTTTGACAATCACTAAAGAATCTTGAGAAAATTACACTAAAGAGTCTTTAAGTATTAAGATCAAAATAACGAGTGAAAGTCACTTTTCAGTGACAACTTCAAGAACTGCCTTGGGGTGACAAGAGATATTTAAAAGACAAAAAAAATCACAGTAGTTTCAAAGAGATGGCCAAGGCCTACTTAAGCTGCTGTGAAGGAAAGGATATACAAACTGTTCTGAAGGAGCTAAGGACAGCAGGATTTCCATTCTCTAGCAGCAGCTAAGAACAGAAAAAGCATTAAAAAAAACAACCCAGACAACAAGGATTCATTCAACAATGCAAGACATGACAAGAAAGGTGACATCAGCCACAGGGAAAAAAAAATATATTTATAATCAACACTGATTTGGCATATACAGTTCCCTTAACATATGTATATTTCAAGTGTTTGTAAAGTATAATTCTGGACAGTTGCCAAGAGAACAAATTTTTGAAAAAGCAGGCAAGTTTACAAATGACCAACAATAACTTATAATAATATATCATTATTTCTGTTTTCCTGGCTGATATTCAGTATGCCAGAAGCCCCCTCCCTACCACTTCTTCGCACCACCGAGAGAATTAAAGGAATTTCCCCTCCAATCTACTGCCACCACCATCTCAGCAGCTAGAAAATTCTGGTTCCCTACTCCTAAGAAAGGTGAGGCCAAAGGAAGATCATCTGCTCTTGGGAGCCGTAAGCCAAAGGTTGTCCAGCCGTGGCAGTTCACACGTGAGAGTTACTCCTAAGCCAGACACTTGGGCTTCAGAGGCTGCTTGTGCTCTGATCCACCAATGTCCTTGTGGTGGCGAACTGCCTCAGAGACAATTAAAGTGCTCAGTGTGCACACGTGCTGAGGTGCTCAGTCGTGTCCGGCTCTTTGCAACTCCATGGACTGTAGCCTGCCAGGCCCCTCTGTCCATGGGATTTTTTTCATGCATGAATATTGGGGTGAGTGGCCATTTCCTGCTCCAGGGGATCTTCCTGAGCCGGGGGGGGGGTTATTTACTGAGCCAGGCGGGAGTTATTTACCACTGCGCCACCTACGTGCTGACAAAGTTATCCCTGTGCTGAACCGGGGGCCTCATCAGGTTCAATGCGGACAAGGGAACCTCTGCAGCGCATGCATGGAGCACTACGCTTACAGCAGGAGCTTGAAGAGGCTGGCAACAGATAGATAGGAGGAGGAAAGGCATGGGAAGAAAGAATCCAAACCCACAACCTGTGCTGGGGTCTGTAAGAGCACAACAGAAAGCACTCTTGTTGTCCTCTTGAAATGTCCTTTCTGAGGAAACCTTCCCCGTCCTTTCACAGTCAACAGAGTGCTGCCCTCTGTGAGGGGCTTCCCTGAAAGCAGAGAAGTTGGGAGCTCCATGTCTGTGTCCCAAGAGCACCTGGTATTGATTATTATAGTGCTTATTAAATTGCTACAGCTTATTTACATGTTTGTTTCCTCAGCAGGTATCTTCTCAAACAATGGAGTATTTTATTCATCTTTGCACTGTCAATACCTTGGACAGTGCTTGGCAGATGGAAGGATCCAGCAAATATTTGCTGAATGAATGAGGGGATGGATTTCTTCCAATGTTAGAAGAAACTGTAAAACAATCAAACAAATCCATAATGAATTAATTTGCCAGTCTTGCTATTAAGAAAATGTGATCTAAGAATGACACCTCAGAGTGGCCTAACCTGTGGATCTGAATTCACTGAGTATCTAAGGCAGGTAAGTTCAACAGCCAGCAGGTAAGAAACACAGAATCAATGCTCTGCCTGTCCCTTTCCATCATAGGTTTTAAATGTTACAAGGAATAGTCCTTACTGGACATGCAAAATCCCCAGTGACAAGGATTATTACATGCTGGATTTGCCATGTCTGACATCTAAAGAAATACTTAAATCAAATGCAAGCTAGATACTGGGTTCAGCGATATTCAGAAGAAAACTATCAGAATCCTTCAGGGGAAGATAGGGTTCCAACCAAGTTCTGATCACAGTTCAGGAATTAAAGCCGACTCACAGAGACAGTGCAGATCAAGTAAGTCCCTTGTGCTAGCCACCAAGCGAGTGGTGCACAAGAGCAGGAGAGCTACGTGAACCCGGCACCTTCACAGGTAAACGGAGGGGTGCTACGCGGGATAAAAGACATGTGAGGTGTGGGAGCTGACAAGTCTTTGGAAGCTACCTGTCTTCTCACTGGCTGTTGATGAGAATCCACATTAAAGCATGAGACTAAGAAATATGGAAGTATATTGCTACCTAAAGTAAAATTTTTGTCTTAGTAGTTGTTTACCTGATCTTGCAGAAGTATTTTATAGTCATGATTTTTATTTCTTCAAATTACAGTAATAGGAAGTCCCAAAAAATTATCAGCTGAAATCCTGTAATCTTAGAAATAAGGAAACAAAGGTCTACAAGGACAAATGACTTGTCCAGGGTCACACTGGTGATCAGAGGCAGAGTCTGAACTCACACTCAATTCTCCAGTCTCTCCAACTTAACAGTTCATCCTAACACACACACACACACACACACACACACACACTCTCTCTCTCTCTCTCTAAATAGAAACACCAACATAGTTATATACTTACTTTTGTAGCACTAGAAAAAACTAAGATTGTTCAGAAATATACTAAGAAAGTCTAAGTTAAATGAGAAGACTAGCCCAGGGATTAAGCACTCATGTTTTCTGAAATGACTCCCTAAAACACCAAATCCCCATGACTATGCTTCTATTTATCTTAATACAAAGCATGATGGTTAACAGCATGGGTCTGGAGTAACAGAGTCGCTTGTAGCCCCACATTTCCAGCTCTGACACTTAATTAGTCATGCAATCATGGACAAATTTGCTTCACCTTTAAACCTCCATTTCCTCAACTGTAAATCTGAACACAACTGACTGGTGTGGTACCTATTCAACAGACGATGGCTGTCAAGGCTTTGCCCACGTCCTAAGATTCACTCAGTAATTTAGCTATTACTGTTACTATTTCTGCCTACTAACCTCTGTGCTGTCTACAAAAGTCCCCCAACAAATGTATTCTGTGTATTTCCCTCCTCCCTTCTACCTTTCTCTCTCTCTCACACACACACTCACACACACACACACACAAAATCCCAATTATCCAACCCCTAAATCCCAAGCCCAGTTTTTGTTCTTTTGAACATAGAGTACAGAGGACTAAGAACCCTATTCAAGAAACTCTTTTTGCTTTTCTTTTTTGGAGATCAAACTCTTACCCCAAATCAATTTTTAAATTCTACAATGCCCAGTGCCAATAATGAGAACTTAGGATTTAAACACACAAATTGTTTTCTGGTTCTCACACTTTTCTATTCCTTTGAACAAGACAGGTTTGGTTGCCTAAATTCTGCAAAGAGGAAAAGCAACTGACTCAGAAAGAAAACGAATTCCCCTGCTTGCCACTGACTACCCTTTTGGTGTTAAGGCACAAAGGACACGCTCAATCTCATTTATGGTGTCAGTGAGAGCAAATTACTCCCAAGATTTATTGTACATTTATGTTTTAACTCTACTAGAACCTGAAATTAACAGAATTATAAAAGGTCCCTTTTCCTTGTATGTAATCACGCTTCAAATGACTCCCCCTTCCCCACATTCTTTAAAATGCTTTGGTATAATTAGTATACTGGCAGGAGAGTGTTACTACTTCTTAATATCAAAGAACTGACCAAGTTGTTTATTTCCTAAAACAATAATTTAAGAAGCTAACTCCTCTGGTATAAATTCCTTTACTAATTAATCATATCTTAGGATGCTCGCTGGACAACATTAAAGATATATTTACAGACGTTCATTTTAATAGCCAAATGACAAAGGGGACACAAGAGATGAAATGGTTGGATGGCATCACCGACTCATGGACATGAGTTTGAGCAAACTCCGGGAGACAGTGAAGGACAGGAAAGCCTGGCATGCTGCAGTCCGTGGCATCTAAAAGTCGGACACAACTGAGTGACTGAAATGAACTGACATCAAAACAAAATTTGTTTCATTTTATTTAAATCTGAGTACTCTCTTTGAAGGTGTTACTGTCTAGGATCCTAGAGTTCTCTGAAATTTCAGCTGCAGAATACATAACTTCATTTGAAAATAAATCAATACTAGAAACAAATTATCTGATCATCTTTTTATACAAGATTAAATAGCCACAAATTTTATTTTACCTGGACTTAAATGTATTAAATTAAATTTCATTGACATAAGATCAAAAAAGCTTCATAAATATAATACCGCATTTTACCAGAGTGAGGTGATAAAAAGCCAAACCGAAAAATATTCCCTCTGGAACACAGAAACTGTTGAAAGTAAGTTTAAAACTCTCTTGACATTTGATCCATTTTTAAAAAAACAGTTGTTCCTATGAACAAAATCATTAATGGCTACTGAAAAACAAGCCCAAGGAATTATAAACAAAAAGTTAATGTTTCCAAATGCAAGGCTACTTGGCTATCATGAATGACAAAGATATGTTCATATACCATACATCCATCTAATTTTAAATGGTACAGATTAAATTTAAATCTTCTAAAATTATTCTTAGCCTAAGTGAAAACTTGACTACGAGATATAAAATGTGGTCAAAAGTATCTCCTGCCAGTAAACAATATTACAGTTTTTAATAAAATGTTAAATCAAAGTTAATAAAATTTAGATGTTTTATTAAAATATTAATTTATGAAAACAGAACTGGTTTTTTCAGAGAGATCAAAAAGAATTTAAGGTCATCAGAATTTTATAGAACAGATGACAGACTGGTCAAATGTCCTACAATGTCTAACCTCATGGGATCGGGGATTTTATGAACATGCTCCAAATTACATAATACTGGGGGACAGGGAGAGGGCATAAGGCTCTTAAAAACACTGTATAGGAAGTTAACAAGGATAATCTTTTAAATATGTACTTTATTACAGAGTAATACTTCAATGAGAAACGTAATTAAACAAGAGTCAGCAATGTCTCCAGACACTGATTTCTCAAATGTCACCCAACTATCCATTCCACTTAAAAGTACTTGTGAATACATGCAGCACCTACAGGATCAAGTTCTCAACTCCCTTTCTTTGCAGATACCAGTACGGCTTTGCTGCTGCATATAAGCACTGAAACTTATATTTCAAATTAGTTAGAATTACCATCTTCTTCCTCAAGAGTCCATTTTAAGTTATTTTAGAAAGATACCTCAGCAAATCTAAGAAAAATATTGAATACATAGCTCCTTCCTTTTCCAATATTGAGGATACTGAAGTATTTATAAATATGGCTTCCCCCCAACCCAGGTAACTTCAGCTTTATGAATGGTTTCATTTTTTTAAGCACTAATACCGTTCTGAACATATCCTTCCATCTAATTTGTTGAAAAAAGCAATTATTTTAAACGTTAAACAGCAGTTTAACTAAACTAAGAGTGACGTTCATGTAAACGTTCAAGTCCACTTGTTTATAATAAAATCTAAAGATTATATAAGCTTTGACGTCCTTTCTAGCCTTTTCCTATAGTGTCAAAGGTGAGAAAGACAACATCCGTTTTTACAAGAGGAAAACTAGGAGTTAATAGATTATATTTCTCATCTAAGAAATGTCTTCTCTTTTGTCAACATTACAAGACATTCATCTACTGACAAAGGAAAAATGAACAGTTCACTTGCCGGTTTAGGAAACTAAATTGGGAGCATTACCACTCATAGACTTAATTAAGTTATTTCTAGGTAAGAACATTTAAAGCAAAAAGACTATTTAAAGTTCCTTGCCACTGCTAAAGTGGGGGGAGAGGGGAGTCTGAATAAGACACCCCTATTTTTCATTCGCCTTTCTCCCCACCATCTACCCTGCACCAAACCCCCATTGTTCTAGGTAAAACTCGCAGCTAATGATAGCGAAACAGCAACTGCTACGTTTCTGCCGCAGGTGATCGATCACCGGGAGGAACTCTTCAGAACCACCCTGACTTGCTGCTTTCTTCCTCACAAATAAAACCCAAATGGGGTCTTAAATCCATCACCAACCAGTGCGGGGGAAAGGATCCCAGCTTCCCTTCCAGGCTGATGGATGTCAGTCCGGAGGCGGGTGAAGGGTCCCCTAATAAATCGACCCCTCCCTCCAAGATCATTTAAGCTGACGTTTTATAAGGAACATTTAAAGAAATCTGGCACCGAAGCCCTTGAAAAGTACAGAGCCCGTGGATCAGACGCTCCTCCTCCTGACGAGCGGCGCCCGGAGACCACAAGAGCGGCTCGCGGGGTGGGGGTGGGGGTCTCGTGCGGGCTTGGCCCCTCCCGGGCACCACGTCCTCCCGGAGCCCAGCCCGCGGGAGCTGCCCACCTGCCCCGCCGACACTCACCCATCCTTCCGCTTGGCTTTGTAGACGTGACCGTAAGTGCCTCGGCCAACTTTGCAGCCCTCGTATTCAAACAGGTCCTCGACCCGCTCCCGCTCGCTGCTCAGCTTCACTTTAAAGTCATAGTCCATTGTCACGGCCAGCGGGGCCGGGGAGCGGGGGTCGCGGCGCCGCGGCGCGGGGGCGGGGACCCTCCGGGAGGCTCCGGCAGCCGCGGCCCCCGGGAAGCCGCCCGCTCTACGCCCGGCGGCCGCAGCGCCGGCCCGGCCGCGGCGGCAGGAGCAAGAGGAGGCCCCGCGAGGGCGCCGGGGACATCCAGCGGGGCGGCGGGGCGGGGGCCGGCCGGGGTGGGGTGGGGGGACACACGCCGAGGAACCCGAGGGCGCAGGAGGGCGAGGGACGAGGGCTGGGGGTGGGGAGCGCGGTCGCTGCCCTTCTCCCCGCGGGCTCCGGGGCTCTGGCTCCTGCGCTCCGGCCGCGCGCTCGGCCCCCGCGGCTGGCGGCGGCGGCGGCGCGGCGGGCTCTCCCTCGGCGCTCGCGCCTAGCCGCGGTAACACACGCTCACGCTCGCTCCCTCACTCGCTCGCTCCCTCGCTCGCTCTCCCGTCCACTCAGACAGAAAGGCAGCGCCGCACAACAGCCGGCACCTCCTCAGAGAGCGGAGGGCGGGGACTCGCGGAACGCGGCAGCGCTGTCGCAAAAACGTCGCGAAGACCCGGCGCTCGGCTTTCCCCGCCGCCCGCGCCGCGCGCCGCTTCAACCGAGCCTCGCTCCCCCGGGGGGCGCGTGAACCCAGCGCGGTAGGCGCTGCCCAGAGCAGCCGCCACCAGCACCACGTGGGCCGTCCCGGCGGCAGCCGGGGCTCCAGACTACAGCACCCAGAATGCACCGGCCGCCTCCGTGGCCGCCCCGCCTTCGGCTCCGCCCCCCGCGAGGGGGGAGGTGGGAGCGATGCACGATGGGATTCGTAGTCCCCAAAGAGGGGAGTCCTTTCGATGACCACTTGAGGAAAAAAAAAAAAATTTTTTTTAACAGCGTTGTCCATAAAGTCAGATTTGGGCCAGAAACTTAACTAGAGAAATTTAAGCGTGAGAGAGTCTAGTCTGTGTTAGAATCACATTTTGTGCCACTTCCGAACTCCAGAGTTTAAAGGGCACTATCGTTATCGAAAAACAAGTCTAATTATTGATCAACGGCTCACAGACTATCACTCGGGGAATCTTGTAGGTCACGGTCTAATAAGGGCTGCACAATGACAGCAACGTGCTGACACGCATTACAAACATCAGTAAAAGGGAGTCAGTTGGGAGTGGCCACGCTGCCTCTAGAGAGTGGCACTCTTGTGACAGAGGACTATCCTTTCAGAGGAGATGTTCCTTTGAGTACGGCCTTTTGCACCACTGCTCCTAAGAATAGCCATTTTTAGCCATGATTACAGCAATGGATCTAAATCAATAAAAACTGTTCATAATTTTAAGGGAGGAAAGGTGTCTGCTAGAGGAGTCTTGGTATCTTTATCGTTTTTAAAAAAAAAAAAAAATTTGGCTGCGCCAGGTCTTAGCTGTGGCACTCAGGATCTTTAGTTCCAACATGTGGGGTCTAATTCCCTGACCAGGGATGGAACCTCTGACCCCTGCACTGGGAGTGTGGAGTCTTAGCCACTGGACCAACAAGGAAGTCCCAGTGCTGATATATTGATAATAATACCTCATTTTGTTTTATCCTCCTTATTTAGATGACTATTTTTCATTCTTTTATATTAATTTTATGCTTATATTTATTTTACTTTTCCCAACTGCTACCATTTTTATGAAAAATCCCTTGTCTCCACTTTTAACATCCAACCAATTTTTTTCACCTTTCCCATGAAATTCATTAAATCATGTTCTTTTATTTCCTCTTCCTTGCTAGATTATTAATTCCTATGCTGCTACTGCTGCTAAGTCGCTTCAGTCGTGTCCGACTCTGTGTGACCCCATAGGCGGCAGCCCACCAGGCTCCCCTGTCCCTGGAATTCTCCAGGCAAGAACATTGGAGTGGGTTGCCGTTTCCTTCTCCAATGCATGAAAGTGAAAAGTGAAAGGGAAGTCGCTCAGTCGTGTCTGACTCTTAGCCACCCCATGGACTGCAGCCCACCAGGCTCCTCTGTCCATGGGATTCTCCAGGCAAGAGTACTGGAGTGGGGTGCCATTGCCTTCTCTGATTAATTCCTATAGGAAGTCATATTAGCATCTTCCTGATGCCTAATATCATAGCTTGATTTTGGTGTGCAGTAAACATGTGTTGAGTTAATAAGTAAGGACATTTGTGTCAAAAACATCTGTGTTCATGGGATTCTCCAGCCCAGAATACTGGAGTGGGGAGCCTTTCCCTTCTCCAGGGAATCTTCCCAACCCAGGGATCAAACCCAAGTCTCCCTCATTGCAGGGAGATTCTTTACCAGCTGAGCCACCAGGGAAGCCCAAGAATACTGGAGTGGGTAGCTTGTCCCTTCTCCAGCGGATCTTCCCGACCCAGGAATCAAACAGAGGTCTCCTGCATTGCAGGCAGATTCTTTACCAACTGAGCTATCAGGGAAACCAGAAGCATGTGTTGAATTAATGAGTAAGGACATTTGTGTCAAAAATATCTATGTACAAATGATGACCATGATACCACTTTATGAAAAATTCTCAGAAGGGCTCTGAAGCAAATTTCCCAGGAGAAAAGAGTGACTTCCCCATTGGTTTAAACAAAGCTGTTTTTCCTAGTATGTCAAATACAATTTATCGTTTAAGTATACTGACTGGTCAGGGGGCCTGGGTATGAATCTTGATATACCATTTATTAGCAGTGTGTCCTTGGTCCCTGAATTCCTTTCTTTGCAAAATGGAGATATGAGAAACCACAGTGACCTCTCTAGAGGTCCAGTGGTTAAGACTCAAGCTTTCACTGCAGGGGGCTCAGGTTCAATCCTTGAATGGGGAATTAAGATCTCACATGACTCACAGCGTGGCCAAAAAGTTAAAAATAAAAAAAGACCTCAGTTTAGAGTAAGTGCTCCAGAAAGGTAAGCATTCATGAGTGGGATGTTAGATGTTTCTATTCAGTGATGTAAATTGGAGGATTTCTAGCAGGACTGTTCCTTTGCATAAAGAATTTAATTTTTTTTCCAAAATACAGATTTAGAATAGACTCTTCCTGAAGCTTATACATTTTGTATTTCTCGAATGATGTGGTTTTTTGTCCAAGTATTTACTCATAGAGCCTGAGAAACCAAACCACGATGCTAGAAAAAAGGTTGTGAAGAAGCTTGGGACTGGGCTTGCCCCCACCCTGGCCCTGTACCCACTTCCCACATCCCCTGTACATGATATTCCTGAATCCTGAAGGTCCCCAACTTCTTCAAATGAGTTTTGACTACTGTTATGACTTCATCCACTTTATGGATGAAGATAAGACCGACATCCCTGTGAAGAAATTGAGTTTGTTTTTAAATAATTTTATTTATATATTTTACTTTTGGCTGTGCTGGTTCTCCATTGCTGTGCCGTCCTTTCTCTGGCTGTGGTGAACAGGGGTTACTCGCGAGTTGTGGTACACGGGCTCCTCACTGCAGTGGCTTCTCTTGTTGTGGAGCACGGGCTCGCAAGTTGGAGCTTCAGTAGTTTCTCTGCACGGGCTTAGTTGCTCCTTCGATCCCCTGGAATCTTATCAGATCAGGGATCGAACCAGCATTGGTAGGTGGATTCTTTACCACTGAGCCACCAGGGAAGCTCCTGAGTCTTTTTTGTTTTTTGTTTTTTTTTTCATAAAAATAGTTTAGATTTAAGAGGTACAGCATGATGTTTTGATATACATGTACATGGTGCAATGACTCCTGCGGTCAAGATAGCCATGTTTCTACTGTGAGTAATCCCAGGGTGGAAAAGGAAGGCCGCCTTGGACCAGGAAAGAGAAAGGCTTGCTTTTCTCTCTGCAACTATGGTGTGAGTTAAAGGTCTGGACTCTAGGTTGGGGGCACACAAGGGTGTGAAATGAGCTGGCCCCTTAGCAGAGAGAGTATCAGGATAGGGAGCAAAGGAAGAGAGAGCCACTAGGGCCCCTGAGGGGAGCTTGGCTAATGTGTCAGGAGCAGTAATAGCTAATATCCAGCTTGAGGTTTTTCTTTTCTGTGTGGTAATTCCCTTCTATCATCCCTAAGACATAAGCTGGTCTTACCTCTGGAGCCCATGTCCAGGCTTGGAGGAAAGGAAGAGGCAGCAGCTGGAACCTCAATTATAGGAGTGAAGAAGTGGCCCATAGAGCCAAAGCAGTGTGCTGGGAAGCCCTTAGGGCTCATGCTTGTATTCCAAAAACCTGAGGGAGGGATCAGAGAAATCAGCTTCAGACTTAACTGTTGTTTGACTGAATCGAACACATCAGGGACCTAAGGGCTCCCGTTTCGGTTTGATTTCAGCCTCGGGTCATCCTGATGTTCCGTCTCATGGCACCATGATGACTTCCAGTGACACTAGGGCATCTGTGGCCCTTGTTGGTCCATGTTCCAGACACACAAGCCACACTCGTGCTTCTTGTCTTAAAATGTGGTTCTTTACATTCTAAATTTAACATCTCCAGTCTAAACATGCCTCTCAAACACCAGCCCCACATTTCTACTGCCTCCTGTTCAGCCTCAGGGGATAATGTGCTGTCATCTCAAACTTAAAATTTCTGAAACTGAACATACCATACGATGCCCTGAACCTCCCAGTTCCCCAGCACAGCGGTGCCCACAGACAGACGTCCTGTTGTTTTCCTGCCAACCCTCTGAGCTCAGGCCTTCATTTGCTGCTCACTGTCCTTCGTGCTCATGCCAAGTATGCTTTTGTCTCATTCTCAGAGGCTGGATGCTTCCTCATACCATCTCTGACCTTTGCAGGCCTACCCATCCTCCAAGGTACAGCTCAAATGCCTGTCAGTCATGCAGCCTTTCCTGGTGCTGGCAACTGAATATGACCTTTCTCTCCCATGAACTCCTACCCCACCCCTGGTATGATAGCACTTGTTTTGTAACTCACATAGAAATATCATGGCTCCCTCATATGCGTGCATGCTAAGTTGCATCAGTCATGTCCGATTCTTTGCAACCCCATGGACTGTAGCCCGCTAGGCTCCTCTGTCCATGGAATTCTCCAGGCAAGAATACTAGAGTGGGTTGTTCTGTTCTGTAAGATCTGGGGGATCTTACAGACCCAAGGATTGAACCTGAGTTTCCTGCATTGCAGGCAGACTCTTTACTGTCTGAACCACCAGGAAAGCCTGGCTACCTTATATGGTAGTAATTTATTTTGCTGTTGTTTAGTCCCTCAGTTGTGTCTGACTCGTGCAACCCCATAGATTGTATAGCCCACCAGACTCCTCTGTCCATTGAATATCCCAGCCAGGAATACAGGAGTGGGTTGCCATTTTCTTCTCCAGGGATCGTCCTGACCCAGGGATTAAACTCAAGTCTCCTGCTTGACAGGCACATTCTTTACCACTGAGCCACCAGAAAAGTCCAGCCATTTATTTGATGTACTTAAAAAAAAAATATTTCCTTTAATGAACACCTTAATGACCAAGTCTCTAACTTATCTTAGGCCTCCATACAGTGCACAGGACATAGTTTGCATAATTATAAAGAATTAGAATGTGCTGCATTGGCTTGGTTTCTATAAAGAGTTAAATGAACCTTAATAATAATATAAAGGGGGGGCAAGTCATTTTAAAATGTTTGACATTTTCCCCAGCCTTTCCTCTGAGCATGTGCTTTTTGCAGCAAAAGGATTTGGTGCTTGGATATATGAACGTAAAAGTCTTACTAAGTCTTTTCAGCATTGATCACTTGTCTCTGCAGCTTTTAATTCCATTTTCTCAGTCAGTATCTCAATTCCAGTTCTAAGTGATTTAAATGTAAAATATCTACTCTCCCATTCTACAGGTTGAGTGTTTGTTACCTTTATCATCAAAAAGCACAAATTAAGCATCTATGTTTGTGTGTAATGTTAGACATGAGAAATAGCAGGTTCAATTTGTCTAGTCTTTTATAACTTTTCAAAGAAAATACTGATGCAAAAAGTTTCTCGACTCTATAAGCATCTTGAATTTAATTTAGACCCTAGAAACCACCAGAACAAAAAAAAAAAAAAAAAGAAAGAAAGAAAGAAAGAAAACTTTCAAAAATAACTTTCTTCCCTTAATCATGTGAGTGTCATTTGCTCTTACACAGTCATTTCCTCCACATGACTGGACACATGACCACTAACAGTCCCTGAATTTGATGTAAGATGCCTGTCATTAGAGAATAATCAGCTCTGCTTCTCAATTCCAGTTCTAAAAATCCGAGGAAAGATGCTGGACCAGCTGGGTCAGGAGCCCACCTTGGACCAGTGAAGTGTGGCCATGGAGGAAGGGTTATATAAGAATACAGTGCTCCTTCATTCAGAGGGATGAGGAAGATGGGGGTAAAGAGCTCACAGGAGAAGGGGGAATGCTGTAAGTAAGTACCATGAAGAAATGAAACAGGGCAATAAGATGGAAAGTGGCCCCAGGAGGAGATTGCTTAGATCAAGTCAATGGCCAGAGACTCTCTGAGGTGATGCTTAAGGGGAGACCTGAGTGATGAGGAGCAAAAGCTGCCAAGGAGAGGGAGGCAGAGTGGCCCAGATGGATGGATGTGAGGGATAGCAAGTCCAAAGACCTTGAGCCAGGAGCCAAGGAACAGAAAGAAGGCTGTGTGATAGGAGTGTCATGAGGGGAGAGGTTGTGTGAGATGAGGACAATGAGGTAGGCAGGGGCAAGCCTATACAGAACGTTTTGTAGTCGCTCAGTCGTGTCTGACTCAACTCTTTGTAACCCCATGAACTGTAGCTCACCAGGCTCCTCTGTCCATGGGATTCTCCAGGCAAGAATCCTGAAGTGGGTTGCCATTTCCTTCTCCATGGGACCTTCCTGACCCAGGGATGGAACTTGGGTCTACCTGTATTGCAGGCAGATTCTTTACCGACTGAGCCACCAGGGAGGCCTTTTAGGCCATAGGTTTTATTTTGGAGCAACTGGAAGGTTGCAAGCAGGTTAGTGACCAGGTGTCTTTACTTTGAAAAGAACAACTTGGCTGCTATGTTAAGAATGGATTGTAGAAGGCAAGATTGAGAGACAGATATATGGATAGGCAGGCAAGTAGATAGATAGATAGATAGATAGATAGATAGACAGATAGGGGACTTGCTGATCGTTGGAAGGGATGTAAAGAAAAAGGAGTCAAGATGACTCCTGAAGATGTTGCCGCTTACCGAGATGGGGGAAGACTCTGAAAGAGACATGCTGGGAGCCAGCACGGGAGATCCCACCAATGACAAGATCATGCAGGACTCGAGGGACTCCCAGGGCCATCCGACCCATGACAAGGTCATGTGGAAGAGTCCTGATAAGCAAGGCCTCAGGACTCGACGGACCCCCTGGATCTGCTTGAGCATCTACCCCCAAACCAGAATCTGTCTGTCTTACTATTTTATGTCTTTCACCAGCTCTTCTGACATTAGCAGGGGGCTGCCCCGACCACATTTCTCTGGAAAGAGTTAACTTAGGGCTTTAGTTTATAAATCTCCTGGACAAGATAAGAGTGTTTGTTTCAACCCCCCTGTTAGCATTCTAGCTTACTTGGCAGGTTTATCCAGACTCTTGCAACATTGGTGAGCCTATGCTAGCTGCCAAGTTCTCACATCCCTTATCCATTGTGTTCCTGGGAGCACATATAGTTAAGATATAGGAATAACAAGCAGCAGCCTTAGCATTAGCAACATTAGACTTTGAGTTAATAAGTTCTTTCTTTGCTGTAACCCACTGAATCTTTGCTCCATAAAAATGTAACTCTGTACTTTAAGGGTGACTCAGGCTAGGAATTTAAGAAAAAACACTTTAAGGAAAAATTATTGTTCTGGCTGACCAACCTTTATCAAAAAGAGGTCATGGAATATCAACAGGCCTCTGGAACAGAAGATGATATACAGAAAATAAGACTCTTACAAGAAGAAACCTGATATTGATAAAAGTTATTACTCATGGAATGTTGACTCTGCATTTTTCACCTTGCTGTATGTATAACTCAGGCTATAAAATCCCCCCAAAAATAAAGTAAATGGGCCTCTCTCACTGAAGCTTGGTCACCCCGTGTCTCTTCCCTTATCTCTATCTCTATCTTTCTTCATTCGCTGACGTCGTCCATCCTGAGGATATCCCTGGACTCTGCTGAGGCTGGACCTCGGCAAGTGGCGCCCAAACAGGGACCTAAAGGTAAGCCCCGTTTTCAGGACAACTAGGACCCCACTCAGGGTGCTGCAGACCTCCTTGCATAAGATAGGTAGGGAAAGACGGGTGAGAGGTTACGGGTTAAAAGAAACCCCCCTTGTCAAGGGTAGAAACCTTGACAAGGCAGACTTTTCTACGGGTTGAAAGAAACCCCCCTTGTCAAGGGTGGAAACCTTGACAAGGCAGACTTTTTTATGGGTTTAAAAAAAAANGAATACAGTGCTCCTTCATTCAGAGGGATGAGGAAGATGGGGGTAAAGAGCTCACAGGAGAAGGGGGAATGCTGTAAGTAAGTACCATGAAGAAATGAAACAGGGCAATAAGATGGAAAGTGGCCCCAGGAGGAGATTGCTTAGATCAAGTCAATGGCCAGAGACTCTCTGAGGTGATGCTTAAGGGGAGACCTGAGTGATGAGGAGCAAAAGCTGCCAAGGAGAGGGAGGCAGAGTGGCCCAGATGGATGGATGTGAGGGATAGCAAGTCCAAAGACCTTGAGCCAGGAGCCAAGGAACAGAAAGAAGGCTGTGTGATAGGAGTGTCATGAGGGGAGAGGTTGTGTGAGATGAGGACAATGAGGTAGGCAGGGGCAAGCCTATACAGAACGTTTTGTAGTCGCTCAGTCGTGTCTGACTCAACTCTTTGTAACCCCATGAACTGTAGCTCACCAGGCTCCTCTGTCCATGGGATTCTCCAGGCAAGAATCCTGAAGTGGGTTGCCATTTCCTTCTCCATGGGACCTTCCTGACCCAGGGATGGAACTTGGGTCTACCTGTATTGCAGGCAGATTCTTTACCGACTGAGCCACCAGGGAGGCCTTTTAGGCCATAGGTTTTATTTTGGAGCAACTGGAAGGTTGCAAGCAGGTTAGTGACCAGGTGTCTTTACTTTGAAAAGAACAACTTGGCTGCTATGTTAAGAATGGATTGTAGAAGGCAAGATTGAGAGACAGATATATGGATAGGCAGGCAAGTAGATAGATAGATAGATAGATAGATAGATAGACAGATAGGGGACTTGCTGATCGTTGGAAGGGATGTAAAGAAAAAGGAGTCAAGATGACTCCTGAAGATGTTGCCGCTTACCGAGATGGGGGAAGACTCTGAAAGAGACATGCTGGGAGCCAGCACGGGAGATCCCACCAATGACAAGATCATGCAGGACTCGAGGGACTCCCAGGGCCATCCGACCCATGACAAGGTCATGTGGAAGAGTCCTGATAAGCAAGGCCTCAGGACTCGACGGACCCCCTGGATCTGCTTGAGCATCTACCCCCAAACCAGAATCTGTCTGTCTTACTATTTTATGTCTTTCACCAGCTCTTCTGACATTAGCAGGGGGCTGCCCCGACCACATTTCTCTGGAAAGAGTTAACTTAGGGCTTTAGTTTATAAATCTCCTGGACAAGATAAGAGTGTTTGTTTCAACCCCCCTGTTAGCATTCTAGCTTACTTGGCAGGTTTATCCAGACTCTTGCAACATTGGTGAGCCTATGCTAGCTGCCAAGTTCTCACATCCCTTATCCATTGTGTTCCTGGGAGCACATATAGTTAAGATATAGGAATAACAAGCAGCAGCCTTAGCATTAGCAACATTAGACTTTGAGTTAATAAGTTCTTTCTTTGCTGTAACCCACTGAATCTTTGCTCCATAAAAATGTAACTCTGTACTTTAAGGGTGACTCAGGCTAGGAATTTAAGAAAAAACACTTTAAGGAAAAATTATTGTTCTGGCTGACCAACCTTTATCAAAAAGAGGTCATGGAATATCAACAGGCCTCTGGAACAGAAGATGATATACAGAAAATAAGACTCTTACAAGAAGAAACCTGATATTGATAAAAGTTATTACTCATGGAATGTTGACTCTGCATTTTTCACCTTGCTGTATGTATAACTCAGGCTATAAAATCCCCCCAAAAATAAAGTAAATGGGCCTCTCTCACTGAAGCTTGGTCACCCCGTGTCTCTTCCCTTATCTCTATCTCTATCTTTCTTCATTCGCTGACGTCGTCCATCCTGAGGATATCCCTGGACTCTGCTGAGGCTGGACCTCGGCAAGTGGCGCCCAAACAGGGACCTAAAGGTAAGCCCCGTTTTCAGGACAACTAGGACCCCACTCAGGGTGCTGCAGACCTCCTTGCATAAGATAGGTAGGGAAAGACGGGTGAGAGGTTACGGGTTAAAAGAAACCCCCCTTGTCAAGGGTAGAAACCTTGACAAGGCAGACTTTTCTACGGGTTGAAAGAAACCCCCCTTGTCAAGGGTGGAAACCTTGACAAGGCAGACTTTTTTATGGGTTTAAAAAAAAAAAAAAAAACCTGGTCGAGGGTAGAAATCTTGACAAGGCAGACTTTTCTATAGGTTTTAAAAAAAAACAAACCCTTGTCAAGGGCAAAAACCTTGAAGGCAGACTTTTCTATGAGTTGAAAAAGACCCCCCCTTGACAAAGGTAAAAACTTTGACAAAGAAAAAACTAAACCTTCTTTACTAAATCTTAATTCTCTGACATGGGTAACAATGAGTCAAAAGAACGACAACTCTTTATAGAAGTAATTTTACAACTGTTAAACAAAAAAAATAAAAAATAAAAAGACTAGTGTTCAATTCTTTTTTAAATTTACACAAGAGCAATGCCCTTGGTTTCCAAAAAAGGGTACTGTTAATTCAGATACTTGGGTGAAGCTATGAAAACAGCTAAAAACTTATTATGCTTTTGCTCTGTAGAATATGATTGGGAATGTTCTAGACCCCCATCATGAGGCTGTTGGATAGCCTATGGGAGAGGCTGTAGCGGTTGATGGCAGTGGGTCTCCACCTTCTAAGCAGATCATATTTTCTGCCATTGACGAACAAAAGGAGAGAGACTGTGCTCTACCTCCCAAGGAAAGAGAGCTTACAAGACGCTGCAGCCGGGCGCCCTGACGAGCCCCCTCCCCCTCTACACAAAACTTTAAAAATTTATCTGATTTAAGGTGACCACGGCCACTTCCCACTTGCGCCTCCCCAGGGCTCATGAATTCCCCACTTTGCCTCCAAAGCCTCCCAGAGCATTGCTTAAGGCTAAAAAAGATAAAAAGTTTTTTGAACAAAGTAACTTTAAAAGCAGATACATACACAATATACAGAGCGTGCTCCTCAGAAAAAATCTCCTCAGGGGGGCCTCACCCAGGCTAGGAGATAAGCGGAGTAAAAAAGGAGACTTGGCAACAATATTAACCCCTGATGTGCCAGTTACTCCAATTCCTACGGGAGTTTTATGGCAAAACGGCCCCCTAGAGTAGGTCCATCTTCCCGCTCAAGCTAAAAAAGAGTCGTGGCTTCTTATCCAGGATTGATAGCTACTCTGATATTAATGGCAAGAAGCAGTTATTTGGTAATTCAAAAATTGTAATTCCATATAACAAAAAAACAACTTGATGCCCTTCTAATGTTTGATAAAAATTGGCAAATTGCTATAGGAAACTATTCTGGTCAAATTCTGCATCATTTACCCCCACATGCTTTGTTTGTAATTAATCATTTAAAGATAGACACACAGGGGCAGACTACAATGACGAGGCACTGGACTCCTGAAGGGGCTATGGCTCGGCCCCTGGTCAAGTAAAAACACCTCCTTGCCAGAGAGTAAAAAGGGGCCAGACATGTTGCTAGCTTGTGGGAGAGGGTATGCTTGTGTGTTTCCACAGGATTGCACTTCTCCTGTTTGGATCCCAGACAGACTGACTCACCATGTCACAGTCCCCTGGGCACCCGGTTCCCCCGTCGCCTCAACCACAAAAGAGGAAGAGCACTCCTATGCCCCTGCTTCTGCTGCTCACCTGGAGAGTCCAGCAGACTCTAAGACAACCAGCAGTGGAGATCCCAAAAGAACCACCCACTAAGCAGATGTCGTGGCTTTATATAAAAGACAGTGATCCTCCCTAATCTTAAAAAATTCAACTTTAATAGCAACACTTATTTCTGTTACTTCAATTACTACTGTTACTATTACTATTACTGTTACTGTTGTTGTGGCAGCAATGTCATTGGCTCAACAAGTGCATACAGCCCAGTATGTTGATACTATGTCCGGAAATGTTCCTTTGATGACACAGAAAGTTGTAGATGAAAAGCAAGAGGTAGAAATAGATGCCCTGGAAGTGGTGATGATACATGTTGGGACTAAACTGTAGGCTTTAAAAGTGAAATTTATATTGTCTTGTCGTGCCGACTGCAAGTGGATTTGTGTGGCACCCCTGAGGGTAAACGAGATGGATTATGGCTAGGAGGGAATTGAAAATCATATTTTGAGGGTATGGAATGGCTCCAACATTAGTACGGATTTAGAAAAACTTCACGGTCAGGTAGAGACCATGGAGCACTCCCGATTAGATTTTACTGCTGCAGGAGTAACAAGAGACCTTTTCCATACATTCTCTAACTTTATTTCAGGAAAAAACATTCTGTCTACTATTCTTAGTTATGCTGCTGTTAAAAGTTATTACTGATGGAATGTTGAGTTGACTCTGCATTTTTCACCTTGCTGTATGTATAACTCAGGCTATAAAAGCCCTGAAAAAAATAAAGTAAATGGGCCTCTCTTGCTGAAGCTTGGTCACCCCGTGTCTCTATCTATTTCTATCTCTATCTTTCTTCATTCGCCAGCATTGTCCATCCTGAGGATATCCCTGGACTCTGCTGAGGCTGGACCTCGGCAGAGACAAGTTTCAGTTCAGTTCAGTCACTCAGTCATGTCCGACAAGTTTAGAAGAAAAATTAAGAACTCCATTTTGGACATGTCAAATAGGAGATGTTGCAGAAATATAAGTGAACATTCCTAGTGGAAAGGGGGATATGGGAGACTAACACTAAAAAGAGATCATAGCTGGAGATAAAAATTTGGTAATCATCAGCTGTACAGATTGACTTGATCACCTGCAAAGTGTTACACTGAGAACAGAGCAGATCCCTGAGCACCTCCAACATTCCACGGCTGGGTAGAGGAGGAGCCAGAAAAGGAGACTGAGAGGAGGCTGCCAGAGGGTTATCTGGGGGAATCAAGGGGAGTGATGTCACAAAAGACAAAGGAAGAACAAGTTTTGGAATGAAGGGAATGGTCGATAGTGTTGAATGTTGCCAAGAAGTAAAGCAAGATAAGGAGTATAGTGTTTAATTTACAGTGTTTCTCAACCTCTTTTAAAATGATCACCCCCCTCCAAGGAATATTTTTAGACATTTTGCTTCCTAACTGTCCACCCTTATGAAATGTTAACACCACAGATACACTGTGTATCTGTTTACCATGGCACTTTGAGGACCACAAGCCATTGTAATAGCTAAGAATTTTGGGGCCTCTTAAGAGCCAATTTCTTTGGGGGGGTCCCCACTACAAGCATGTGACTTATTTATATAGATTGTTTTGGATAATAAGTGCAGTTTTTGTGGTAAGATGGGGGCAAAGCCGGTCCACATTGAGTGGAAGAGTTAAGTCTGAAGTAAGGAAATGGAAGAGTGTAGATGCTTTTATAGCAGAATGGTTAGGAGAACTGACTTCAGCCCTGAAATTCAGCTTTTGTATCCAGACCTGCAACAGGGCACCTTGTTTTTCTCTTCCTTGTGCCTCTGTTTTCTCAGCTGGAAAATTGGAATTATAGTAGTAATTAACTCCTGAGGCAGTTGTCATTGTTAAGGCACTTAGTAATATACGTATTTAGAATGGTGCCTAGCTATGGTAAGTGTTCCTGTATGTTAGCTATTACTAGTCTTGTTCAGGATGTTAGCTGTGAAAGGGAGATGAGTAGAGCCTACTGCATCAGGGCTAAAAATGGGAGTGAACGTAAGACTGAAGGAAGCTTTGTTAGTTGCAAGAGGCTGGAGGTATTTCCTTAATTCAATGGAAGTGGTTATAAGGGATTAATGAGAATGATGAATAGTTGTGGACCCCTAAACTAGTGAAAGAGACTGGACCAGAGAGGGGAGACTTGTGCTTGAACATCTCCTCTGTGGTTAAAAGGCAGGAGGAGAAAAGGACACAAACTATTGTCACAGATCTCCTGCTGCCCTACAGTCAACCCCAAAACCAGTGGTGTGACACAGAAATTGATTGTTTCTCACCTTTCTGGGGGTTGGCTGGGCTCAGCAGTCCAGTCTCACACTTTCCTACATCATCTGGAAGAGCTCTTAAATGGCAGAGGTTAAAGTGGTAAGGTCTCTCGAGGCTGCGGCTCTGGAACTTACACGGCATCACTTCCAGCACATTCTGTTGGTGAAAGCAAGACTCAAGATCAGCCAAGTTTCAAAGACTGGGCAAGCAGACCTCACCTCTTGTGAGTTCAGTTCAGTTCAGTTCAGTCGCTCAGTCGTGTCTGACTCTTTGCGACCCCATGAATCGCAGCATGCCAGGCCTCCCTGTTCATCGCCATCTCCCGGAGTTCACTCAGACTCATGTCTATCGAGTCCATGATGCCTTCCAGCCATCTCATCCTTGGTCGTCCCCTTCTCCTCCTGCCCCCAATCCCTCCCAGCATCAGAGTCTTTTCCAATGAGTCAACTCTTCGCGTGAGGTGGCCAAAGTACTGGAGTTTCAACCTTAGCATCATTCCTTTCAAAGAAATCCCAGGGTTGATCTCCTTCAGAACGGACTGGTTGGATCTCCTTGCAGTCCAAGGGACTCTCAAGAGTCTTCTCCAACACCACAGTTCAAAAGCATCGATTCTTCGGCGCTCAGCTTTCTTCACAGTCCAACTTTCACATCCATACATGACCACAGGAAAAACCATAGCCTTGACTAGGCGGACCTTAGTCGGCAAAGTAATGTCTCTGCTTTTGAACATACTATCCAGGTTGGTCATAACTTTTCTTCCAAGGAGTAAGCGTCTTTTAATTTCATGGCTGCAGTCACCATCTGCAGTGATTTTGGAGCCAAAAAAAAAAATAAAGTCTGACACTGTTTCCACTGTTTCCCCATCTATTTGCCATGAAGTGATGGGACCGGATGCCATGATCTTCGTTTTCTGAATGTTGAGCTTTAAGCCAACTTTTTCGCTCTCCTCCTTCACTTTCATCAAGAGGCTTTTTAGCTCCTCCTCACTTTCTGCCATAAAGGTGGTATCATCAGCATATCTGAGGTTATTGATATTTCTCCCGGCAATCTTGATTCCAGCTTGTGTTTCTTCCATTCCAGCGTTTCTCATGATGTACTCTGCATATAAGTTAAATAAGCAGGGAGGATGAAAAAATGAGGGGTGGCAAGTGAGGATTATTGGCAGCAGTGAGTGAAAAAGACAGACCATGACATTTAAGCTGGGTCAGGAGGGAAATGAAGACAGGATTTCCCCTGTTTATAACACTAGCTTGATGTTTTAAATTTAATGTTTTGCAAAATAATTTTTAAAATGCCTACACTTATCCCTTGCTTCATTAATGTCTATGTATGGTGCCAAGACCCTTCCATCAAATACCTACTAAGTAAAAGCGACAGCTGAAAAAATACACATAACAGGTTAAAAAATTACTTTTCTTAGCTAAGAGAGTCCCATTACAGTGACCAGTAAGAATGTCCCAAACTGAAAGTTTCTCCCATTTGTTGATGAATTCTGCTCTCGTGTTCTGTAACTATTAAAGAAAATTTACCTCTTTAAATTGATATTCAGGAATATAATATTGTCCTTTTATCCCTCTGCTGGACACCTTTTTTTCTTGAATAAGCATATGACTTTAATTTTCATTTCAAAGTATATTTTGCTACACCACAGTGTAGCAAGTAATCTATAGGAACACCGTTTAGTTTCAGCTCAGTTTTTCAAGGTTTAACATCTTACTCTGACTTTTCATTCCAATATGTTTCACCCTCCACATAGCTGGACTATGCTACTCAGAAAAGCCGAGTCATTTCTGGCTGGTTCCTGTCCAATCATGAGTCTCCTGTGAGCCACAGAGCTCTCTTTCTATTGAACACAAATATGATTAGGTCACCTTTGCAACTACCTGATACTTGATATATAAGGTTATTTGTTTCCATGCAGCTCCATGCTCAGAAACTCTGGGGCTTTTTCACCCTTCATAACCCTTCCCCTTACTAGGCCAAGGTCAAGTAAGTTCCATCAGATGATTGTCCTTCTTGCTCTGAAATCCTACATTCTTTTTTAAAACGCTGTTTTATTTACATCATTACTCCGCTCAGAAATGTTCAAGGATCCTGTGTGACCTTTCACCGCCTACAGCCTAGCTCCTTTATCTAATATTCCAGCCTTTATTTACTTTAGTCTGACATGATGAAAACACCTTAAGGCAGCTTTCAGTGGAACCGTTAGAATTAGATTCACTAGCTCCACATAGCTACGTTTCCCACAGTCCGAGCTCCTCCGAGTCTCCACTACAGTTCCTAACCAGTTTCTCCTATGCTGTTTTCCATCCAATTAAACAGTGGTTTTCGACCTTGGGTGCCCATTGAAAATACCTGATGAATCACTCTAGCAATTCTGGTTTAATTGATCTGGGCTGCAACTGAGCACTGGGATTTTTAAAGCTCCCTGGTGATCCTAATGGGCATTCAAGGCTGAGAATCACTACGCAGGACACGTTTATTGATTCTCTCTAAAACAATCACCATTCCCCTCCTTCCCTCATCCACACTCCCCTTCCTTCTTTACTTCTCTAAATCCTGTCACCTTTTTGAGATTCAACTCAGGTATTGCTGGGATCTTAACTCATCATCCAAAGCCAATACCTTCCCAAAGTAATGGCCTTTTATTGTTGTTGTTCAGTTGCTAAGTCATGTCTGACTCTTTGCAACTCCAGGAATTGGATTTTAAATTTCAATTAAGGTTGTCATTGTAGGAAGCCAAAATCATTTAAACATTTTCAGTACATAAAACATATAGAAGATCCTTTTCATGATATGGTTTTAATTTTTTTTTATACCTTTTTATTCCTAATTGTAAAAAGTCTTGGAGTTAAGAGACACACACAACCTAGATGCCCATTGACAGATGAATGGATAAAGAAAGAAGTTGTGGTACATATACACAATGGAATATTACTCATCCATTAAGAGGAACACATTTGAGTCAGTTCTGATGAAGTGGATGAACCTAGAACCTATTATACAGAGTGAAGTGAGCCAGAAACAGAAAGATAAATATCGTATTCTAACGCACATATACGTAATCTAGAAAAATGGTTCTGAAGAATTTATTTACAGGGCAGCAATGGAGAAACAGACATAGAGAATAGACTTATGGACATGGGGAGAGGGGAGGAGAGGGTGAGATGTATGGAACGAGTACCATGGAAACTTACATTACCATATGTAAAATAGATAGCCAATGGGAATTTGCTGTATGAGTCAGGAAACTCAAACAGGGGCTCTGTATCAAATTAGAGGGGTGGGATGGGGAGACAAATGGGAGACAGATTCAAAAGGGAGGGGATATATGTATACCTATGGCTGATTCATGTTGACATTTGACAGAAAACAACAAAATTCTGTAAAGCAATTATCCTTCAATAAAAAAATAAATTAAAAAAAAGACATACAAAAAAAGGCCAGGTACTACTACAGTAAATGAGATTAATTAGGGTTAGGGTTAGGGTTTTGGCAGGTTATGAGACCTAGAAATACAGATATCCAGAGTGATCCATCTCTCTGTCTCAGTTATCATATCTAGAACCCTTGTAGAGGCACTTTATCTTGGGCTACAAAACTGAAGCAAGATACTAGATTCAGGTTCAGTACATTACCTGACTATCTGTCCACAGAAATCTGTAGAAATTTCCACATGGTAAATTACATGGTTAGACTTTATATTTTTTTATTCCTTGGGTAGGGAGTATTATACTCATTAAAACTCATATAGATACTTGAAATGATTTCTGCTTGAGATTTTAGATGTCTCACGTGTGATTTCCTCAAACTTGTACTCACAGTTCTTGAGGTCATTGCACTAACATGCATTAATCCTGTTTGTAAAAAGTTTGCATTCTTTTTTTTAGTCACGCTGCACAGCATGCAGAATTGTAGTTCCCCAAGCAGGGATTGAACTTGTGCACCCTACAGTGGAATCGTGGAGATCTAACCACTGGTCTCCCAGGGAAGTCTCAAAAGTGCATTTTTCTCTGCTCATTCATGCAGTTATCTGGGGGGCATGTTGTGCCAGGCCCTGTGCTGAGTTCTGGGACTATAAAAATGAATGAAATCATTTGTTCAAATGGAAGGAGTTTGGACCTTAGATGGAAGAGACCTATAAATGAACAGAAAATCACATCATTGTAGGAACTTGCTCAGTGGCTGTCTTTTTCAATTGAAAAGGAGGGCAAGAGGCCTGGTTGGTCTCATCTTCTGCTGTTATCACTAGCACCTAGTTCCTAGCAGCACCTAGTAAATATTTGTTACCCTTAGAGAAGGAAATGGCAACCCACTTCGTATTCTTGCATGGAAATCCCCATGGACAGAGGAGCCTGGTGGGCTACAGTCCATGGAGTGGCAAAGAGTCCAATGAGACTTAGGGACTGAACAGCAAAATGAGTAAATACTAAGAGTTACACAGAGGAAGCTATGGGTGCCCCCATAGAAAGGACATGGGCCTAGTTTTATGTGTGTCTGGAGGTTGGCATTACAGTGTCAAGTCAGAGGTATCAGAGAAAAAACCCTTTGACCGTGAGATATGAAATGAGTCCTGGGAGATAAAGGAAATTAGCTAAAAGTAGGGTTGGGATTGCCTAGGAGTTCCCAAGACTGAATTTCAAGTAGTTCCCAGATACCAAGAAGAGTCCAGTCTGTAGCAGTACGCGGCAGAGATGACAGTGAAAGGGCCTACCGGCGGCATCATTTATACATTTCCATTTTTAGTCTCTATAACTATGCCAATTAAAAAGCAAACCAACAAACGTCCGTCGATCCCTACGACACTGGTAGCTCATGGATTCCCAAGCTCACACCGGCTTGTTACCCAGGAGCTCAGCGTGATGGCGGGGATCGACTAGCGGCTCCCGTTAAGGCCATGAATGAATGAATGAAGAATCATAGTACTGTGAGCACCCGCGCAATGACTGAGTCTTCTGGACCATAAGGAAGTCAGGGAGCCCCTACCAGGCTGAGCAGGGACTCAAGGGTTTAACGAATATTGTGAGACGAGTCTGGAAAGCGTCACATCTCAGAAATAAAACCAGAGGCACGACTGTGGAGAGTTTCAACGCATCTTCCTAGCGGGAAGGTGAAGCAACAGGAGTAAAAGCACTCGAGAGTTGACGAGGGCTGGCAATTTCCGACGAGCGATACGGGAAAGCGGCTGGTTGTTGAGCTACGCCGTACCCAGGCGATCCAGGGATAGGAGCCGACAGCTGGGCTTCACGCCAACCGGGGAGGGCGGCCCGGAGACCGCCAGCGCCGAGGGCCGGAACGCTGGACGCCGCCTCCCGGGCCCCGCCGGACGCGGTTTCCGGTAGCACCGGCGTGCGCCCGGCAGCGGTGGAGCGAGCATCTCCAGGCGCGCAGGGGCTGCGGCCCGGCCGTCCCGCCTCTAAAGCCTTGCTGGACTGTTCCGCGGCACAGCAGGAGGCCTCTCCTCAGCAGACGCCCACAGAGAGCAGCGGCCTCCAGAGGCGCGGATGCGAGCCCCGCCCGCCGTCAGGGTCACTGCCTCCGGAACGCACGCTTCTCCTCTCCTGGCAGCTGGAGGGAAGCGGACCGAAAGCTAGCGAGGTGAGGTCCTAGGAACTCTCCAGGCCTCCCGCGAACTTCCGGGAGACGCGGCCCGCCCCCCACTCCCGCCCCCTGCGGGACCGCCCCGAGCCCCGCCTCTTCTCTGATTGGCTGCCCGCGCGTCCGCTGCACCGCCCTGGCCGGTGATTGGCGCTGAGGCGCAGTCTGTCAGCAGCCTCCCTTGGGAATCTGGGTCGCTATGGGAAGTGTTCGTTACTCGGGGACGGCTTGGGAAGAGGTTGGTCGGGCCCCCTGAGCTCGTTTGTTTATTGTTCTGAAGATCGTACCCCCGGCGCGCGCTTCCGTCGCAACGGCCAGGAGAGGAGCCGGTATCGGAGGCGGAGGGCAGGGGTGGCGAGAAAGTGAAGGTTGAGGAGTGAGCCTGAGGCCCCCAAGCCCGACTGTCTCCGAGAGCGAGCGAGGTGGGAAGGAAGGGCCCTGAGAGAGGAACTGTCACCCTGGGAGAGGCCTAGTTTTTGCTGCGGGGGAGGGTGGAGGCGGTTCATGACCTAGTTGTTCGGGCATCTCGTTTTCTAGGTGAGTCTGTCCACAGAATTCACTAGAGATTTTTACTTCGGCTCTGCAGCCGAGTTTGGAGACGGGTAGCCCGTTTCCTCGCCTTCCCAGAAACCATTGACTGAATTCATTCACTCTTTTATCGCTTCAGATGAGCAGCCGTCAAAAAAAGCACAAACAATGGAAGGACGGATACCACTGCGTATGTTAAAAGCACGTTGAAAGGAAAATAAGGTATTCACTTGGATTCAATTGTGTTTAATTGTACGAGAGAATTACCCTTTTGAGGAGAAGCTCAAAAGTTTTGACTAATACTAATTTAGTTTGGTCTTGTGACAGGTTTGAAAATTTTAAAATCTTTTAATATACAAAAAGTCACATTAGTGCCGTACCTACCAAATACACTCTTTGCTAATGATGGGCTAGTCCTGACCATGCTGAACATGAAAAGAAATCGGGAACTTTTGATAATGTTCATTTGCATATGATTACATAGTGCTACAGATCTTTTAAAACTAACGTTATCCCTGTTTAAAAAAAATCACAGAATTCACTAGAGATTTTTACTTCGGCTCTGCAGCCGAGTTTGGAGACGGGTAGCCCGTTTCCTCGCCTTCCCAGAAACCATTGACTGAATTCATTCACTCTTTTATCGCTTCAGATGAGCAGCCGTCAAAAAAAGCACAAACAATGGAAGGACGGATACCACTGCGTATGTTAAAAGCACGTTGAAAGGAAAATAAGGTATTCACTTGGATTCAATTGTGTTTAATTGTACGAGAGAATTACCCTTTTGAGGAGAAGCTCAAAAGTTTTGACTAATACTAATTTAGTTTGGTCTTGTGACAGGTTTGAAAATTTTAAAATCTTTTAATATACAAAAAGTCACATTAGTGCCGTACCTACCAAATACACTCTTTGCTAATGATGGGCTAGTCCTGACCATGCTGAACATGAAAAGAAATCGGGAACTTTTGATAATGTTCATTTGCATATGATTACATAGTGCTACAGATCTTTTAAAACTAACGTTATCCCTGTTTAAAAAAAAACAAAAACCTTGTAATTTAATGTTGGACTGTGTGTGAGATTGGATAGTAGCTAACTCATACAATAAATTACACTCCTGGGCTAATTTCACTTTGTTTTTAAAGTACCAATTCGTTGTTTGTTTCTCAGTTGCTCAGTCATGTCAGACTCTTCTGCGACCCCATGGACTGTAGCCCACCAGGCTCCTCTGTCCATGAGATTTCCCAGGCTAGAATACTGGAGTGGGTTGCCATTTCCTTCTCCAGGGGATCTTCCTGACCCTGGGATCGCACTGGAGTCTCCTGCATTGGCAGGCAGTTCTTTACCACTGAGCCACCCGGGAAGCCCAAAATATCAATAGTTTGCCTCTTAAACACTGAGTCATAGTTATAACAGTTGCTTCATTGGCCACCTAGTCATTTGACCCTCTAGCTTCTATTAAGTTATATGCTGTCTTATACATATCTGTTAGTGACATACTGGAAATTTTCAAGGAACGGTTTATTGCAGCCACATGTATGCATGCTAAGTTGCTTCAGTGATGTCTGACTCTGTGTGACGCTATGGACTGTAGCCCACCAGGCTCTTCTGTCCATGGGATTCTCCAGAACCCACACTCAAGAATACTGGAGTGGGTTGCCATGCCCTCCTCCAGGAGCCTTCCTGACCCAGAGATTGAACCTATGTCTCCTACATCTCCTGCGTTGGCAGGCAGATTCTTTACCACTGGCACCACTGAGGAAGCCCCATTTCAGCCACAGAACACCCAAATTAGCTCTTGAAGTTAGACCTGAGCCCTACCCTGGAAAATTCTGACCTGGATTGGGGATGAACTCTGCTGCTGCTGCTAAGTCACTTCAGTCGTGTCCGACTCTGTGTGACCCCATAGATGGCAGCCCACCAGGCTCCCCCATCCCTGGGATTCTCCAGGCAAGAATACTGGAGTGGGTTGCCGTTTCCTTCTCCAATGCATGAAA
Source organism: Oreotragus oreotragus (assembly GCA_006410675.1). Classification (NCBI taxonomy): domain Eukaryota; kingdom Metazoa; phylum Chordata; class Mammalia; order Artiodactyla; family Bovidae; genus Oreotragus; species Oreotragus oreotragus. The sequence goes on along the minus strand of SJYX01012990.1, from coordinate 86,730 downwards.
GAGAAAAGTGAAAGTGAAGTCGCTCAGTCTGTCCGACTGTTAGCGACCCCATGGACTGCATGCAGCCCACCAGGCTACTCCGTCCATTGGATTTTCCAGGCAAGAGTACTGGGGTGGGGTGCCATTGCCTTCCCCGGGGATGAACTCTGGACATCTGTATTCTGGAAAATTTCCTCAAGTGAGTTTGATATGCATTCACAGTTGAGAACTGAAGCTTTAATGACTTAGATATGTTTAAGAAATTTTAAGATATTTATGAAATAAATAGTTCTTCCCTTGATTTCCTTATGGTTTAAAAGTAAATTTCTCAGGAATAACATTTCAGGATAATTCAAAAACAGTGTTTGCCTCAGCAAGGCCAGGAAGTTTCACTGGCACTCAGCAGCCTCTGGACTAACCACTTCAGTCTTAGGAACAAGGTTCTTATGGAGAGAGACAAGAGCTCTGATGGCTTGCAGGATCCCCAGAGTTGTGCGTGTAGTATTGTCTCCTGTGAGGTGTAAGAGAGGTCAACTTCAGGTCTGTTCGGCTAACTTATTTTTACTTGAACAAAATGCAAAGAGGATAATATTACATTTATGAACTTTATTTTGGGAAGAAAACTCCTACTGGAAATAAATGTAAATGATACCCTCCCAATACCCAGTAGTCCTATGCTTATTAAGTAAAGAATGTGCATAATTCAAGGTTAAAATCAGAATGCTAACATGAAGTATTCGGATATTTGGAATATATTAAACCAACTTTACAGGAGAGTCAAAGAGGTAAAAGTGAGATAATCACTTTGGTTTTCAAGTATGAGAAATGTGTGGTGAAACCAAATCCATTCTGACTTCAAGGGCAGCTTTCAGCAAAGCAGTAGGCCCAGTTGTGTTGTATTGCCCAGGAGCTGTTAATATTGATATTTATTTTACATGTAAGTTTTTCACTGCACGACTTGGCATACGAAGTATTTGAGTAGTGGGCAGATTTTTAAAATGAAGATGAAAAAAATAAACATGAAGCCATGTATTTAGTCAATCCATGACTAATACCTTGAATTTGTGTTTGTTGTTTGAACAGAAAGCCAGGAGTCTCAGCATGAATCGATCTAGATCTCAATCAGATGATGGTGGTGAAGAAACCTCATCCCAAGACCAGCATCACCAAGAAAATGAGAGAAGGTGGCAGCAAGAGCGTCTCCACAGAGAAGAAGCCTATTACCAGTTTATAAACAACCTCAATGATGAAGATTACCGGCTGATGAGAGACCATAATCTTTTAGGCACTCCTGGTAAGGGATAGGTAAAAGAGAAAATACCTTTTTCAGCATTATTAAAAGTTTCAGCGTTAGGAGGGGTTTTTACCCCCATCTTCCCTGTTCCAAAATACATTGTACTGTTTTGGTGACTTCAAGAGCTTTGTAACATAACAACATAGAAAAATCACTGGTGTACTTCTTTATGTCATAAGTAGGTTAATACTGGGGCTTCCCTGGTGGCTCAGCAGTAAAGATTCCACCTGCCAATGCAGGAGATTCGCTTTGATCCCTGGTCAGGAAGATCCCCTGGAGGAGGAAGTGGCAGCCCACTCCAGTATTCTTTCCTGGGAAATCTCGGACAGAGGAGCCTGGTGGGCTACAGTCCACGGGCTTACAAGAGTCAGACATGACTTAGCGACCAAACAAGAATATTGAATATATAGCACTGTTATACAGGTGTCAACTGGTTCATGTACATGATAGTGTCCAATATTTACATATGTGGTCCTATTTCTCAAGTAATATTTGTACAAATAAAATACTGTTCATTTCAAACCTGATTCTAACTCATGTTACTGTTTATTTATTTACTTGAACTAATAAGTCTTCCAAAGTCAGACGTGCTCCATAATTTTTTTACAAATCAAATTTCACAATGAACTGGTTGAAACTTGCAAGTTTATATGTAATGTATTTCTATGTTGCATATTTGCATACTATATAGTGGATTACCCATGTAATGAACTAGGTAAAATTCAAGTAAAGATTTGAAGTTTTCTCTAGAAATATTCCCCTCTTAATTTCTTTTTAACTCTGACAGAAATCCATAGAATTACAGCCTATGGGTTCCTAAGTAAATCAACTTGGAGCACTTTATTAATTATTCAAATTAAATCTTATTTTAATTTAAATAAAACATTAATAAATGAAACAACTAAAATGATATGTATTTGCATCAAGTAAACAGTTTTTACTGTCTTCAGTTTACAGAAATGAAAACAGTTAAATGTCTTTCACAGATTGCTAAAGATTAGTCTGACCATAAGTTTTCATAAAACTTAGTAATTTAAAATTTTTAATTTCAGTGAGCATTTTTCTGTTTTTTAGGAGAAATAACATCAGAAGAATTACAACAGCGGTTAGATGGTGTCAAGGAACAAATAGCATCTCAGCCTGACTTGAGTAATGGGACAAACACCAGAGGTACTATGGACTCCTTTCCATAAGGAGCAGGTTTGATTGGAGTAATTGCAGACATGAGCTTCCAGGACCTTGTCTGACGTTGGTTTTTAGTGTTTTTAAGATTTAATGTGATATTCAGGGAGTATTTATGAAATATATGCAAAGCGGTACAGTTCGGCAGTACAGGACAGAGGTTGCATATAAAGATGTCTTATACATCCGCTGCCTTCAGGAGCTCCTGTGTATGAAATAGTATATTAAGTGCCAGCAGAATTATTTTTAATTTTAGAATGTACAGACTATTTTTTATTTTTAAATTAATATAACTAAGCTTGGCTTTTAAAAAGTTATACAGAGCAACACAGAAAGACTGAGTCAGGAAAACCTGTTTGTTGCTTTGCTGTGTTGTTTTTGTGTTTGTTGTATTATTTTACTGAACAAACACTAAGTCATAAGTTCTTATAAAAAACAAATTGCTTAAAAAAAAATTCAAACTAAACAAGTGTATAGAATTAAAAGTAGAGCCAGCATTAAGGTCTGCCCTACCACTTCCTTCCCCACAAGTATTTGTTAGTAGTAGTTTCACATATTATATCAAGATCATGGTATAAATTAGGGTGAAGACTATTAAAAACCCCAAGTGCATTGGCTCGGGAAGATATAAGTTTACTCCTCTTTCATGTTAACAGTCCAGGGCAGACACACTTTACTCCATAAAGCCTCCTGGGACCCACCCAGCCAGCAGAGTGGTTCTACAACTGTGCTGTCCAGTGCAGTAGCTACTGGCCACATGGGCCTATTTAAATTTAATACAATTGAAAACTCAGTTCCTCAGTCATATTAGCCACATTCAGGCGTTTAATAGTCCCATGTGGCCAGTAGCTTCTGTATCAGACAGCACAGAGACAGCACCTCCACTGTTGCAGAAAGGTTTACTGGAAATTGACGGCTGCTGCTCTGGGGTGCGGCCTTCATGATCAAGCTAAGTCACCACCACATCTAGGTTCCAACTGGCAGTTCTAGGTCCAGAGGGAGGCGCAGGCACCTGCCTGAAAATGAGCTCTCTCACTTCCACTCCAGTTCCATTGATGAGAACTCAGTCCTGTGAACGCCCTGCTTGCCAGGCTGCTCCCAGGACCATCACAGTGCATTTACAGTGGAAGAAGGGACCACAGATTTTGTGAGACATGAGTGACCTCTTTCATGCATCATCATCACTGCATCCTAGTATTTAAAGAAGTGGCATTTAGAATGAGTTAATGTTTACCTGCTGTTTACTCATATCTCTTTGCGTATTAAAATGGAAAGTGGAAAATAACTCTTGTTTTCTTTATATTGATATAGATAGATTGTACTATATGAGTATAGCTGGTAAGACTGGTCCTTTGAGATGTTTTAATGGAAAATGTACCCATTACAAATGAAATAGCTTATATTTTTAGAATATGGCTAAAGTTGCTTATTTTACTGATAATCAGCAGCTGATTAATAGGTTTAACTTTAATAAAGAACATTTTTTTATGAGAGATTGCAGTAATGAAATAAAATCAAAGCAGTCCCATTTAATAGCTGTTTTTGAGTAGAACAGACTTTAAGGGTAAAATCTGTGTAGTTAATACACATTACAATGCCTTTCATTGAGTTTTGTACTTTAATAACCCACTGGTTAAAAACAGAAAATGTGAGTTTCCCACAGTAGCACTGTCATAGTCAAAGAAGTTTATCAGGGGCACAGTTATTTTTAAATTGATTCATTCAGCAGTATTAATTGAGAGTCTGATTTCTACCAATTAGAATAGAGGTTGGGGATTTAACAGTGAACAAAATAAGACAAAACTTGTCTTCATGCAGCTCACATTCTAAATGAACAGAAAATGTATTTTATTGTATTATATATAATGGCTAACATTTATTGAGTGCTTTCTCACGTATTGTATCATGCCAGATGTTATGTTAATCATATACCATGTCTTCTTTTAGCCTCATGATAATCCCCTGACATCTATCCTATTATTATCAAATTTACAGATAAGGATATAGCCATAGAGAACTGAATTAAATGCTTATTAAAATTTCCTTTATTTACATAAAGACATATTATGGTTCTAATATTGTACTCATAAAGCCACAGTTCTTGAGCTATATGTTTTTGGCAGTTTCTAAGAAACAAGATTCTTAAGATTACCAAAATACCTAGTTGCAAAAAACAGTTACCTTTCCCAAAAGGATTCTACAAATTCAAGTGAATTATGTATGTTTTCTTGCCATGTTTTATTAATATTGCCATATGAATAAAGCAATTTAAATGTACAGTTTTGGTAATGGTTATACTTTTCATTTGCCTTAATATTTTGTCAATAATAGGCCTATAGAAAGCAAAAGTGAAGATTTCTTCACACCTCTGCACAAATAATATTTAAAATTTTATAATGTTAATTCACACTGTGTATTATAGTACGCTTGTAGTATACACCTTTCTTTTAGAAAGTTCATTTTCTTTTTGGCTGTTTTTCATTCATTCAAATGCACAGATGTTCTTAAATATAATTTAATTTAATAAAAACTTTATCTTATAAGCTTTCAATGAAAATCCAAAGATGGATTTTAGGAATTGATGTTAAGTTGGTTTGGTTTGCTTTCCAGACTCAGGAATCCCTGAAGAGGGTTCGAATGAAGATTCTCTGCTGGAATGGCTGAACACCTTTCTTCGCACAGGAAATGCAACTCGAAGTGGGCAGAATGGGAACCAGACCTGGAGAGCTGTGAGTCGAACCAACCCGCACAGTGGAGAGTTTCGGTTTAGTCTGGAAATCCACATCAACCACGAGAACAGAGGATTTGAAATGGATGGCGAAGACTCTGTGGGCATGCCTTTCTCAGATGTCAGTCAAGATCAGGCTGCAGATGGGCCCCAGAGACCAAGCAGTCCTGTGGCCAGGCGAACCAGGAGCCAGGCTGCAGGGAGTCTCAGCCGCAGTGCCCGCATTCCCAGGATACGCCTTGGCTCCGGTGGGCAGAGCTCAGTTCAAGGCTCTCTGTCTCCATTGGGAAGACTAAGAAATGAAATTGGGGGTGGATCTGGCAGTCCTGGACCTGGTGCCCCCCTCACTCATCTCAGCAACCCATCAGGTGGGAGTGAACTCAGGCAGAGGGAGGGGCAGCGGTTTGGAGCAGCCCATGTCTGGGAAAATGGGGCCAGAACCAATGTCACAGTGAGGAATACAAACCAAAGACTAGAGCCCATAAGACTACGGTCTACTTTCAGGAGTCGAAGCCGGTCACCGATTCAGCGACCAAGTGGCACAGTTTACCATAATTCACAGAGAGAGAGCCGGCCTTCCCAGCACAGCACCAGGCGGTCTGTCAGGAGGAGAGGGGTAACCCGGGTCTTCCTGGAGCAGGACCCAGAAGGCAGAGGGGCTGCGTCCTCGCTCTTCTCCAACTCCAGGCTCGTGTCCAGAATCACGGTCGAAGAGGAGGAGGAGGAGCCCAGCAGGCTGCCCGCGGCCGTGCGGCGACACCCGACCATCACCCTGGACCTGCAGGTGAGGAGGATTCGTCCCGGAGAGAGCAGCGACCGCGACAGCATCGCCAACAGGACTCGGTCTCGGGTGGGGCTGGGGGAGAACCGGATCTCCTTGGAGAGAAACAGCGGGGGCTTCCACCGCAGCATCTCACGCCAGGAGCACTCGGGGATGCGCACATACGTGAGCACCATCACCGTGCCGCTGCGCAGGGTGTCTGAGCACGAGCTTGCCGAGCCGTCTTCCACGGCGCTGCGATCAATCCTAAGGCAGATCATGACTGGCTTTGGGGAGCTGAGTTCTCTCATGGAGGCCGAGTCAGAGTCAGAGGTGCAGAGCGATGGCCCCCACGGGCCGGCGCTGCGCTCAGACACTGGTCCTCCGGGTGGGGCCACCGGCCCTCCCACTGGAGGAGCACCCCGGGGCCGGCCGGCCCGCGTGGAGCTCACCCCGCTTCATACCCTAGCCAGCGACCCCGTGGTGGGCCGTCCTGCGCGGAATTCAGGTAACTTAGTGGAGACGGGAACGCTACCCATTCTTCGCCTCGCTCACTTCTTCCTGCTTAACGAGGGGGACGATGATAACCCCACGCGTGGTTTAACCAAAGAGCAGATCGACAATCTCACCACCCGGAACTACGAGCACAGCGGTGCGGATGGCGAGCCGGGCAAGGCCTGCAGTGTGTGCATCAGCGACTACGTGGCCGGAAACAAGCTCAGGCAGTTACCCTGCATGCACGAGTTCCACATCCACTGCATCGACCGGTGGCTCTCAGAGAACTGCACCTGCCCCGTCTGCCGGCAACCTGTCTTAGGGTCCGGCCTAGCCAACAGCGGGTGATGGCCTGAGTCCCTCAGACGCACACCACCGTGGAGCTGTGTTCAGGCATTGTTTTCTTGAATCATTTGTGATGCGCTTACCAGGATGAAAAATAGCAGATGATTATAGTTTGAACTATTTTTTGTGTGTGCTTTTTTAACTTGTTAAAAAGAGTAAATTTATAGCAAGTTTAAAATGCAAATATTAAATTATCCTAAAGTACAGAATAGTTAATATTTCTAGAACCAAATAACCTTCAAAATATTTTTATTTTGGTAATTTTGTTCATGCTAAGCACTTTTGTATCTGCACAGTTTGGTAGGTTACAAGTCAATATTTGTCCGAAAAGTCCTGCAGGGTTTTGCTTGGACTTTCAGGTCCCATAGGCTTCATACTGTGTCCAGACATTGATATCTAAATAAGCCTTCCTTTAACTTTTCATTCTAAGGAAAGTGTCTTCATGAAAGAGTCCCTGGCTGAATGTTTGCTTAATGCACTTAAGTTACTTGAAATGTTAAATTTATTATGCAGTACTTAAATTTAATATGTGTATATATAGGTATATAATTTTAAGGTTAAAATATTCAGTCTGAAAACTGCTGGTTTGGTTCTTATTTTAAGCTGTTGGGCTATTACTGCATATGGCACAATATTTAATATTTGCAGGATCATCTCGGGGAGGAAGTGGATTAAGATATTTAAAAATAGAGATAATTTATGAAGCGTTTCTGACAATCTGACTTACTAGACAGCAAGCAATATATAACACTGAACAAATATTTCTTTTTTCAGAAATGGAACATGGACATTTTAGAGCATAGAAGTTATTTGAGTTCTGCCTTTTTGTTACTTTTTTGAAAGTGCAAACCATTTTTTGGATTAAATTAAGTAAAATGTACAACATGCATGGTTTCTCAAATTTAGTTTAAAATCCAAAAAAAAAAAAAAATCTGTAGAGAATCAAATGCATAGATACTATGTTAAGTTCACTTGGAGGCCAGAAAACTCCAAATAAAACAATGACAACAAAAGTAAGAGAATGTAGAATTTATACAAACACAAAGTATGCATTGAAGATCTGTTTCTACCAATAAATATTAAAACATGTCAACTATTCTCTGTTGGTCCACTGTGGTTTATTCACTGAAAGAAATAAATATTTCACATCAGCTGGATGCCAGGCAGTGTTACAGGTGTCAAGGATTCCATAGAGGAGAGACAGAGTCCCTCTCCTCATGGGAAGGACATCTGCTCTTAGAAATGGAAACTCGGTTAATGAGTTACTGTTCTGACTTTCATGTTTGTTCATGTCATTAATAAATGACAGTTTCCTGTGGTGACACTGCTTGGACAAAATCACCTGAACAAGCACCTCAAGGCCAATTCTGTGAGATTGAAGTATATCTCAAGACTTAGTTTTCCTTTCCAGTTAGTGAATAAATGCATTTTGTTCAGTAAGATACATGAACAGACATTGTTAGGGAGAGTATTTCACACCTGGAATGAAAGGTTTATGTAAAGGTGTTAACTTTGGAGTAAATGGTTTATGTAGGGCTCGCACTCAAGGGACATGGGAATCGGAAAAAATTGGATCTGAAGACTTTAAATACTAGACTTAAAGACTTCTTACTTTACAGACTTGAGGTATCTCTTGCTAAATTATATTGATGAAGGGTGAGATCATTTTTCATGTTTTGGGAAGATTGGTGTGGTGCAGAGTGCAGTGGAGTGGGAAAAAACTGGAAGCAAAAAGTCAATAAAGGAACAATCGCTGTAAATTTTTACTATCAATTATCATCATCTCCAGTTATTACCTAACCCAGGGTAATGTCAGTGATACTGGAAAGAAAGGGTAGAAAACACTGGGGAAAAAAGGACATTATTTCGTTGTTTCTTGTTCACTGTGAAGAGGTGGAAGGTAAAGCATCTCTGAAGGCAGGAGGGAGGACACGTTATAAGTTTGGCCAGTGTAGACATTTACCTAAAACAAAACTGTTCACATATCTGTCCCACTCATTTGAGTGTGATCATTTGACCCCAGTATGACAGTAGACTATGGGCTTCCTAGGTGGTGATAGGGGTAAAGAATCTGTCTGCCAGTGCAGGAGACTCAAGACTCAGGTTCGATCCCTGGGTCAGGAGATTCCCTGGAGAAGAAAATGGCAACCCACTCCAGTATTCTTGCCTGGAGAATCCCATGGACAGAGGAGCCTGGTGGGCTACAGTCCAGGGGCCGCAAAGAGACACAACTGAGCACGAACACACACATATAACAAGAGACTAAATCCAGCAGTTAGCGCTCAGATGAAATTTTCCTCAGGAAGTTCTAGCTCCCAAGAGCAGAACAAAGAAATGGGAAAATGAACAAAGTAGGGGTCAGGGAGAAATGAGAGCACATAGATCTCAGTGCTTTGCAAACTGTGGGAGGTCCTGCATGCAGAGAGATCACAGGTAGGCACTGGATGTGAAATTCGATGGTGAGCAGTATGGAAAATTCCATGAAAGCAGCAGGAATGTCTAATGAGTTTGGTAAATTGGTATCCTAGTTGGGAACAAAAAAGTGTTTTCTTTAATAATTTCATTCATCTTCCAGTAAACAAACCCCATGACAAATACAAAAGCTCATTATCTATTTATAGCATCTACTCAGCAAGGATTGTACCCTTTGTGCTTCCAATATAGAAAGGAACAGATCATTTAAAATCCTCCATTTGAATATTAGCTTCCCTGATATGGCCTTAGAGCCTTTTCTGTAGAGTGTGGCTGTCTTGCAAACTTCTGTCAGCTTTCCAGCCAGCTACCCTGGTGGCTCAGACAGTAAAGAATCTGCCTGCAATGCAGAAGACCTGAGATCAATCCCTGGGTCAGGAAGACCCCCCTGGAGGAGGAAATGGCAACCCACTCCAGTATCTTGCCTGGAGAATTCCACTGATAGAGAAGACTGGCAGGCAACAGTCCATGGGATCATAGAGTCGGACATTACTGAGTGACTTTCACTTTTGTACACATTACATCCTTTTCCCCTCTTGTATAGCAGAATTTTATAATTTCAACTAGCATTGTTGTGACTTGATTATCTTTCATCCACTCTTAGGTCGTTTTTCTTTAAATCTTTAATGTGACTTCACAATTTAAATCTCCCGTGAGCCCCTTGAAGTATTATTGCCACTTAACACAGGGATTCCCAATCTCCAGGATCTAATGCCTGATGATCTGAGGTGGAGCTGATGATAATAATAATAATAGATATAAAGTGCACAATACATGTAATGCTCCTGAATCATCCTGAAAGCATTGCCCCCCTCACCCTGGTCTGTGGAAAAATCTTCTAGGAAAGCAGTCCCCCATGCCAAAAAGGATGGGGACCTCTGACTTAACACAGTAGATGGCAGGGTTACAGGACTATTTGTTTGCCTCCAAACCTGTGCTCTTCCCACACCCTGCATTCACAGAAGCAGAAATGCCTTGAGACATTTTCAGTCTAACTCCTTCCTAAAGACATTTTCTTTGTGTGTGTGTG
>SJYX01012990.1:24426-76345 GCA_006410675.1 Oreotragus oreotragus | reverse complement strand
AAAAAAAACAAAAACCTTGTAATTTAATGTTGGACTGTGTGTGAGATTGGATAGTAGCTAACTCATACAATAAATTACACTCCTGGGCTAATTTCACTTTGTTTTTAAAGTACCAATTCGTTGTTTGTTTCTCAGTTGCTCAGTCATGTCAGACTCTTCTGCGACCCCATGGACTGTAGCCCACCAGGCTCCTCTGTCCATGAGATTTCCCAGGCTAGAATACTGGAGTGGGTTGCCATTTCCTTCTCCAGGGGATCTTCCTGACCCTGGGATCGCACTGGAGTCTCCTGCATTGGCAGGCAGTTCTTTACCACTGAGCCACCCGGGAAGCCCAAAATATCAATAGTTTGCCTCTTAAACACTGAGTCATAGTTATAACAGTTGCTTCATTGGCCACCTAGTCATTTGACCCTCTAGCTTCTATTAAGTTATATGCTGTCTTATACATATCTGTTAGTGACATACTGGAAATTTTCAAGGAACGGTTTATTGCAGCCACATGTATGCATGCTAAGTTGCTTCAGTGATGTCTGACTCTGTGTGACGCTATGGACTGTAGCCCACCAGGCTCTTCTGTCCATGGGATTCTCCAGAACCCACACTCAAGAATACTGGAGTGGGTTGCCATGCCCTCCTCCAGGAGCCTTCCTGACCCAGAGATTGAACCTATGTCTCCTACATCTCCTGCGTTGGCAGGCAGATTCTTTACCACTGGCACCACTGAGGAAGCCCCATTTCAGCCACAGAACACCCAAATTAGCTCTTGAAGTTAGACCTGAGCCCTACCCTGGAAAATTCTGACCTGGATTGGGGATGAACTCTGCTGCTGCTGCTAAGTCACTTCAGTCGTGTCCGACTCTGTGTGACCCCATAGATGGCAGCCCACCAGGCTCCCCCATCCCTGGGATTCTCCAGGCAAGAATACTGGAGTGGGTTGCCGTTTCCTTCTCCAATGCATGAAAGAGAAAAGTGAAAGTGAAGTCGCTCAGTCTGTCCGACTGTTAGCGACCCCATGGACTGCATGCAGCCCACCAGGCTACTCCGTCCATTGGATTTTCCAGGCAAGAGTACTGGGGTGGNGCATGAAAGAGAAAAGTGAAAGTGAAGTCGCTCAGTCTGTCCGACTGTTAGCGACCCCATGGACTGCATGCAGCCCACCAGGCTACTCCGTCCATTGGATTTTCCAGGCAAGAGTACTGGGGTGGGGTGCCATTGCCTTCCCCGGGGATGAACTCTGGACATCTGTATTCTGGAAAATTTCCTCAAGTGAGTTTGATATGCATTCACAGTTGAGAACTGAAGCTTTAATGACTTAGATATGTTTAAGAAATTTTAAGATATTTATGAAATAAATAGTTCTTCCCTTGATTTCCTTATGGTTTAAAAGTAAATTTCTCAGGAATAACATTTCAGGATAATTCAAAAACAGTGTTTGCCTCAGCAAGGCCAGGAAGTTTCACTGGCACTCAGCAGCCTCTGGACTAACCACTTCAGTCTTAGGAACAAGGTTCTTATGGAGAGAGACAAGAGCTCTGATGGCTTGCAGGATCCCCAGAGTTGTGCGTGTAGTATTGTCTCCTGTGAGGTGTAAGAGAGGTCAACTTCAGGTCTGTTCGGCTAACTTATTTTTACTTGAACAAAATGCAAAGAGGATAATATTACATTTATGAACTTTATTTTGGGAAGAAAACTCCTACTGGAAATAAATGTAAATGATACCCTCCCAATACCCAGTAGTCCTATGCTTATTAAGTAAAGAATGTGCATAATTCAAGGTTAAAATCAGAATGCTAACATGAAGTATTCGGATATTTGGAATATATTAAACCAACTTTACAGGAGAGTCAAAGAGGTAAAAGTGAGATAATCACTTTGGTTTTCAAGTATGAGAAATGTGTGGTGAAACCAAATCCATTCTGACTTCAAGGGCAGCTTTCAGCAAAGCAGTAGGCCCAGTTGTGTTGTATTGCCCAGGAGCTGTTAATATTGATATTTATTTTACATGTAAGTTTTTCACTGCACGACTTGGCATACGAAGTATTTGAGTAGTGGGCAGATTTTTAAAATGAAGATGAAAAAAATAAACATGAAGCCATGTATTTAGTCAATCCATGACTAATACCTTGAATTTGTGTTTGTTGTTTGAACAGAAAGCCAGGAGTCTCAGCATGAATCGATCTAGATCTCAATCAGATGATGGTGGTGAAGAAACCTCATCCCAAGACCAGCATCACCAAGAAAATGAGAGAAGGTGGCAGCAAGAGCGTCTCCACAGAGAAGAAGCCTATTACCAGTTTATAAACAACCTCAATGATGAAGATTACCGGCTGATGAGAGACCATAATCTTTTAGGCACTCCTGGTAAGGGATAGGTAAAAGAGAAAATACCTTTTTCAGCATTATTAAAAGTTTCAGCGTTAGGAGGGGTTTTTACCCCCATCTTCCCTGTTCCAAAATACATTGTACTGTTTTGGTGACTTCAAGAGCTTTGTAACATAACAACATAGAAAAATCACTGGTGTACTTCTTTATGTCATAAGTAGGTTAATACTGGGGCTTCCCTGGTGGCTCAGCAGTAAAGATTCCACCTGCCAATGCAGGAGATTCGCTTTGATCCCTGGTCAGGAAGATCCCCTGGAGGAGGAAGTGGCAGCCCACTCCAGTATTCTTTCCTGGGAAATCTCGGACAGAGGAGCCTGGTGGGCTACAGTCCACGGGCTTACAAGAGTCAGACATGACTTAGCGACCAAACAAGAATATTGAATATATAGCACTGTTATACAGGTGTCAACTGGTTCATGTACATGATAGTGTCCAATATTTACATATGTGGTCCTATTTCTCAAGTAATATTTGTACAAATAAAATACTGTTCATTTCAAACCTGATTCTAACTCATGTTACTGTTTATTTATTTACTTGAACTAATAAGTCTTCCAAAGTCAGACGTGCTCCATAATTTTTTTACAAATCAAATTTCACAATGAACTGGTTGAAACTTGCAAGTTTATATGTAATGTATTTCTATGTTGCATATTTGCATACTATATAGTGGATTACCCATGTAATGAACTAGGTAAAATTCAAGTAAAGATTTGAAGTTTTCTCTAGAAATATTCCCCTCTTAATTTCTTTTTAACTCTGACAGAAATCCATAGAATTACAGCCTATGGGTTCCTAAGTAAATCAACTTGGAGCACTTTATTAATTATTCAAATTAAATCTTATTTTAATTTAAATAAAACATTAATAAATGAAACAACTAAAATGATATGTATTTGCATCAAGTAAACAGTTTTTACTGTCTTCAGTTTACAGAAATGAAAACAGTTAAATGTCTTTCACAGATTGCTAAAGATTAGTCTGACCATAAGTTTTCATAAAACTTAGTAATTTAAAATTTTTAATTTCAGTGAGCATTTTTCTGTTTTTTAGGAGAAATAACATCAGAAGAATTACAACAGCGGTTAGATGGTGTCAAGGAACAAATAGCATCTCAGCCTGACTTGAGTAATGGGACAAACACCAGAGGTACTATGGACTCCTTTCCATAAGGAGCAGGTTTGATTGGAGTAATTGCAGACATGAGCTTCCAGGACCTTGTCTGACGTTGGTTTTTAGTGTTTTTAAGATTTAATGTGATATTCAGGGAGTATTTATGAAATATATGCAAAGCGGTACAGTTCGGCAGTACAGGACAGAGGTTGCATATAAAGATGTCTTATACATCCGCTGCCTTCAGGAGCTCCTGTGTATGAAATAGTATATTAAGTGCCAGCAGAATTATTTTTAATTTTAGAATGTACAGACTATTTTTTATTTTTAAATTAATATAACTAAGCTTGGCTTTTAAAAAGTTATACAGAGCAACACAGAAAGACTGAGTCAGGAAAACCTGTTTGTTGCTTTGCTGTGTTGTTTTTGTGTTTGTTGTATTATTTTACTGAACAAACACTAAGTCATAAGTTCTTATAAAAAACAAATTGCTTAAAAAAAAATTCAAACTAAACAAGTGTATAGAATTAAAAGTAGAGCCAGCATTAAGGTCTGCCCTACCACTTCCTTCCCCACAAGTATTTGTTAGTAGTAGTTTCACATATTATATCAAGATCATGGTATAAATTAGGGTGAAGACTATTAAAAACCCCAAGTGCATTGGCTCGGGAAGATATAAGTTTACTCCTCTTTCATGTTAACAGTCCAGGGCAGACACACTTTACTCCATAAAGCCTCCTGGGACCCACCCAGCCAGCAGAGTGGTTCTACAACTGTGCTGTCCAGTGCAGTAGCTACTGGCCACATGGGCCTATTTAAATTTAATACAATTGAAAACTCAGTTCCTCAGTCATATTAGCCACATTCAGGCGTTTAATAGTCCCATGTGGCCAGTAGCTTCTGTATCAGACAGCACAGAGACAGCACCTCCACTGTTGCAGAAAGGTTTACTGGAAATTGACGGCTGCTGCTCTGGGGTGCGGCCTTCATGATCAAGCTAAGTCACCACCACATCTAGGTTCCAACTGGCAGTTCTAGGTCCAGAGGGAGGCGCAGGCACCTGCCTGAAAATGAGCTCTCTCACTTCCACTCCAGTTCCATTGATGAGAACTCAGTCCTGTGAACGCCCTGCTTGCCAGGCTGCTCCCAGGACCATCACAGTGCATTTACAGTGGAAGAAGGGACCACAGATTTTGTGAGACATGAGTGACCTCTTTCATGCATCATCATCACTGCATCCTAGTATTTAAAGAAGTGGCATTTAGAATGAGTTAATGTTTACCTGCTGTTTACTCATATCTCTTTGCGTATTAAAATGGAAAGTGGAAAATAACTCTTGTTTTCTTTATATTGATATAGATAGATTGTACTATATGAGTATAGCTGGTAAGACTGGTCCTTTGAGATGTTTTAATGGAAAATGTACCCATTACAAATGAAATAGCTTATATTTTTAGAATATGGCTAAAGTTGCTTATTTTACTGATAATCAGCAGCTGATTAATAGGTTTAACTTTAATAAAGAACATTTTTTTATGAGAGATTGCAGTAATGAAATAAAATCAAAGCAGTCCCATTTAATAGCTGTTTTTGAGTAGAACAGACTTTAAGGGTAAAATCTGTGTAGTTAATACACATTACAATGCCTTTCATTGAGTTTTGTACTTTAATAACCCACTGGTTAAAAACAGAAAATGTGAGTTTCCCACAGTAGCACTGTCATAGTCAAAGAAGTTTATCAGGGGCACAGTTATTTTTAAATTGATTCATTCAGCAGTATTAATTGAGAGTCTGATTTCTACCAATTAGAATAGAGGTTGGGGATTTAACAGTGAACAAAATAAGACAAAACTTGTCTTCATGCAGCTCACATTCTAAATGAACAGAAAATGTATTTTATTGTATTATATATAATGGCTAACATTTATTGAGTGCTTTCTCACGTATTGTATCATGCCAGATGTTATGTTAATCATATACCATGTCTTCTTTTAGCCTCATGATAATCCCCTGACATCTATCCTATTATTATCAAATTTACAGATAAGGATATAGCCATAGAGAACTGAATTAAATGCTTATTAAAATTTCCTTTATTTACATAAAGACATATTATGGTTCTAATATTGTACTCATAAAGCCACAGTTCTTGAGCTATATGTTTTTGGCAGTTTCTAAGAAACAAGATTCTTAAGATTACCAAAATACCTAGTTGCAAAAAACAGTTACCTTTCCCAAAAGGATTCTACAAATTCAAGTGAATTATGTATGTTTTCTTGCCATGTTTTATTAATATTGCCATATGAATAAAGCAATTTAAATGTACAGTTTTGGTAATGGTTATACTTTTCATTTGCCTTAATATTTTGTCAATAATAGGCCTATAGAAAGCAAAAGTGAAGATTTCTTCACACCTCTGCACAAATAATATTTAAAATTTTATAATGTTAATTCACACTGTGTATTATAGTACGCTTGTAGTATACACCTTTCTTTTAGAAAGTTCATTTTCTTTTTGGCTGTTTTTCATTCATTCAAATGCACAGATGTTCTTAAATATAATTTAATTTAATAAAAACTTTATCTTATAAGCTTTCAATGAAAATCCAAAGATGGATTTTAGGAATTGATGTTAAGTTGGTTTGGTTTGCTTTCCAGACTCAGGAATCCCTGAAGAGGGTTCGAATGAAGATTCTCTGCTGGAATGGCTGAACACCTTTCTTCGCACAGGAAATGCAACTCGAAGTGGGCAGAATGGGAACCAGACCTGGAGAGCTGTGAGTCGAACCAACCCGCACAGTGGAGAGTTTCGGTTTAGTCTGGAAATCCACATCAACCACGAGAACAGAGGATTTGAAATGGATGGCGAAGACTCTGTGGGCATGCCTTTCTCAGATGTCAGTCAAGATCAGGCTGCAGATGGGCCCCAGAGACCAAGCAGTCCTGTGGCCAGGCGAACCAGGAGCCAGGCTGCAGGGAGTCTCAGCCGCAGTGCCCGCATTCCCAGGATACGCCTTGGCTCCGGTGGGCAGAGCTCAGTTCAAGGCTCTCTGTCTCCATTGGGAAGACTAAGAAATGAAATTGGGGGTGGATCTGGCAGTCCTGGACCTGGTGCCCCCCTCACTCATCTCAGCAACCCATCAGGTGGGAGTGAACTCAGGCAGAGGGAGGGGCAGCGGTTTGGAGCAGCCCATGTCTGGGAAAATGGGGCCAGAACCAATGTCACAGTGAGGAATACAAACCAAAGACTAGAGCCCATAAGACTACGGTCTACTTTCAGGAGTCGAAGCCGGTCACCGATTCAGCGACCAAGTGGCACAGTTTACCATAATTCACAGAGAGAGAGCCGGCCTTCCCAGCACAGCACCAGGCGGTCTGTCAGGAGGAGAGGGGTAACCCGGGTCTTCCTGGAGCAGGACCCAGAAGGCAGAGGGGCTGCGTCCTCGCTCTTCTCCAACTCCAGGCTCGTGTCCAGAATCACGGTCGAAGAGGAGGAGGAGGAGCCCAGCAGGCTGCCCGCGGCCGTGCGGCGACACCCGACCATCACCCTGGACCTGCAGGTGAGGAGGATTCGTCCCGGAGAGAGCAGCGACCGCGACAGCATCGCCAACAGGACTCGGTCTCGGGTGGGGCTGGGGGAGAACCGGATCTCCTTGGAGAGAAACAGCGGGGGCTTCCACCGCAGCATCTCACGCCAGGAGCACTCGGGGATGCGCACATACGTGAGCACCATCACCGTGCCGCTGCGCAGGGTGTCTGAGCACGAGCTTGCCGAGCCGTCTTCCACGGCGCTGCGATCAATCCTAAGGCAGATCATGACTGGCTTTGGGGAGCTGAGTTCTCTCATGGAGGCCGAGTCAGAGTCAGAGGTGCAGAGCGATGGCCCCCACGGGCCGGCGCTGCGCTCAGACACTGGTCCTCCGGGTGGGGCCACCGGCCCTCCCACTGGAGGAGCACCCCGGGGCCGGCCGGCCCGCGTGGAGCTCACCCCGCTTCATACCCTAGCCAGCGACCCCGTGGTGGGCCGTCCTGCGCGGAATTCAGGTAACTTAGTGGAGACGGGAACGCTACCCATTCTTCGCCTCGCTCACTTCTTCCTGCTTAACGAGGGGGACGATGATAACCCCACGCGTGGTTTAACCAAAGAGCAGATCGACAATCTCACCACCCGGAACTACGAGCACAGCGGTGCGGATGGCGAGCCGGGCAAGGCCTGCAGTGTGTGCATCAGCGACTACGTGGCCGGAAACAAGCTCAGGCAGTTACCCTGCATGCACGAGTTCCACATCCACTGCATCGACCGGTGGCTCTCAGAGAACTGCACCTGCCCCGTCTGCCGGCAACCTGTCTTAGGGTCCGGCCTAGCCAACAGCGGGTGATGGCCTGAGTCCCTCAGACGCACACCACCGTGGAGCTGTGTTCAGGCATTGTTTTCTTGAATCATTTGTGATGCGCTTACCAGGATGAAAAATAGCAGATGATTATAGTTTGAACTATTTTTTGTGTGTGCTTTTTTAACTTGTTAAAAAGAGTAAATTTATAGCAAGTTTAAAATGCAAATATTAAATTATCCTAAAGTACAGAATAGTTAATATTTCTAGAACCAAATAACCTTCAAAATATTTTTATTTTGGTAATTTTGTTCATGCTAAGCACTTTTGTATCTGCACAGTTTGGTAGGTTACAAGTCAATATTTGTCCGAAAAGTCCTGCAGGGTTTTGCTTGGACTTTCAGGTCCAGCGCGGAATTCAGGTAACTTAGTGGAGACGGGAACGCTACCCATTCTTCGCCTCGCTCACTTCTTCCTGCTTAACGAGGGGGACGATGATAACCCCACGCGTGGTTTAACCAAAGAGCAGATCGACAATCTCACCACCCGGAACTACGAGCACAGCGGTGCGGATGGCGAGCCGGGCAAGGCCTGCAGTGTGTGCATCAGCGACTACGTGGCCGGAAACAAGCTCAGGCAGTTACCCTGCATGCACGAGTTCCACATCCACTGCATCGACCGGTGGCTCTCAGAGAACTGCACCTGCCCCGTCTGCCGGCAACCTGTCTTAGGGTCCGGCCTAGCCAACAGCGGGTGATGGCCTGAGTCCCTCAGACGCACACCACCGTGGAGCTGTGTTCAGGCATTGTTTTCTTGAATCATTTGTGATGCGCTTACCAGGATGAAAAATAGCAGATGATTATAGTTTGAACTATTTTTTGTGTGTGCTTTTTTAACTTGTTAAAAAGAGTAAATTTATAGCAAGTTTAAAATGCAAATATTAAATTATCCTAAAGTACAGAATAGTTAATATTTCTAGAACCAAATAACCTTCAAAATATTTTTATTTTGGTAATTTTGTTCATGCTAAGCACTTTTGTATCTGCACAGTTTGGTAGGTTACAAGTCAATATTTGTCCGAAAAGTCCTGCAGGGTTTTGCTTGGACTTTCAGGTCCCATAGGCTTCATACTGTGTCCAGACATTGATATCTAAATAAGCCTTCCTTTAACTTTTCATTCTAAGGAAAGTGTCTTCATGAAAGAGTCCCTGGCTGAATGTTTGCTTAATGCACTTAAGTTACTTGAAATGTTAAATTTATTATGCAGTACTTAAATTTAATATGTGTATATATAGGTATATAATTTTAAGGTTAAAATATTCAGTCTGAAAACTGCTGGTTTGGTTCTTATTTTAAGCTGTTGGGCTATTACTGCATATGGCACAATATTTAATATTTGCAGGATCATCTCGGGGAGGAAGTGGATTAAGATATTTAAAAATAGAGATAATTTATGAAGCGTTTCTGACAATCTGACTTACTAGACAGCAAGCAATATATAACACTGAACAAATATTTCTTTTTTCAGAAATGGAACATGGACATTTTAGAGCATAGAAGTTATTTGAGTTCTGCC
Organism: Oreotragus oreotragus; assembly: GCA_006410675.1. Classification (NCBI taxonomy): domain Eukaryota; kingdom Metazoa; phylum Chordata; class Mammalia; order Artiodactyla; family Bovidae; genus Oreotragus; species Oreotragus oreotragus. The sequence goes on along the minus strand of SJYX01012990.1, from coordinate 66,943 downwards.
TTTTTGTTACTTTTTTGAAAGTGCAAACCATTTTTTGGATTAAATTAAGTAAAATGTACAACATGCATGGTTTCTCAAATTTAGTTTAAAATCCAAAAAAAAAAAAAAATCTGTAGAGAATCAAATGCATAGATACTATGTTAAGTTCACTTGGAGGCCAGAAAACTCCAAATAAAACAATGACAACAAAAGTAAGAGAATGTAGAATTTATACAAACACAAAGTATGCATTGAAGATCTGTTTCTACCAATAAATATTAAAACATGTCAACTATTCTCTGTTGGTCCACTGTGGTTTATTCACTGAAAGAAATAAATATTTCACATCAGCTGGATGCCAGGCAGTGTTACAGGTGTCAAGGATTCCATAGAGGAGAGACAGAGTCCCTCTCCTCATGGGAAGGACATCTGCTCTTAGAAATGGAAACTCGGTTAATGAGTTACTGTTCTGACTTTCATGTTTGTTCATGTCATTAATAAATGACAGTTTCCTGTGGTGACACTGCTTGGACAAAATCACAAGAACAAGCACCTCAAGGCCAATTCTGTGAGATTGAAGTATATCTCAAGACTTAGTTTTCCTTTCCAGTTAGTGAATAAATGCATTTTGTTCAGTAAGATACATGAACAGACATTGTTAGGGAGAGTATTTCACACCTGGAATGAAAGGTTTATGTAAAGGTGTTAACTTTGGAGTAAATGGTTTATGTAGGGCTCGCACTCAAGGGACATGGGAATCGGAAAAAATTGGATCTGAAGACTTTAAATACTAGACTTAAAGACTTCTTACTTTACAGACTTGAGGTATCTCTTGCTAAATTATATTGATGAAGGGTGAGATCATTTTTCATGTTTTGGGAAGATTGGTGTGGTGCAGAGTGCAGTGGAGTGGGAAAAAACTGGAAGCAAAAAGTCAATAAAGGAACAATCGCTGTAAATTTTTACTATCAATTATCATCATCTCCAGTTATTACCTAACCCAGGGTAATGTCAGTGATACTGGAAAGAAAGGGTAGAAAACACTGGGGAAAAAAGGACATTATTTCGTTGTTTCTTGTTCACTGTGAAGAGGTGGAAGGTAAAGCATCTCTGAAGGCAGGAGGGAGGACACGTTATAAGTTTGGCCAGTGTAGACATTTACCTAAAACAAAACTGTTCACATATCTGTCCCACTCATTTGAGTGTGATCATTTGACCCCAGTATGACAGTAGACTATGGGCTTCCTAGGTGGTGATAGGGGTAAAGAATCTGTCTGCCAGTGCAGGAGACTCAAGACTCAGGTTCGATCCCTGGGTCAGGAGATTCCCTGGAGAAGAAAATGGCAACCCACTCCAGTATTCTTGCCTGGAGAATCCCATGGACAGAGGAGCCTGGTGGGCTACAGTCCAGGGGCCGCAAAGAGACACAACTGAGCACGAACACACACATATAACAAGAGACTAAATCCAGCAGTTAGCGCTCAGATGAAATTTTCCTCAGGAAGTTCTAGCTCCCAAGAGCAGAACAAAGAAATGGGAAAATGAACAAAGTAGGGGTCAGGGAGAAATGAGAGCACATAGATCTCAGTGCTTTGCAAACTGTGGGAGGTCCTGCATGCAGAGAGATCACAGGTAGGCACTGGATGTGAAATTCGATGGTGAGCAGTATGGAAAATTCCATGAAAGCAGCAGGAATGTCTAATGAGTTTGGTAAATTGGTATCCTAGTTGGGAACAAAAAAGTGTTTTCTTTAATAATTTCATTCATCTTCCAGTAAACAAACCCCATGACAAATACAAAAGCTCATTATCTATTTATAGCATCTACTCAGCAAGGATTGTACCCTTTGTGCTTCCAATATAGAAAGGAACAGATCATTTAAAATCCTCCATTTGAATATTAGCTTCCCTGATATGGCCTTAGAGCCTTTTCTGTAGAGTGTGGCTGTCTTGCAAACTTCTGTCAGCTTTCCAGCCAGCTACCCTGGTGGCTCAGACAGTAAAGAATCTGCCTGCAATGCAGAAGACCTGAGATCAATCCCTGGGTCAGGAAGACCCCCCTGGAGGAGGAAATGGCAACCCACTCCAGTATCTTGCCTGGAGAATTCCACTGATAGAGAAGACTGGCAGGCAACAGTCCATGGGATCATAGAGTCGGACATTACTGAGTGACTTTCACTTTTGTACACATTACATCCTTTTCCCCTCTTGTATAGCAGAATTTTATAATTTCAACTAGCATTGTTGTGACTTGATTATCTTTCATCCACTCTTAGGTCGTTTTTCTTTAAATCTTTAATGTGACTTCACAATTTAAATCTCCCGTGAGCCCCTTGAAGTATTATTGCCACTTAACACAGGGATTCCCAATCTCCAGGATCTAATGCCTGATGATCTGAGGTGGAGCTGATGATAATAATAATAATAGATATAAAGTGCACAATACATGTAATGCTCCTGAATCATCCTGAAAGCATTGCCCCCCTCACCCTGGTCTGTGGAAAAATCTTCTAGGAAAGCAGTCCCCCATGCCAAAAAGGATGGGGACCTCTGACTTAACACAGTAGATGGCAGGGTTACAGGACTATTTGTTTGCCTCCAAACCTGTGCTCTTCCCACACCCTGCATTCACAGAAGCAGAAATGCCTTGAGACATTTTCAGTCTAACTCCTTCCTAAAGACATTTTCTTTGTGTGTGTGTGTGTGTGGGGGGGCCACACCCCACGTGTGACACGTGGGCTCTTACTTTCTTCGACCAGGGATTGAATACATGCTCCCTCACTGGAAGCTCAGAGTCTGAACCACTGGACCACCAAGGAGGTTCCTGAAAAAATATTTTTCTAATTTTGTAACTATTATGTCATGTTTCCATGTGCAAATGTATCTTTTCTGTCTCAAGGATGAGAGAAGAACTGCTCCAGAAAGATATCAAGCATAATCTATATTATAAGGATGAATCCAGAAAAGAGATGAATCAGTTCAGTTCAGTCGCTCAGTCGTGTCCGACTCTGCAACCCTATGCCACAGCACGCCAGGCCTCCCTGTCCATCACCAACTCCCAGAGTCCACCCAAACCCATGTCTGTTGACTCGGTGATGCCATCCAACCAATTCATCATCTCATCATCTGTGGTCCCCTTCTCCCCCTGCCCACAATCTTTCCCAGCATCAGGGTCTTTTCAAATGAGTCAGCTCTTCACATCAGGTGGCCAAAGTATTGGAGTTTCAGCTTCAGCGTCAGTCCTTCTAAAGAAATCCCAGGGTTTATCTCCTTTAGGATGGACTGGTTGGATCTCCTTGCAGTCCAAGGGATCCTCAAGAGTCTTCTCCAACACCACAGTTCAAAAGCATCAATTCTTCAGTGCTCAGCTTTCTTTATAGTCCAACTCTCACATCCATACATGACCACTGGAAAAACCGTAGCCTTGACTAGATGGACATTTGTTGACAAAGTAATGTCTCTGCTTTTTAATGTGCTGTTTAGGTTGGCCATAACTTTCCTTCCAAGGAGTAAGCATCTTTTAATTTCATGGCTGCAATCACCATCTGCAGTGATTTTGGAGCCCAGGAAAATAAAGTCAGCCATTGTTTCCACTGTTTCCCCATCTATTTGCCATGAAGTGATGGGACTGGATGCCACGATCTTTGTTTTCTGAATGTTGAACTTTAAGCCAACTTTTTCACTCTCCTCTTTCACTTTCATCAAGAGGCTCTTTAGTTTTTCTTCACTTTCTGCCATAAGAGTGGTGTTATCTGCATATCTGAAGTTATTGATATTTCTCCCAGCAATCTTGATTCAGCTTGTGTTTCTTCCAGCCCAGCGTTTCTCATGATGTACTCTGCATATAAGTTAAATAAGCAGGTGACAATATACAGTCTTGATGTACTCCTTTTCCTATATGGAACCAGTCTGCTGTTCCATGTCCAGTTCTAATTGTTGCTTCCTGACCTGCATACACGTTTCTCAAGAGGCAGGTCAGGTGGTCTGGTATTCCCATCTCTTTCAGAATTTTCCACAGTTTATTGTGATCCAAACAGTCAAAGGCTTATCATAGTCAATAAAGCAGAAATAGATGTTTTTCTAGAATTCTCTTGCTTTTTCGATGATCCAGCAGATGTTGGCAATTTGATCTCTAGTTCCTCTGCCTTTTCTAAAACCAGGTTGAATATCTGGAATTTCACGGTTCATGTATTGCTAAAGCCTGGCTTGGAGAAATTTTGAGCATTACTTTACTAGTGTGTGAGATGAGTGGAATTGTGAGGTAGTTTGAGCATTCTTTGGCATTGCCTTTCTTTGGGACTGGAGTGAAAACTGACCTTTTCTAGTCCTGTGGCCATTGCTGAGTTTTCCAAATTTGCTGACATATTGAGTGCAGCACTTTTACAGCGTCGTCTTTTAGGATTTGAAATAGCTCAACTGGAATTCCATCACCTCCAATAGTTTTGTTTGTAGTGATGCTTCCTAAGGCCCACTTGACTTCGCATTCCAGGATGTCTGGCTCTAGGTCAGTGATCACACTATTGTGATTATTTGGGTCATGAAGATCTTTTTTGTACAGTTCTTCTGTGTATTCTTGCCACCTTTTCTTAATATCTTCTGCTTCTGTTAGGTCCATACCATTTCTGTCCTTTAGTGAGCCCATCTTTGCATGAAATTTTCCTTTGGTATCTCTAATTTTCTTGAAGAGATCTCTAGTCTTTCCCATTCTATTGTTTCCTGCTATTTCTTTGCATTGATCACTGAGGAAGGCTTTCTTATCTCTTCTTGCTATTCTTTGGAACTCTGCATTCAAATGGGTATATCTTTCCTTTTCTCCTTTGCTTTTTGCTTCTCTTCTTTTCACAGCTATTTGTAAGGCCTTGTCAGACAGCCGTTTTGCTTTTTTGCACTTCTTTTTCTTTGGAATGGTCTTGATTCCTGTCCCCTGTACAATGTCATGAACCTCCGTCCATAGTTCATCAGGCACTCTGTCTATCAAATCTAGTACCTTAAAATAAGAGACGTCTGAAGATGTGTTAAGGTCAGAGTTAAAAGGCTGCATCTGAGGCTTTTTACGAACATTATCAATCCTCCCATGCAAGAACTTGCCAGGAACTTTTCATCTTCCTGCATCTCTCCATTTGAATAATCTCCTGCCAGAGGAAGAAGACATCATGTAGGAATGGTGCTCCAAATGAAGCAGGTGGTTTTGCTTCCATTGCAGAGTCAGCAGGGTCTCCCCCTCAACCTTGTATAACATTGGAAATCAGAGACCTTGAATATCTGTCAACACAGACATGGGAGGTGATTTCCTGGGAAACCAGAGCTGCCTTTTGTTGAGAAGGCCAAATGTTCGTGTTTCAGAGGATGTGGCTGTGTGTGCCAGCGGTGGTGGTTGCCTTGATGTCTTTAGACAGGTTGAGGATACTTTTCAATGACTCTGAGTGTATTAGGCCCTGATGTTTCTGCCCCCATGATAATTGCAGATCCATAAATACTTTCAGCAAGTGTATATATATATATATACATATAGGTATGTTTTATTTTGAGCCTACATCTCTGAAGACTGTTGAGTGGGGGAACTTTGAGCTGGTTCATCACGTTGCTCTTGGGATTCAATTCAGTTCCAAAGCTGGTCCTCAGATCTGTGGCCTTCTGCTGCTGCTAAGTCGCTTCAGTTGTGTCCGACTCTGTGCGACCCCATAGACGGCAGCCCACCAGGCTCCTCCGTCCATGGGATTTTCCAGGCAAGAGTACTGGAGTGGGGTGCCATTGCCTTCTCCATGTGGCCTTCTAGTACAAATGAATATGAGGCTGCATTCACTTCCGCAATAACTTTAACAGCATCTGCTAGAGCCGTGCAGGTTTCAGATCAGAGATGGTGACAGGGACAGTGATGATGTTATTCAGGCATTTCTCGTTATCATTCAGGTAAACATTTTAAGGTCATATTTCTTGGGCTGTATAACACTATCTTATAAAAATGAAGTAAACTAGGAACATTCAACTTCTTTTATATTTAAGCCCCAGAGACAGACTCATAGAATCTGAGGCCTAGGAGAAGATGGACTATCTAACTAAGCACATCCTCTGTGAAACCCCGGGAGGCTGCCCTGCAAATGTCTCAGTTAATCGCAGAGCCTACTTTTAAAGACAAAGATTACTTTCCTCTCACAACACAACATGATGTTAGTCTAGGTCTCTGAGAAGCAGACACACTTGACAGCTTTATACATTATTGTTTTGTTTTGTCTCTAAGTCGTACTCAACTCTTTTGCGACCCTATTGACTGGAGCCCACCAGGCTCCTCTGTCTATAGGATTTCCCAGGCAAGAATAGTGGAGTGGGTTGTCATTTCCTCCTCCAAAGATTATACATACAAGAGATTTACTGAGGAAACACCTGTTAAGGATAAAAGGGTCAGAGCAGGAGCAGATGAGGTGAACCTCCAGGCTACTTTGCATGACTCACACCTCAGACAAGAGGGAAGGAGGGGCCTTGGCGAGGAGAAGCTTCAGACCACTGGGCGGTTCTGGGAGAGGAACCTCAGGAGGGCCAGCTCTTGTCCCCGTCAGCTCTTGTCCTGAGAGGAACCTCAGGAGGGCACCGTCAGGGCTGGCAGGGGAGTCCCCACTGGGCAGGGATGGGCCAGCTCTTGTCCCCGTCAGTAGCTGAAAGAACTGCAGCCTGGACCTGGAAGCCCTGGCAAACCCAAAGGGTGACACTTGGAGGCTGTCGTTCAACTGTGTCCCACTGCAGACCCTCTTGCATGGTGCACCTGCATGGTCGCCACAAACACGTACCATCCTTCATTTCCAGAAACAGTCACAACTGGATCCTCATGCAGTCTAAATCCTGCTTCTCTCCTAAACAGCCAGTAACCATTTTCTATTGCTTAACCTCAACTGTCATGAGGTAAGTTAACTTTCCTACGGGTTTCCGCTTAGCTCTCTTTCCCAGTTTTGTGTGTGTGCTCAGTTGCTTAGTTGTATCCGACTCTGCAACTCCATAGACTGTAGCCTGCCGGGCTCCTTTGTCCATGGGATTCTCCAGGCAAGATACTGAAGTGGGTTGCCATTTCCTCCTCCAGGAGATCTTCCTGACACAGGGATCAAACCCTCATCTCTTAGGTCTCATTGGCAGGTGAACTCTTTACCACTAAGTCATCTGGATAGCCCAGAAAGCAGTAAACCCAGAGGTAATTCATACCAATAACTCCTAAGTACTAACCTACTGAGCAGTTTCCCATGTTTAAATAATTTTATTCCTCTCACTTCTACCCACAGGATCCTCTTAAGGTTTGCCAAGTCCCTCTGCCAAAGCCCAGAACTGTGCCCGTTGTCCTCCATGAGCAGGATGCTCTCAGAGAGGCAACTGACAGTCTTGATTAGGAACACAGACTTGGGTGACAGATGTCAGCTCAAATCCCAAATTTGCCACATGATGGCTTGGAGGCCTTAGGCAAGTACTGTAATGCTCTGGGCAACATTTTCCTGGTTTGTGAAATATGGATACAATGATACCTGCCTAGAGGGGTTAAACAAGATAATGCATGTATACATTAAAAGCTCCCCCCAGAACACGGTCCTCCACAAATATTGTTAACATCGTTCCCAGTCCTGAGCTTAATTAATGAAAGGACTTCTGTTGCTGACTTATATCCAATTTATGAGCCATTTGGCTTAGCCTTGGGGTACTTTTGTTCATTACTTGTTCTGGATCTGCCAGGGTGATACTGACGTCTCTGTTTTTCCTTCCTAATTGTACTCTACTATTTTTATTCTTGCTCACTGACCCTCTTTCTTCCAGCTTTTCTGCAAAGTCTGTGCTTCTGGGAATCAGTTAAAGGTTTTCCTTTTTTGTTTGGGGTGCGTGTTTAGTGATGCTTTGAGGCAGAGATAAGAAACTGTCTTGTAGCATTGTTAAACCACTCCACCTCTGAGCTCTAACAATGAATGCCTCTTCTGGACTCACAGCGCTTCCTAGGTTTTCAGGAAGCTGGCACAGCCACAAAACTTTTTGATCCTTGTTTCATGAATAACAGTATATTGAAAGCTAATGGGAATCCCCCAGTCTGATTACAATATGATTCTCTCTTACTGCCAATAATCTGGAAAGGAAGGAGAGGGTGCCAGCCCCACTCCGGAATGCTGATAATACTACTCATCAGCACATCATCCTAATTTTCTATGACATTTCATCTGCCCAAAGAGGTTTCATGCTTCATGTCTCATTTGATATTCAAACCAAGTTGAGAGTAGGTTAGGTAAGAATTATTTATGTTTATTTTGGAAGAAACTCAAGTACAGAGAAATGAATAATATGCCCAAATTAATCAAAAGCCCCAGTAGCAGTACCAGAAACAGATCTTGGATTTCTGGATTTTTGTTTCAAAACAAAACCAAAGAATCTGAATGTTGTTGCAGACAGCGGTGCAAAACCCAGGAACCCGGCAGCCATGCCATCCTCTGGGGAAGAGGTGTGGTGAACAGTGACAAATCGGGTAAAATTGACGGTAGTAAACCAATTTTTACAGTTCTTCCTCATGGGTGATCTCCAGTTCTTCTCAAAGTCTCCTTGCCACTTCCTGCAAATCCCCTTGGAGGAGTCTCTTGTGTTCTCGGAGGTCCCGCCCATTGTCTGTGGCTACCATATCAGTAACGATGTGATATTGTGGTGGTCATACCTTAAGTCTGTCAACTGTCTTACTGCACCCGAGAAAAAAACTTCCACTAAGGGCATGCTTTGAGGGTTAGGTTATTGATTATTTTCTACAGTATGTGTGAACATTAAATGGGTTGAGCTTGGTTTGCTTCAATTGTCTTAATCATGTTACATTTTTAAACATCCAAACCTATGTATAAATAAGGAAAGAAACCAAGTCGTGGACACCTGCCCCAGAAAGATTCCATTTTGCCCTTAGGGGAGGAGAACCACTTGATCTTTGCTACTATCAGGCCCAAGTTCTCTGAGTTGATACAGGTGAGAGGGTGAGCAGAGTTCTCCAGCACCTCACAGAGAACTGAAAAAGAATGATACCAGTATCGTCTCACTGTTTATTCAGACAGCATTGTACCATTTTTTAGTTCTCATTTTAGACCCTATCTTCACTTATAATGCAATTTCAAGTTTTAACTCAGCATACCGCCTTAGGGACCAAACAAAATTTAAAAATAAGAATCACTGAGAATGAGATTATCCTCACAGGATACAAACTTGGTTCCAATCAAAACAATGCCAGAAACACTTCCAGCAATCATTAAGAAGGTCTTTGGAAATATGGCTGAAGTTGACCTAGAATCAAATAAGTCAGAATTGTTCTGAGTCTTAAAGGCAAATATGCCTAAAACAAAACAAACAAACAAAAAAAATGATTATTTTGCAACAAAGCATTGAAATAAGAAAGGTGAAGGGGAGACCTCAAATGTTAATTATAAAATGCATCAATTTCTAAGCAATGAAGAGGTGAAGTCAACAGATAATTCAGTTTACCAGTGAACATTCAATGGTGTCAGCTGCAGAGCCTCTAGAAAACTGAGTTGAAAAGAAAAAAAACAACAACCAAATTTTCATTTTCTGTCAGGAAATTGGAGTGAAAATCAGTTACGTTTATTTACAATATTTCAGTTTATATTTCAGAAGCAGCAGTATACAGTCTGGATGCAAATTACACTTTCCAGAATGCACATGGCGAGCATGTTTTTCGACCACGGGGAAGAGGGTAGAAGTTAAGTGACTAAGAAAAAACAACCTGATGAACTTCGCCCTCCAGAGCATCTCCCAGATTGTACAGGTTGCCAGTGCTTGGAGCTCAGCGGGAGACTCAGATAAACTCAATCACAGGAAGCTAAAGGGTGTTTGAGCTTCCCTGTGGCTCAGAAGGTAAGGAATCCCCCTGCAATGCAGGAGACCTGGGTCAGGAAGATCCCCTGGAGAAGAAAATGGCAACCCACTCCAGTATTCTTGCCTGGAAAATCCCATGGACAGAGGAGCCCATAAGATTGCAAACAACTGGACATGACTGAGCGACTAACCCACAGAGAGTGTTTAGCTCCAGGGTTTGTAGCCTGTAGAGANATCCCCTGGAGAAGAAAATGGCAACCCACTCCAGTATTCTTGCCTGGAAAATCCCATGGACAGAGGAGCCCATAAGATTGCAAACAACTGGACATGACTGAGCGACTAACCCACAGAGAGTGTTTAGCTCCAGGGTTTGTAGCCTGTAGAGATGGTCCTTTCTTGTTTCACACTCTTTGCAGAGAGGGAGGTGTTGTGCTACCCATCGCCACAGAATTCCTAGTCTTCTCAGTGCCTTTGAGAAGACTTCTATTTAAAAACTCGCAGTAAAACGCTCTGAATATACTTGACCCTCAGCCCAAACTGAAAGGATTGTCTGCCTACATCTTGTCTTCTCTGGCTGCCATGGCATCAGCAGAAGTTTACAGCATGGCTTCCCCTCTAGCCTTTATTTATCTAATCCCTGGTGGCTCAGATGGTAAAGCGTCTGTCTACAATGTGAGAGACCTGAGTTCGATCCCTGGGTAGGGAAGATGCCCTGGAGAAGGAAATGGCAATCCACTCCAGAACTATTGCCTGGAAAATCCCATGGACAGAGGAGCTTGGTAGGCTACAGTTCATGGGGTCGCAAAGAGTCGGACACAACTGAATGACTTTACTCACTCGCTCACGCATCTTGGAAGTCTCAACTTTTTCCAGGAAATCATCTTGGCTTACTCTAATTGAAATTATTCTCTCTTACTAAAATCTTATCTCCCTCAGGTCTAGAGTAAGATTTTCAGAGGACTGTGGGTGTGAGAAGGGTCTGATGTTACCCCCATTATAATCCAAAGCAAAAAACCAACCTGAAATAGGAAACATACGTACAAAGTTTCTAACTTCTTTCTATGATTGTTATTTACATGATTAAGAAACAACAAAACAAAACAAAACAAAAACATTCTTTCAGACTTCCCCGGTGGTCCAGAGTTTAGGAATCTGCCTGCCAGTGCTGGGGACACTGGTTTGATTCCTGGTCAAGGAGTATCCCACATGCTGAGGGGCAACTAAGCCGGTGCACCTCAACTACTGAGCCCACTCGCCCTAGAGCCCATACTCTGCAACAAGGGAAGCCACTGCAACGAGAAGCCCGCTCAACTAGACAGTACACCCGGTTCAACGCAGCTAGAGAAAGCCCGCGCCGCAGGCAGGGCAGCCAGAAAGAAATACAATTTAAAAACCCATTCTCTCAAGAATTTTTTGGTACCCTCGATCTGGTGGTACTCAAGGCAATGCTAATACTGTTTGTTGGATCATCCACCTGTTCTCTTGACCAGAAGTAACGTGTTATGAGGTTAAGGACCTTAGATGATAAATTCCTCCATCTCTGAAGCCTAGAATATAACCCACATATAATAGGTTCTCAGTTTGTTCGACTAAGGAATAACAGCAAAATCTTCTAGCTGTCTTCAAATATTTCAAGAATGTCATGTGGACATATGTAAGTGGGGATACCAGACTGGGTTTTCTTCTGCATTTCTGAAGGCAAAGACCTGTGCATGGGAACTGCTGGCACCGCACATACTCATCTTCTGACATTTAGAATTGGTCATCACCTGTAGACCCTTGGCAGCCTCATAAAGTATTAACCTCCCCACTGTCAGTGGAAGTACTCAAAACAGCATGTGTCAGGGGATTCCTTCTTGCAGAAAGTAGGCAGAATAACAACGCTCCCCAGCAGATACTCATGTCCTAATCCCTAGAAAAGCAGTGCCAAAGAATGTTCAAACTACCGCACAATTGCACTCATCTCACACGCTGGCAAAGTAATGCTCAAACTTCTCCAAGCAAGGCTTCAACAGTATGTGAACCGTGAACTTCCAGATGTTTAAGCTGGATTTAGAAAAGGCAGAGGAACCAGAGATCAAATTGCCAACATCTGCTGGATCATCAAAAAAGCAAGAGAGTTCCAGAAAAACATCTGCTTTATTGACTATGCCAAAGCTTTTGACTGTTTGGATCACAATAAACTGTGGAAAATTCTGAAAGAGATGGGGAATACCAGACCACCTGACCTGCCTCCTGAGAAATCTGTATGCAGGTCAAGAAGCAACATTTAGAACAAGACATGGAACAGACTGGTTCCAAATCAGGAAAGGAGTACGTCAAGGCTGTATATTGTCACCCTGCTTATTTAACTTACACGCAGAGTACATTATGAGAAATGCCGAGATGGATGAAGCACAAGCTGGAATCAAGATTGCTGGGAGAAATATCAATAACCTCAGATATGCAGATGACATCACCCTTATGGCAAAAAGTGAAGAAGAACTAAAGAGCCTCTTGATGAAAGTGAAAGAGGAGAGTGAAAAAGTGGCTTAAAACTCAACATTCAGACAACTAAGATCATGGCATCCAGTCCCATCACTTCATGGCAAATAGATGGGAAAACAATGGAAACAGTGAGAGACTTTATTTTTGGGGGGCTCCAAAATCACTGCAGATGGTGATTGCAGCCATGAAATTAAAGATGCCTTTTCCTTGGAAGAAAGGCTATGACCAACCTAGACAGTTTATTAAAAATCAGAGACATTACTTTGTCAGCAAAGGTCAGTCCAGTCAAAGCTATGGTTTTTCCAGTAGTCATATATAGATGTGAGAGTTGGACTATAAAGAAAGCTGAGCATGGAAGAAGCAATGTTTTTGAACTGTGGTATTGGAGAAGACTCTTGAGAGTCTCTTGGACTGCAAGGAGATCCAGCCAGTCAATCCTGAAGGAAATCAGTCCTGAATATTCATTGGAAGGACTGATGCTGAAGCTGAATCTCCAATACTTTGGCCACCTGATGTGAAGAACTGACTCTCTGGAAAAGACCCTGATGCTGGAAAAGATTGAAGGCAGGAGGAGAAGGGTTTGAGAGAGGATGAGACGGTTGGATGGCATCACCAATGCAACTGGTGAGTTTGAGTAGGCTCTGGGAATTGATGATGGACAGGGAGGCCTGGCGTGCTGCAGTACATGGGGTTGCAAAGAGTCAGACATGACTGAGCGACTAAACTGAATTGAACTGAATCCCTAGAACCTGTGGATGCTACCTTACGTGGCAAAAGGGACTTCATAGATGTGATTAAGATAAGGACTTTAAAGTGGGGAATTGATCCTGGATTATTGGCAGGGGGTTGGGGGTGTTCAGTCTAACCCCATGTCCTTAAAATCAGATAAGCTTTCCCCACTGAGGTCAGAGTCAGAGGATGATGTAAAGAAGGGTCAGAAGAGGCAACATTGCTGGTTGGAGGAGAATGGGGGTCACAAATAATAAAGTAATAAAATTAGCCTCTAAAGAAGTTAAGAAAGGCAAGAAAGACCTTGCCAGCCCAGCAAGAACCCCCAGAAACAATCACAGCCCTGCTATCTGATTTTTTGATGTGCGTTGAATTTTTTTTACTTTTGTTGGAATTCTAAATACATAGAACTGTAAGATAACAATGTGTTTCAATCCATCAAATTTGGTGGAAAACTAATACAATGGCCTTTAAGACTTTTTTTCCAGATCTAAGGTTCCATAATGCTACCCTGGTGGTGGAGGGATTGGATTAAAACCAGGAAAACTATTCCAAAAGTGAGGGGTCTTAAATTTATTTATCTTCTCTCGCTCTCTCTTTTTTTATTTGCCACCCCACACAGCATGTGGGACCTTAGTTCTTCAACCAGGAAGTGTGGAGTCTGTATGACAGGAGGTGGGGTGAGGGGGTTGGCCATGGGGGTGGAGGTGGCAAATGCCCTAATCATCTGCATTTCTCACCATTTCTCACCTTGTCCACCAACCATTTATTCTTACAGAATCCAGTTTCCCATTAGTGGTGATGAGGCCACTTCACTTTGGAGCCGCTGCACCATCCTTAGGATTGGTTACATGCTGGCCTGCCAATGACCAGTTACACTCCCTAGAATTTGTAGACCTTGGACATTAACCTTGTTTCTTTTCTTAATTTTTATTGGCATATAGTTGCTTCACAACCGTTGGGTTAGTTTCTATGGTACAGCAAAAGTGAATCGGCTATACTAAACCCCTTTCTTCCAGGGGGAAACTGAAGTCTTGCTTCAGGTTACCTGCTGACTGCCAGTCCTATTTTTTGACTCCCAGTCCAGTGGGCTTGTAATTCAGGGCATTGTGGTCCCAAGCTGGTGTCAGATATGACTGAAGCTAAACATTTCAGAGAGGGATCTAGCATGTTGGTTGAGAGCATGGCCTCTGGAATCTGAGCGGTCTGGGTTTGAATCTTGAGGGCCACTTTTGGTAACGGGACCTCAGGTAAGTTACTTAACCATGTGTTTACCCACAAAAATCACTGCTTCCAGAACTTGGCTTAATCCCTGGGAAGGGGAGCCCGCCCCCCCCCAAAACAAACAAACAAACAAAAAAAAAATACGGTGTAATTTTAATTTTTTACCCAGTCCATCAGAAGGGGACAGGGAAGGGTGGGTCGCACGTGGCTCAAAGGAGTCATAAAGCGAGATGCAGAAAATTAAGAGGTGCGGTATTTCTTGCACACCAGAGCTGAGGTTCATACCAACATCCCAGGCACCCTGAGAACTCTCTTCTCCTGCGATCCTCAAGGCTATAGGCCTGACCACCAAACGTTCACCCCTCCTAGGGCCGGCTCGGTTTTCCAGGCCTTTCCCCATCCCGTGCGTCTCCCGCGGGCTTCCAGTCCGAAGACTGGCTCACACATCGCAGCTTGGCCCCGGGGAGCCCAAGGAGGCGGGACCAGCCGTCCTCGGGCTTGTGGTCCGATCACTGTTCGCCCGCGAACTTCGGACTTGGCGAGGTCCCTGGGAAGCCCCTGCGCGAGGGGTCGATCCATACAGCCCGAAACCCGCCTGAGGGCCTCGCGGGAAGGCGGCGGAAGAGCGACAGCCCAGGCGCGGCCTCGTCAGCATCTGCGGCGCTGGGCGTGCGCGCGCGCGTTCGCGCTCGGATAGGCGGGTCTAAAAGGCGCTCTGAACAACCTGCTGGAGCTTTAGCGGTTCAAAGCTGCTCAGGTTCTGGCCGTAAGATTTCCAGAAGTGTCTTGATGGCTTGCTTTCCCGCCCTCGGCCACCACCCCCCCGCCCTCCCCCGGCCCCTCAGCCCTCCAGTCACAGATAACTGAGTTCCTGGAAAATCTCAGCTGGATCTGTTGCTCTTTAAGAACACTGAGATGCTTGCCATTGAAAGCTGGGGTTTGCAGACTTCTGTCCCCCAGGGCACCAGCACAGAATGGGTTCCCCTGCACAGCACTGCCACCAAGAGTGACACTTCTGACCCCCAGCTGAGAAAACTTCAACTGCAGGTTCTGGCAGTTTTAGTGAATTATCTATAAATTCCCATCTCCCAGTGTGCTAACTGTAACTCAGTGCTTCTTACCCTTGGCTGCACAGCAGAATCACCTGGGAGCTTTTAAAATCTAGAAATGCCTCAGCCACATCCCAGACCTATTATCTCAGCATTCTGCACGTACAAGAGGGTGGGGGAAGCTGGAATATTTTTTTTTTAAGTGATCCAGTATAAAGCGCATGTTGAGTTCAATCACTGCCCCAACTTCTTTCTCTCTGACTTGAGAGCATACTGGAATAGAAGTGAGTGAGAGACATGATTGTAGATATCACTTTGAATCTGCTCAGATTTAAGATGTCAGGCTTTTAATATTAATAACAACTTACTTGTGACATATTTCATCACCAAGCAAGGTGCCCCAGGCTGTGCTGAGAAACTGATTTAAAGGAATCCCAAGAACAGGAAAATGTTGGCAAAGTGAAGATTACCCCTAGCAAAGCAAATAATGCCCCCCAACTGACTTGCCCCTGAGAGCCTCCCTGGAGTTTGTGAAGAGCAGGCACCTGCTCACTGGTCCCTCTCTCCCCACACAGCCACGGTGATGGAGTATTTGCATCTGGCCCTGAGGCCCATCTGCAGCCTCCCGCCGCTGCTCACCCGGAGTGAGGTAAGTGGGCTGCTGTGTGGGGAACCCCTGTGCCCTGGTGCCCCTCACTTGCCTTCCTGCCCCTTCTCCACTCCCACTCTGACACCATAACCGGATGCGTGTCTGAGGTCTCAGAACCTCCCATGTGCGCCCAAATCTAGGGCCAGCTCCTTTATCATGTCCCAGCCTCTGGGCTTTGGCTTAGGCTGTGCTCTCTTGATCTGAAGGGTGACAGCTCCAAGCCCTTTCTTCATCACTGCCATTTCACTTATAAGCAGCTTGCCTTCCCAGCCAGACTGGAGGTTCCCGAAGGCAGGTTCCGTGACATTCACCTTCTGGAACGTCTCTACTCCCCAACAGCTGTCACTGTGCACACACAGCCTGCTGATTCAAGGCTCACAGTCTGAGGCTCACAATCCCTGCTCACTGAATAAGTATATATTAATTAAGGACCTACTGTGTTAAGGACACTGTTTTAAACAATGATGATGCATTTTCTATTTGCATATAGAGTTTAAAAGAGATGTTTAGTTTTTATTTAAACAATACTTTTTCATTTCTTTCTTTCTTTATTCTTAGGTGCACTAGGTCTTCGTCGATATATGCGGGCTTTCTCTAGTTGTGATGAGCAGGGGCTACTCTTCCTGAGGAGCACCGGCTCGAGGTTCAGTAGTTACAACACACAGGCTCAGTAGCTGTGGCTCATGGACCCTAGGGCACATGGGCTTTAGTTGCTTTGAGGCATGTGGAACATTCCCAGACCAGGGATTGAACCCATGTCCCCTGCATTAGCAGGCAGATTCTTATTCACTGTACCAGCAGGGAAGTCCTAAAAGAGAGGATGTTTTAATGCAGATTGTAAATAGCAAAGCAACAACGGTGTTTGGTGTTACTTGCAAAATCCTTCCTTTCTCCCTTGACTGTCCCGGATGCACTGCTAAGTTAGGAAGGCCAAAAAGATTAGTATCTTATTTAATGGTGAAAAACTGTGAGCATGAGAGCGAACCAATCTGTGATTGGTTCAAGGCTTCCCAGGTGGCTCAGTGGTAAAGAATCCGCCTGCCAATGCAGGAGACACAGGAGATGTGGGTTTGATCCCTGGGCTGAGAAGATCCCCTGGAGGAGGAAATGGCAAACAACACTGTATTTTTGCCTGGAAAATCCCATGGCCAGAGGAACCTGGTAGGCTACCATCCATGGGGTCCCAAAGAGCTGGACACAACTGAGTACGCATACACGCACCAAGGTCCCACCTAGAATTGACTTCACACTCAAAGCTCAGTGCTCCCCACCTCAGAGAATCAAGAGTGGGCCATGGAAAGCAGCAGTTCCCTATGGTTTCTGCTTTTAACCATCTGGACTAGCAGAGAAAAGAGAAAAATAAAAAAAGGGACCATCCATTGTGTGATGATGAAATACCAGGCACTGTGTTTCTCATTTAATCTTGACAACCTCTATGCACTGTGGATTCTGTTATCACTTCCATGTACAGAGAAGGAAATGAAACACATGGCTAGGGTAGGGGGAGAGGGTAAAATGAACTGCCCATCACCATTTGCTTACGTAGCATCACTGAGATTTGAACCCAGATCAGATCTAAAAGATTCCAGGCTTAACCATTAGCTTGTGAAATGTCAGGAATCATATTCACATAAAATAGCTGCCAAGGTACTGCTGAATGGTGGTCGGGCTGGGAGCTGGCCCCTCTTTCTCTCCCCTCCCTTGAGGTTTCCTTGTTCAATTTTGGAGCAAAGGATCCCTAGTTAGTTGTGATGTTTCCGAGCACCGTGGCTCTGGCGCTCTCTGCTGGCCAATCTATAACATACTAACCAGCCTTCAAGTTGACTTCATAGCCTTTTTTCATTCATTTCACTTGTATTGAGCACCTACTGTATGCCAGGCATTGTTCTAAGGAATGAAGGTAGGCCTGACCTTACTTCCTGTTCGCATATACTGTTTAAAAGAAAGGATTTTTTTTGTTGTTGTTGAAGAATAGTTGATTTACAATGTCCTAATTACTGCTATACAGCAAAGTGATTCAGTTATATATCCTTACATTCTTCTTAAAATATTCTTTTCCATTATAGTTTGGGGCTTCCTTTGTGGCTCGGCTAGTAAAGAATCTGCCTGTAGTGTGGGAGACCTGGGTTTGATCCCTGGGTTTGGAAGATCCCCTGGAGAAGGAGCAATCCCACTCCTGGGAGTATATTCACAGAAAACCATAATTCGTAAAAACACATGCACCCCAACATTCGTTGTAGTGCTATTTACAAGAACTAAGACATGGAAGCAACCAAAATGTCAATCAACAGATGAATGGATACAGAAGATGTGGTGCACATACACAGTGAACTGTTACTCTCCAAAAAGAATGAAATGATGCCATTTGCAGCAACATAGATGGAGCTAGAGCTGATTATACCAGCTAAGTGAATCAGACAGAGAAAGAGAAATGCCGTACGATGCCACTTCCAGGTGGAGCCTGAAACCTGGCACAAGTAAACTTGGCACAAGCAAACTGATTTACAAAACAGAGACTCACAGACTTAGGAAACAAGCTTAGAGTAACCAAAGGGGAAATGAAGGGAGGGATAAGGTAGCAGGTGGGGATTAATATATACACACTACTATGTGTGCATATGGAGAAGGCAATGGCACCCCACTCCAGTACTCTTGCCTGGAAACTCCCATGGACGGAGGAGCCTGGTGGGCTGCAGTCCATGGGGTCGCTGAGTCAGACACGACTGAGCGACTTCACTTTCACTTTTCACTTTCATGCATTGGAGAAGGAAATGGCAACCCACTCCAGTGTTCTTGCCTGGAGAATCCCAGGGATGGCGGAGCCCTATGGGCTGCCGTCTGTGGGGTCGCACAGAGTCGGACACAACTGAAGCGATGCAGCAGCAATATGTGTGCATATAAAATAGATAATCAATAAGGACCTACTGAATAGCACAGGGAACTATTCAAAACAGTCTGTAANCAATGGGCTGCCGTCTGTGGGGTCGCACAGAGTCGGACACGACTGAAGCGACTTAGCAGCAGCAGCAAAACCCTTACACAGGTTGCAGCCTCTGCGTGACCTGTCCGCAATGGACCGGTTCAAGTCCACCCTGCCTCACTTCCTCCCGGAAGACTCCGGGTGCAGTTCTTTAGGCAGAGAAATCTCCGCCCAGATGACACGTCACACTACTGCATTGTTTCCCCAAAGACCCCTCCTCCTTTCTGCTCATCCTTCAGATTAAAGGCCACGTCTTCGGAAGGACTTTCGCTGATCTGTCGAAACTTTATTCTCCTTGGCACTTAACCCAGTATATCATTTTAAAAAATCATTTAATTCCCATATTATTGTAGTTTTAATGGAGAGATATTCTTTACTTTTACATATATACATGTATATTATATGATACATTTATATTATATTTATACATAAATAAAGGCTTATGTATTTTAAGCCTTGAGGACTTCTAGAGTAAAAGCAGATTTCTATAATAGCATGTCTTTTGGACTTAAATAGTTCAGTATTTGAAAAAATTTTAAAATGCCTTTTTGGAGCAGGTGAAACGGGGGAAAGTAATCAAATGGTCTGAGGACTACATTAAAGACCTATGTATGAATTTCCAGCAAAATCAGATACAGGACTGTGAGATACAGGGCTGAAACATGTAAATCAAAAGAGAAATTGTTCACTAATTGTTTACAATTTCCAGTTCTGTAGATAAATAATTCAGCCACCATTTTTTATTTCTCCAAGTTTTTTTAAACTACTTGTTCAAAATATTCAATTTTACTTTCTCATTTCTACTTCTGCAAAAACTAATGTTTTAGAATCTGTCTAAGCTGCTTGTGTCTTCAAATTGCAGTCTGTTAGGCTTATAGGCAAAGAGATGAATGATCATAAGCACGTAAGTGTCCTAATCCCTCACGCTGATTCCCAAATAACAAACACTAGTAAATATACACAAATGCCCCCAAATGCCTAGGTAGGGTAGGGAAAGGAGAGGAGAAAGACAAGGTAGAATTGTTTTAGATATTCCACCAACCGTGAGCTTCTCACGCCTGATAGAAGCTTCCTTCACTGTACCTTGTAATTTCTCTACTTCACTTCCAGGCCACATGTCAGGCAGGAATATTATGCGGGCAGCCCACGGTCCAATCACAGTCTCCAAAGGGAACACATCTCCCAGAATTCCTTTGTCTAAGACTACATCCCCAACCTACGTCCCCATCACTTTCCTTATTCAAGGTCACCAAAGGAATTCTTTTTTGGAACTACACTCGGGTCCTGTGGCATATTGAGTTGCGTGTTATCTAACAATAGCTTACTGATTAGTTATATGTGGAAAAAAGGTGCCATTACGATGGAAAGATTCAGAGGACACTCTTAACTAAATGATCAGTTGATCATCAGCAACAACTCTGCGCCGTGGCTGGGCCTCCTCTAGCCCCAGGCGGGCACCGCGACGTGGCTCTTCCCTCCTGGGGTTGTGGCCCGGTCTGGGTGAAAGGACGGAACCACACTAGGTGCTGGGTGATGACGCTGGGACCTGCTCCGGGAGCCATCTGGTCTAGTTCCCTGGAGCTCCTGGCAGCTGGGCGGTGCCCCTAGGTGCCAGCAGAGGGCGCGCCGCCGAGGCCCCTCCTTGGGGCGGGGCTGACGCGCGGCGCTCTGTCAAGCTTCTGGGGCTACTGCTCTCGCGTGACGAACGGCTCATCCTGAGGAGCCCGGGGTGCGGGAGGCTGCCGGATCAACGGCCGCAGACCGGCGGAGGAGCGTACAGGACGCACGGGGGAAGCGGAGCCGGGCCGCTCCCTGCCTTAGTTTCCTCCTTTGTGACCCTGCCTCGAGCGGGCCGTGAAGGAACCGCGTCGGACACGTGGCCGGTGCGCCTGAAGAAAACGGTGACAGGAAAAAGGCGCGGCCCGCAGGCTGTGTCCCTGTGTCCCCGGGACCTCCCGCCCGACCCCCGCGTGGGAAAGCCGCCCGCGCTCCCGGTCCCCGCGGCCGCTGATGCTGGGAGTTGGACTGGGGACCTTGGGGACGGCCTTGCTTCCTGTGGAGACAGCTCACCGCCCGCGTGACACTCCATCTCAGTCTTCAGTGACCATGTTGGAATCGAGTGAAGGACGGTCTAGTCCATGTGTGGGTCGAATGAATATTCAGGAATTATTTTAAGAGTGCTGAGGAGAGGGCTTGGCATCTAAAAGCGTCACATTCCTGGTTTAATATCTTAACCTCTCAAGGCCCTTGCTGTTCATCTATGAGAGTGACTCCTTTGCCCAAGGTCACAGGCCAGGGAGCTGCACTGCTGGCTGCGATTTTTTTTTTTTAAGATTTAAAAAATTGAAGTACAGCTAATTTACAATCGTGTTAATTTCCGCTAAACAGCAAAGTGATTCTGTTAATATGTATATGTGTGTGTGTGTGTATATATATATATATATATCCTTTTAAAAAATTATTTTCCATTCTGATTTATCACAGGATGTTGACTGGTTCCCTGTGCAAAGTGCTGGCTGAAATGTGAAGCAAGGCATTTGACCTCCAGTCTCTGTGCTTTTCTTAGTCACAACAGTTAGCCGGCACCAAGAAGCACATTTTAGATGCCTTTTCTATTTTTTTCTTTTAATTTAGGAAATAAATCACTTAAGAGGACATCTATGACCTTTCTGTCCTACATGGATCATAAACGTGCAGTGGCTCACAGGGTACTGACATTCCTGTGCATGTTTTGCAACTTGACCTATGGCAGAATCCAGCTTCCTGAATTTCTTAACTATAAATGACATCTGAAGTCAAAATACACATGATCACAGAAGGTGAAGTCGCTCAGTCCTGTCCGACTCTTTGCGACCCCGTGGACTGTAACCTACTAGGCTTCTCTGTCCATGTGATTCTCCAGGCAAGAATACTGGAGTGGATTGCTATTTCCTTCTCCAGGGGATCTTCCTGACCCAGGGATCGAACCCCGGTCTCCCACATTGGAGGCAGATGCTTTAACCTCTGAGCCACCAGGGAAGGGAAGTCACAGAAGGCAACCATAAAAATCACAGGACTCAAACTTTCTATGGTCCACTGGGTCACCATTCACCTGAAGGAAATTGTAGCTGTAGTTGCTATTGAAACTGAAGGGACCCAGATATTATCTCCCCTAGGAAGCTGGTTGGGCATCTCATTGAAGCTTTACTTACAGAGGTCAGTCGTTTATGAGATTTGCTCTGTTCTTTGAAGCTACGCATTTCAAAAACATTTCTTCTTAAGACCATATGTCTTTCCCAGTACCACTTTCCCAGCAGCACTGAGCATGTGTACTCAGTCGTAGTTGAGTCTTTGTGACCCTGTGGACTGTAGCCTGTCATACTCTTCTGTTCTTGG
The DNA here is from genome assembly GCA_006410675.1 of Oreotragus oreotragus. Taxonomy (NCBI): domain Eukaryota; kingdom Metazoa; phylum Chordata; class Mammalia; order Artiodactyla; family Bovidae; genus Oreotragus; species Oreotragus oreotragus. The sequence continues at coordinate 44,650 of SJYX01012990.1, read as the reverse complement.
GATTTCCCCAGGCAAGAATACTGGAGTGGGTTGCCACTTCCTCCTCCAGGGGATCTTCTCGACTCAGGGAATGAATCCTGGTCTCCTGTATTGGCAGGCAGATTCTTTACCATTGAGCCATGAAATTAAAAGATGCCTACTCCTTGGAAGAAAAGTTATGACCAAACTAGANGCTATTTCCTTCTCCAGGGGATCTTCCTGACCCAGGGATCGAACCCCGGTCTCCCACATTGGAGGCAGATGCTTTAACCTCTGAGCCACCAGGGAAGGGAAGTCACAGAAGGCAACCATAAAAATCACAGGACTCAAACTTTCTATGGTCCACTGGGTCACCATTCACCTGAAGGAAATTGTAGCTGTAGTTGCTATTGAAACTGAAGGGACCCAGATATTATCTCCCCTAGGAAGCTGGTTGGGCATCTCATTGAAGCTTTACTTACAGAGGTCAGTCGTTTATGAGATTTGCTCTGTTCTTTGAAGCTACGCATTTCAAAAACATTTCTTCTTAAGACCATATGTCTTTCCCAGTACCACTTTCCCAGCAGCACTGAGCATGTGTACTCAGTCGTAGTTGAGTCTTTGTGACCCTGTGGACTGTAGCCTGTCATACTCTTCTGTTCTTGGGATTTCCCCAGGCAAGAATACTGGAGTGGGTTGCCACTTCCTCCTCCAGGGGATCTTCTCGACTCAGGGAATGAATCCTGGTCTCCTGTATTGGCAGGCAGATTCTTTACCATTGAGCCATGAAATTAAAAGATGCCTACTCCTTGGAAGAAAAGTTATGACCAAACTAGATAGCATGTTGAAAAGCAGAGACATTACTTTGGCAACAAAGGTCCGTCTAGTCAAGGCTATGGTTTTTCCTGTGGTCATGTATGGATGTGAGAGTTGGACTGTGAAGAAAGCTGAGTGCTGAAGAATTGATGCTTTTGAACTGTGGTGTTAGAGAAGACTCTTGAGAGTCCCTTGGACTGCAAGGAGGTCCAACCAGTCCATTCTGAAGGAGATCAACCCTGGGATTTCTTTGGAGGGAATGATGCTAAAGCTGAAACTCCAGTACTTTGGCCACCTCATGGGAAGAGTTGACTCATTGAAAGACTCTGATGCTGGGAGGGATTGGGGGCAGGAGGAGAAGGGAACGACAGAGGATGAGATGGCTGGATGGCATCACTGACTCGATGGATGTGAGTCTGAGCGAACTCCGGGAGTTGGTGATGAACAGGGAGGCCTGGCGTGCTGTGATTCATGGGATCGAAAAGAGTCGGACACGACTGAGTGACTGAACTGAACTGAACGGAACTGAGCCACTTGGGAAGCCTTCTCTCCTGGCACAAAGCTCAATATATTCCTATAATGTATTCCTTTCGCTAATTTCTATGCTAGAGGAAATGAAGTTAATCAGTTGGGTGTATGTGAGAAGACTCCTCAGGGAAACGTAAAATGGTTAGACAGAGGGCAATTTGCCAGACAGCTAGCATTGTTTCACCAAGAGCTGTGGGAGCAAATATTAGACTTTTTAGGGGTCATGGTTGGGTTTTCAGGCATTTCTTGTTAAATCATGGTAAAGAATGCACATTTGTGCATTAGAGGGGTCTATTTTACAGGTTAGAAATAAGACCTTTGGATGGAGTATTGAGTTATGCTTTAGGAAGCGTGCGCCCATGATGATAGGCTGAAAAGTGCCCGCCAAAGATATCCACACCCTACAACAAACTAGGTAGCTCAAAACTACAGAAATGTATTCTCTTACAGTTCTGGAGGCTAGAAGTCTAAGATCGAAGAGTCAGCAGGACTGTGCTCCACCTGAGGTTCTGGGTAGAATCCTGTTTTGCCTCTTGTTAGTTTCTGTTGGTAACCACCAATCCTTGGTGTGCATTGGCTTGTAGACACATCCAGTTCTCTCCATCACCACATGGTACTGTCTTTACATGACATTTTCCTCTTGTAAGGACATAAGTCATGTTGGATTATGTTCTACCCTAATGATCTCATCTTAACTTGGTTACATCTGCAAAGACCTTGTTTCCTAATACTGTCACATCCTCAGGTGTCAGGGGTTAGGACGTCAGCATGTATTTGGGGGACACAAATCCATAACAGTCTTTAAAGGGTTGACTGGGAGAGCATGCTTAAAGTGAAAGGAAAAGTAGAGACTAGAGAACCCTGAAGACAAGCTTCCCCATATGAAAATGTCTGGTTTGGACTAGAAGGTGGAGTTTCAGTTCAGAGAGTGACCAGCCAACCCCTCTTCCCAACTTCAGTCCTCTTCAGCAGTTCCACTGGACCTCACACCTCAGACAGCCACCACTGCCTGTTTAGCAGGTGTCGCCTCCTCTTGGCCATGTCTTTAAGATTCACTTCTAAGGCGTTGATGTGGACAACTTTATGTCCCAAGGCTGACAGTTAGGTACGTCCAGAGCATGACCACTGCTGGCTTTCCATGAATGTGAAAGTGTGTGTTCCTATCCTTTTCTTGTCAAACACACATGCATGTGCATGTGCACATGTGTGCACACACACACACTGCCTTGAAAATTTTGAATTCTATATGAGTCTGAGAAAATTGTGAAAAAGCAGGCATTTTCATTGGCTTCCTTACACATCTTCCAATTGGAAACTGCCCTGCATCCTGGTATAACCCGGAGGCATATGCTGCTGCCCCTGCAGTCACTAGGAGTGTGAGGAAACTGTCCACCCTCTTTGACTCCCTCTTGGTACCCTCTGCTGCTTCTTCCTCACTGCCCAGTTTTCCTTGCCTTCAGGCGGGTCTTGATCTGCAACAAGGTGTGTCTGGAATCAGTTCCTTAGGATGCCTCTAGCTGTGGTAGTAACCAGGGCACCAAAGACAAGTAAGCCAAGCTTCATCTTAGGGCAATGTGATAGGCCCTCAGAGAGGAGTGCTGAGTGTGCTTGGGTACATGGGGGTTGGAGAGGGAAGTCACTATTCTTTGGGTCAGAGTGTTCTCTTAAAACACACTTGATGGACTTAACCTGGTGGTCCAGTGGTTGGAACTCCCTGCTTCCACTGCAAGGGCCACGGGTTTTATCCCCAGCCAGGAAACTGAGTTTCCCACATGCCACTCCATGAGGCCAAAAAGTGAAACAAACAAGCAAAACCCCCAAAACAAACAACAAAAAAGCACCTGACCCAGAGAATGAGCACCTTGGTTGTTAGTGAACTCCTTGGCTGCTAGCAAGAATCTCTGGAAATTGTACGGGCTAAACTGTCTGCCCCCAAAGTCCCACTACCCAGTACCCCAGAATTCAACTGTATTTGGAGATACCTTTAAAGAGGCAATTAAATTAAAATGAGGCCTCTAGGGTGGGCCTTAATCCCCTGCGACTGGTGTCCTCATAAGAAGAAAAGGTCAGAACCCACAGAGAGACCCCAGGGATATGGGTCCAAGAGCAAGGAGCACGTGAGGACACAGAAGGCTGGGCGCCAAGGAGAGAGGCTTCGAAGAATCCTCATCTGCTGGTACCTTGCTTGTGCATTCTGAGCCTCCAGAGCTGCGAGAAGTACACTTTAATCACTCAGGCCATGCAGTCTATGGCCTTTTATTATGGCAGCCCTTCCAACTCACGTAGGAAGGGTATCCGTAAGTCTCCCGGAGGACTGTTTGGAAGCTGGCTGGCCATAGGATCGTCCTGCACTGTTCCCACCAGGTGGCAGCACGTCCTGGAGGGCCGGCTCGGGGTGCAGCCTGGGCCTGGGGTGGAGGCACAGCCTTGTGTCCTCTCCAACCCCGGGCTCTAGAGGTTGCCTTCTGACCCCTGAGCTTCTGTTGCACTGGATCCACTTAGCACATGTGCTGCCTGTGACATGCAACTTTACAAATTTCGGGGAGGGAAGCTGACTCTTCATTCCAGGAAGTGCTGATTTCCTATTTGCAACAAACCCATGGAACATTGGGGGTTCCCAGGTGGAGCTTAGTAGTAAAGAACCCTCCTGCCAAAGTGGGAGAATAAGAGATGCAGATTCAACCCCTAGGTTGGGAAGATGCCCTGGAGTGGGGCATGGCAACCCACTCCAGTATTCTTGCCTGTAGAATCCCATGGATAGAGCCTGGTGGGCTATTGTTCATGGGGTCGCAAAGAGTCAGACATGACTGAAGCGACTTATCATACATGCACATGAAACAGTCCCTTTTAAGATTCATCCAGGGACACAAAACTTCCTCAGTTGAGGTGATTACAGGGAATCAGAAGCCAGCCTTGTCATAGCACTTGGAACACTGACGTCACTCCACTTGATATCCTAATTTTCAAAGAGCCTGGTACCTGGCAGTGGGAAAACTCTTTTGTGATTACAGGAAGAAATTAAAAGTGTATGTGCCCTCCCAGTTTGCCTAGGAGTCAAGAGGGACAGGAAGGGTAGGACAAAAGTAAATAACTTTTTTAGGGGAGGGGGTAAAAGCTATCAAAGTCTTCTGTCCCTCAGCAGCAGACAGCTTTACAGATATCCCAATCACTGATGTGATCTCTCCCTCTCATGAGCCATACAAGGTCCATATCAGTACTAGTTGTGCTTGTTTGTTCATTAATTCCACAGGGATTTATTGAGCTCCTTCTAATACTTGCTAGATGCAGAAACAAATCTTAAGGCATGATTCCTGCCCTTGAGGAAGCCAAGGTCTGGCCTGGTGAAAAATCCCTCCACTGGGAACACAAATATGTCATGGTAAGGTGCCAGGTAGGAGAGAGCCATACAGGTTGACCAGAGGGTCAGGGAAGGCCGCCGGGAGGAGGGGGCATCTGAGCAGGAGTTTGCCAGTGGAGGGCAGCATTAGTCAAGGTGGCCTGTGCATGGAGAGGCATGGGGTGTGGAGGGGCTCTGTGTGCTCCAGGGGTGCTGACGGGTCCAGCTTTTGGATTCTGTCCACCACAAACTGGCACTGCCATGGGTGTTTGTCTTCTGCCTCTACAAGGATTAACTCATGTGCCATGGCAGCTGCTTTCCTCCAACACCCCCTGAAGGAGTTCAGGGTGGAGAGCAGGAATGAGGTGCTCTGTGTTCCAGAAAGCTGGCAGGAAATGTCTTCAGATAGTTAGATATTCTCAGGAGCTCATTTTGTGAGTCCAGTTCTTTGTATCATCTCATGTCTAGAAAATAACTAAACTCCTTCACAATGGCGACTGTTTCTCATGACTATCAGAAGCTTCATGAGACCAGCAGAGACTTTCTATGGAAAAAATATGTGCTTGGTTGCATGCACTCCTCTTTCTACCAAAATCACATATGTACTGCCTTTTCCCCCTGTGTCTCTGGAACAGTTTCTCGGAGCTATCTGAGGTGCTGTCTCCCGGACTGCAGTTCTCATGTTGCCCTGGATAAAACCACTGCTCATGTTGTCCATTTTTTTTTCATGAATTTATGTTTATGTTTTAAGTATTACTTTGATATCAACCTTTTAGTGACAATTACCCTTTAATTCACTTCCTAGTTCTTTTGAAGGTTCAGTTCAATTCAGTTTAGCCGCTTAGTTGTGTTTGACTCTTTGAGACCCCATGAGTCACAGTACGCCAGGCCTCCCTGCTGCTGCTGCTGCTGCTGCTGCTAAGTCCCTTCAGTCGTGTCCGACTCTGTGCGACCCCAGAGGCAGCAGCCCATGAGGCTCCCCCGTCCCTGGGATTCTCCAAGCAAGAACAGTGGAGTGGGTTGCCATCATGTTGTACATTTTTTTAGTCGACAATACTCATGTGAAAAGATGAAGTGACAGGAGAGAAAACCAGATAAGGGCCAGCTGGTGAAGGGTCATATATATTGTTAAAGATTCTGTCCTTGACACCACAGACCCCTTCACAGGGTGAAGTTTTGAACTGAGAGATTAAATATACAAACAGACATGGCCAGGCCCATATGTAAAGACAGAACTTCCACCATAGTCTGCAGCAACCAGCACAGAGATCAATGTATTATGTACAGTAACCATCCCAGGAAGCCAGTCTGCTAGCTACAGATCAGTCTTTGAGGAAGTCAGACCTCCATCTCTAGTAATCCTCCAGGAAACCAAACAATAACCTCTTTAACAATTGCCCCCACCCAACCAGGACTTGATTCCTAACTGACAGCTTCTCTGATTTTTGTCTCCACTCCCAATTTAGGACTAACTAGAGAAAGTCAAATATACATTCATAACCAACCACATATGAAGCCCTGCTTCTTGCACACATCTGCAGCTTCTCAGTGCCAACAGCCTCCAGTCAGGGTGCACCCGAAGCCTTCTCACTTTTCTACTATGAAGCTTTTCCACTCCTCTGCCTGCCTGTCAGTCTCAGCAAAAATGCCAGTGATGCTGGCTTACTTCCTTCCAGGAGCAAGTTCAGAATAAGTGGCCTTTGTTTGTTCTCATCTGGTTGTGAAAGTTGCTCAGTCGTAGCCAACTCTTACCCGCTCCAGTATTCTTGCCTGGAGAATCCCAGGGATGGGGGAGCCTGGTGGGCTGCCGTCTATGGGGTCACACAGAGTCAGACACGACTGAAGTGACTTAGCAGCAGCAGCAGCAGCAGCCAACTCTTTGCAACCCCATGGAGTCCTCCAGGCCAGAATACTGGAGTGGGTAGCCTATCCCTTCTCCAGGGGATCTTCCTGACCAGGAATCGAACTGAGGTCTCCTGCATTCCAGGTGAATTGTTTACCAACTGAGCTATGAGGAAGCTGGTCTTCAGTTATTTCCACAGAACCTGGGGAAGACAAAATAGTGTGGAGAAGAGACAGTTGGCTGCTGCCTTGGGCTGAACTCTGCTGAACTAGTAACTTACTCTTGTTTATTTGTGTTTCTCTCTCTCTCTTTTTTTTTTTTTTTTCTGGAAGGTCCAGAAAAGGGGCCAGGATCCAGAACTTGAGGATAAAGGACAGGACTCAATGACTGCCCCCCACCCCCCTCTTGGGGAGATAAAGGTTCTCAATAGTGGTTCTCCAGGTCAGGGCTAAGAAGAGCAACATCCAGGCAGTTCCGGGGTGAAGCTGTGGGTAAAGCACCATCCAAGCAACTGTGTGTGCGTGTTTTAAATTGGTGTGCGATTGCTTTGCAATGTTGTGTTGGTTTCTGCTCTGCAACAATGTGAATCACCTATATGTACACACACGTGCCCTTCCTCCCGGGCCTGCCTCCCGCCCACCATCCCGCTCCTCTGGGTCGTCCCGCAGCGCCGAGCTGAGCTCCCTGCTGCACAGCAGCTTCCTGCCAGCTGGTTCACACGTGGGAGTGTGTGTGTCAGTGCTGCTGTCTCAGTCTGTCCCTTCCTCTTCTTTCCCCTCTGTCCACAAGTCTCTTCTCTTCGTCTGCACCTCTATTCCTGCCCTGCAAATAGGTTCATCAGTACCATTTTCTAGATTATATATATATATATATATATGTTAATATACGATGCTTGTTTTTCTCTTCCTGACTTACTTCACCCTGTATGACAGTCTCTAGGTCCGTCCGCATCTCTACAAACAAGTTTCAAGTTGTTCCTCGCTCTGCTCTAATTTCCCTTTATTGTCCTGAAAAAGCGAAAGTGCCATTTGCTCTGTTGTATCTACCTTTGCCACCCTGTGGACTGGAATTCTCCAGGAAAGAAGATGAGTGGGTAGCCATTCCCTCCTCTGCAGGGGGCGGGGGTGGGGGAGCAGGTCTTCCCAACCCAGGGATCGACCCTGGGTCTACCTGCATTGCAGGCAGATTCTTTACTGTCTGAGCCACCAAGGAAGCCCTTATTAGTCCTGAGCCCTCGGCAAAGCCTATCCCGCAAGATAACCTTGTATCACCATTATTGTGGAGAGGAGGAAGGTGCCTGTCCCGCTTTGGGAGGTGCTGAGAGCTGCCAGCTTGGTGCAGAAGGCTCGACAGCCCCTCAGCACTTGTGCGCCCACCAAAGCTTGGGGGACTTGATAGCACTCTGGACATTCAGCACTTAGGATGTGCTGCGTCTGTTTCTTTAGTTATTTCAGTCATATGATCTTATATAGGTCAGAAAACCTGTGCTCTTACTTCTATACAATCACTGATTTTGACTGTTTCTAGTAGTCAACTCACCTATAGTTAAAATGTGAAGGTGTCTTTTTTTTTTTTGTACTTTATAAAATGTTAACAGCTTGATGAATATACCTATGAATTTTTACTACTTATTATGATATACTTCCTTAATGAAATGTAAGATGGATGCATTTTAATGTATTTATTTCAAGATTTTGGGTCTTTTTGTGGGCAGTGCTCTAGAACCGTGGTGGTTGAGGGGACCATAGAGTTCAGGACCCTTTTTTTCTCATCCTTTCTCATGGATTGAAACCTGTCCATGAGATAGGTTTCTCATCCCTTGTAACCTACGCTCAGGGGTTACTATCCAGACGTGTGATTGGCACTAGAAGCCAGCATAGAAAAGAATGAAAGATTGGCAAAATCCAGACCGTCTGCTGGTGAGTCGCAGGGAGCTGCTCAGCTAAGAGGCTCCTGGAAGTGGCCTAAGAAGCTCTCCTCCCACCTCAGACCGGAAGCTCCACTGAAGCCGTTTATCACCTGTGATCAAGTCTAAGCCAGTGGCTGTCATGTTCCAGGTGCTCAATAAGTATGTGTTGAGTGAGTGAGAACTTTCAGGTACCCTTGTAATCTGCTCTGGTTTCTCTTTCTTCAGTTCTCCCTTAGGACATAGGGTAGTTAAACAGAGTGGAGGAGGTTACCTAATATACAATATAAATCTGTATGGATGGAATATCATCTATGTAATGTCAAGAATAATCAAAAGTAAGGTGATATGGCAGTTGTATGTTTTATAAATTTTTCCATGTATTCTCTAGCTTCTTACATCCTGTAAAAAAATTTCAGACTCACACATATGTAATTAGAAATGAAAATTTGTTTACTTGTTCCTTTGCCCAGAATGTATATTAAAATTATTTTGCTGATACAAGGTAACTTAGAAAAACAGGGTATTAGTTCAACACAAGAAATTTTATATCTTCAGCATTGTCTTGAAGTGCCCTTTTATATTATACAGTTTTTTAAAATCTCATTTTACTTGGGAGAATAAACTGGTCAGCTAACTCATCAATCCTGTGGGGCACTTACTGTATCACGTCCCATGAGTAGTTGTCACATGTAAAGAAATGTTTACATAATCTCGGCAAGTCTTTTTTTTTTTAAACTGCACTGAGTAGCAAGTGGGATCTTAGTTCCATGATCAGGGATTGAACCCATGCCCACTGCCCTGGAAGCATAGAGTTGTAATCACTGGACCTCCAGGGAAGTCCCAGTGAGTCTTAACAGTCTTTTCTGCTCATGTGAAATGACTCTGTTTTTTAAGGACCTCAGATGCTGAGAATTGCATTAGTCATCATCAGACTCTCTATTCATGACACAACACCATTGGTCCAGAAAGGCTACACTTCTCTCTTTCATTTCCCTTTGGTCATTTTTCTTCATCTTCTTCCTGCAGTTCCATATACCTCGTTCCCTAATGTCTTTAAGGTTTGTCCTCCCAAGCCGTCTTCTATATTTTGAACACATTTTCTTAAAAAACTATATAATAATATTTAAAGTTTAAATTTTTTAAATAAATTATTTTGTGATATACATCTCAACTAGCTTCTAAGTTTCATAAAATGTTGGCTTTTTTTGAGAACTATTCGTGTTACTTTGTATAACATGCTTCTTACTGGCATGTATGATTCTGCAGCAGTCATGCGTCATAGCTTATCTCTTCCTTTCATCATACTTTTGTTGTTCCCACCTGCTCCCACTTCTACAGATCTGTGCATGTCTCATTATGAACCTACCCTGTGGTTTCTTTGGTAAGTATGTCCTAGAGTTGAGTGGCTGGCATTTGGGGGTATATGCATATTTAGCTTCAGTAAGTAGTGCTGACTTGCTCTCAGGAATGGTGGTACTGTTTACTGAACCCAGGTCCCACTGCTTGCCGTTCAAAAGCCATTAAAGAGGCCAGGTTGGTGGAATTAATAAAAGTTTGCTTTATTTTAGATGCTTGCAACCTGGGGATGGAGGGAGGGTGGATCCTTGTCCAAAGGCTAACTCCCCTCTGACAATCAGGGGGCAAGAAATTTTATAGGCTGAAGGATGGGGCTACATGCAGAAATAGCAGTCAGTTCTGACAATCATCTTGAAATTAGTCATGCAGTGGTCTGACCAGTGTCATCTTATTTTAAGAACTGTTAGGTTTTAGTTCCAGGGTTGGTTTGGTTCCATTTTTTGAAGCCAATTCTCAGAATTGTGGCAGCTTATATCATGGTTATAGTCTGGTCGTCATGTAGTTAACTTCTTCCACCTGGTGGGGGTTTCAGTCTCTAAGATAGCTCATGTATTATGGCTCAGAACACTATAGCCCTTGAGGAGGAACAAAATGTCCTTAACTATGCTTAATGACTAAAGTATTATTTGGTCTGCTGTGACTATTTCCCTTTGTTTCTGCATGTTCTCACTTCTCTGATTAAACCTATTCTTTGGCTAAAGTTTTTCCACAGATAAAAGGCAGTCAAAGAACATGGCTTGGCTTTCTCTGCCCACCAAAGCAAAATAAAAAATACACAGAGTTTGGAGGAATAGAAAGATGGCTTAATTCTCAGCCAGTGGAGAGAGCAACACAGTAGGCTCAAGCTTCAAGAACTGTACCTCCCATCTATGATGGATCTAGGGGCTTATATGAGGGCTCAAAGTCAGGGGTCATGATGAGGAACAAAAGTGTTTGGATCTTGATTTCTACCTCTTGCATTGTTTCAAAGACAGTCATAGGCTGGTGTCAGGAACCCAGTAATTGGGGCTGGCGGTTTGATGCCTCTGCGGCCTTCTTTCTGATATGTAACTATAGGGGAAAGGGTTGTAAGGGTCAACATCAGATACAGGATGTATTTAGCATGTAGAGCCAAAGGAAAATAGATGTGAAGTGTAGCTCCTGCTGAGTCAGGGGGCAGAAAAGCAAACTTGGTTGCAGGCTTGCGGACTTAGGAGCAGTTAAAGCAAAACACTTTCCGTGAGTTCGGGTCTGCTCACTGTTCTCTTTATTTTCTTTGTTCTCAGAAAGGGAAAGAGAAAAACTCATTTCTCTCTTTTTAATTTTTTTTCTTTTCACTGCAACAGGACTGTAGGGCCTGTTCCAATTCAATACCTGTGTAGATTCTAATATGGTAAAGAGTGATTGATGGAAGCCACATAAACAAAAGCTCCTTGGGTTCTTTGCATATAAAGAGTTCCTGAGATCTTCCAGTTTGAGAAACAATGATTTAGGTTACACCAATACTGGCAAAAATAATCAATTGTCAATTTTACTTTATGTCATGTTAAGTGAGGTATTGTCTTACCCTGATGCATTCACTTATTGATAAGGTATATTATGTATTTTTTTTTACCACTTAGGAGAAAGGTCCTTTTCAGTCTGTTAGTAAGGATGAAAAGCTTGGCCACCCCATTTCAAAAGTGCAGCATGGAGGGAAGGCGCTGAGCCCTCAATTGTCAGAACTCTCGGAGGCCAGCTGGGGAGGTTTCATCTCATTCCCCGCGAAGGCCAGGGGCCATTCTGGAATTAGAGCTGTTTGTGCTGAGCTACAACATACATTCAAGATCTTTTTGGAAAGGATCAGCAATTCTGGTCCTAAGTGGTCTCTGTGGCCTGAGGCTGGCGAGTAACTCTGAAGTGCCTTCCTTCAGCTTGCTGCCCCTTTAAGCCTGGCAGCTGCCCTGCAGCAGTTACAGTAACTGAACTCAGTTAGGTCTGGTTGCTCTCCTTTGGCAGTCTGTCACTGCTCCCCTTTCACCCCAGGTTCTTGCCCTCCAGGTACCATGGGGCAGGTGATGAGAAGCTCAGTCAGAGTCCTGTGTGAATGGCCAGAGAAATAATCAACTGAGATGATGGATTCAATTGTAATTTACGTATTACTTAGACATACTCTAGTGTGTGACCTGTCATTCTTCAGTGGATGCCAGCGTTATGCGATATGTGACGATGTGTGTACAAAGTTCATCACTCTATTTTCACCCTATAGCATAAACAGCCTTTATCATTTTGTCACATTTGCTTCCAGGATTTTCTCTTTACATTTTCAAAAAAAAAAAAAAGGAATTGTTAGGATAAAGCAAAGTAAAAGCCACCTTTAACCATTACCTCTAGGCTCATTCCTCCTGTCCGCCCTTCCCCACCTCCCACACAAAGCAATTACTATTATAAGTGTGCTTTGCATGATTGTTATCAAAAATGCAAGTCCATGTGTCCAGGGCACAGTGAGGCCAATCAATACTAAAACACTGGGGTCTAGAACAGAGAAAGGTTTGTTACAGGGCCACACAGGAGATGGGTGGCCCATGCACTGAGAACCCCAAAGTTATTCAAGGCTTTCAGTAAAGCCCTTTTCTAGGAAAGGTGAGGGAGAGGCCTTGTCAGTTGCTGCAGACTTCAGATCCTTGTTTTTGAGGCCAGTTCATGGTCAGGTGATGATGTTCCTGTAAACCTCTACCAAACAAGTGTTATTCTCTGTCTTGACAAGAAAGAGCCAGGTCCCAAGCACAGCCGTTACTCTCCTAGGTCCCAGTCCTGGCTGAGAGGAGGCAGAGCTCAGCTGGCAGCACCCTTAGGGCCAGGTCCCCAGACCCTGCCCAGTTGTCATCCCGGAGGCAGACAGGCACCCAGCTCAACTGGCCCTTGGACTCCTCAGGCCTCCCACAAGGTGGGAGCAGTTCCCACAGACTGCGACCCGGGCAAACAGCTGCAACCATTGAGGTCACAGAGACGGGAATGAGAGTGAGGTTCACTGCTGCCTCAAGGCCTAATCCTGGCCAATGGATGGCCCTGGCAAGGGCTCTGGAGCCCTGCAAGACACAGCCCCCAGCCTGTTCACTGGCCCCCCCTCTTCCCCCAGCTCACCCTCTGGCCCAAGGCTAGGCAAGCTGGAGGGTCTCAGGGAGAAGGCAGGGATCTGCCTCTTACCTCATTCTCCGCCTGAGGACCACAGCACCACCAACTGGTGACTGAGTCACTTCTCTAATGGCTCCTCATTGACAGTTGGTTGCTTGTGGATGGGGCCCACCAAGGGTCTGACCAATGGCTGAGGAGGACCCCGTTGCCTGGTAACAGGGTGCTGAGTAATGGTGCCCAGCAATGGCTGTGTGCTAAGGGGTGTGCTCTGTTACATGATTTTAGTCCCTTTTTAATTTCTAAAATCACATTTATAGCTATAGATCCATAAACAAGACTTAATATTGTAGTTATGTATTTTAAAGTTTACATAAATGATTTAATAGAATACATGGATCATTTTCATGGGTTTCTCAGGTGGCTCAGTGGTAAAGAGTCTGCCTACAATGCAGGAGAACCAGATTTGATCCCTGAGTTGGGAAGATCCCCTAGAGAAGGGAATGGCTACCCACTCCAGTATTCTTGCCTGGAGAATCCCATGGACAGAGGAACCTGGCAGGTTACAGTCCATGGGGTCACAAAGAGTCAGACATGACTGAGCAACTAAACCGCAACTGTAACGTATCATTTCCACATCATTGTTAGGTTTTTGAGATCATCTATCTATGGATCTAAGAAAAGTTGTTTTTCAATTTGTTTAGCTTTTTTTAATTTGTAAGGATAAAAGTCTTGACTCCCAAATTCTTTACATGTTGCACCAGAACAACTTGTAAAGTAGGCTCTTTGAGAATATTCTGTAGAGGCCATCATGTTGTTTTCTGATACAGTTCTATCTTTCCCTGTTCACTTGGTTTTTTTTTTTTTTTACCTTATTGTACTGACTAAAGCCTCCAGAACAACACTGTGTAGACACTGTGAGAAAGGACAGCCTCGTATTGTCTCCAGTCTTACAGAGTAAGCATTCAGTCTCTGGCAATTAAGTATGATATTTGCTGCAGGTTTTTCATAGAAATCCTTTGTCAGGTTGAGGAAATTTCCTTCTTTTCTTGGTTTGCTGAGAGGTTTTATTGATTAATGTTAAATTTTGTCAAATAGTTCTATATCTACTGACATTATCACCGGGCTTTTCAGTCTTTTGACAAGTTTCATTATTTTGGTTTCAAATGATTCAACCTTGCTTTCTAACCCTAATCTTACCCCCACGTTGTTCAGTCACTCAGTCATGTCCGATGTTATGCGACCCATGGACTGCAGCATGCCAGGTTTGTCTGTCCATCACCATCTCTCGGGGTTTGCTCAAACTCGTGTCCATTGAGTTGGTGATGACATCCAATCATCTCATCCTCTGTCATCCCCTTCTCCTCCTGTCTTCAATCTTTCCCAGCATCACAGTCTTTTCCATGAGTCAGTTCTTCTCATTAGTGCCCAAAGTATTAAAGTTTCAGTTTCAACATGAGTCCTTCCAATTCAGGACTGATTTCCTTTAGGATTGACTAGTTTGATCTCCTTGCAGTCCAAGGGACTTTCAAGAGTCTTCTCCAACACCACAGTTCAAAAGCATCAGTTTTTCAGTGCTCAGCCTTCTTTATGGTCCAACTCTCATATCCATACATGACTACTGAAAAAACCAAAGTTTGACTATTTGGACCTTTGTCATCAAAGTAATGTCTTTGCTTTTTAATGTGCTGTCTAGGTATGTCATAGGTTTTCTTCCAAGGAGCAAGCATCTTTTAATGTATGGCTGCAGTCACCATCTGCAGTGATTTTGGAATCCAAGAAAACAATGTCTTTCACTGTTTTTGTTGTTTCCCCATCTATTTGCCATAAAGTGATGGGACCGGATGCCACAATCTTCATTTTTTGAATGTTGAGTTTTAAGCCAGATTTTTCACTTTCCTCTTTCACCATCAAGAGGCTCTTTAGCTCCTCTTTGCTTTCTGCCATAAGGGTGATGTCATCTGCATATCTGAGGTTATTGATATTTTTCCAGCAACCTTGATTCCAGCTTGTGCTTCATCCACCCCAGCATTTTGCATGATGTACTCTGCATGTAAGTTAAGTAAGCACGGTGACAATATAGAGCCTTGATGTACTCCTTTCCCAATTTTGAACCAGTCCCCACATGATCATCATTAGTTTCCTGACACAGGAAAGTACCACAAAATGGCTGATTTAGGACAGCAGAGGTTTACTTTCTTGTGTTTCTTGAGGATAGCAGTCTGAAATCACGGTGTTATCAGCCCATGCTCGATGTGAAGCCTGGAGGGAAGGATCATTCTTTGCTCTTTCAGTTTCTGGCCTGTGTCAACCAAATTCCATTCTTTACGTCCTTCTTCACGTGACATTCTCTGTCTCTGCATATCTTCCCGCTGTTTGTGTGTCTGTCTCTGAGCCCAAATTTCTCTCTTTTATAAAGCCACTAGTTACATTGGATTCGGGTTCACCCTAATGACATAATCTTAATTTAGTTAAATCTGCGAACAACTTATGCTATGGTTTTCAAGTCTGTGTCCTGCCTCCCCACCATATGTTGAAACCCTAACCCCTCAAAGGTAATGGTATTTGCAGGTGGGGCCTTCAGAAGGAGCTTAGTCATGAAAGTGGCACTCTCATCAATGGGATTATTGCCTCATAAAAGAGGGTCCAGAGGCACCATAGGCCCTCTTCCAGGTGAGAACACAGAATGTGCCAGTTATGAATCAGGTGGATGGTCCTTATCAGAACGTGATCATGCTGGTGTCTTGATCTTGAACGTCTCAGCTTCCAAAATTGTGAGAAACAGATTTCTGTTGTTTATAAGCTACACTATCTGTGGTATTCTATTATAGTGGCCCAAACAGATCTAGACAATATATTTCTGAATATGATCACATTGAGGTACTACTCCAAGGTCAGGATGTCAATATATTAATGTTTCCTTTGGTGGGAAAACACAACTCCACCTATAAAAATTAGTATGTGTAGTCATTTTGCATAGTGGTAGGTTTTAAATACTTTGCTAAAGATTTGTGTGTCCATGTTTATAAAGTATTTTGTGCCATTTTTTTCTTGTAATGACTTTGGTTTTGGTATCACTATAATGTGGCTTCATAAACTATTTTGGGAAGAGTTCCTGCTTCCTCTCTTATCTTTCTGTGGCTAACTTTAAGATTTTCCCTCTGACTTTCGTTTTCTGTATTTACTACATGTGTAAGAGAGATTTTGTTTTCGTTTAGCTTATAAAGATTTGTTGGTTTTCTTGCTTTTATGGAAGAGTTGTAGCCATTGGTTCTTCACATGTTGCCTCTGCTCCATTTTTTTCCCTCCTCTCTTTTCCCTGTGAGACTCCAATTAAATTTTTGTTAGATCATTTTACTTTATTTACTTGAATTTCTTTATGTATATTCCATCTATTCCCTTCCCCAAGCTGTATTTTTCATAATTTCTCAGATCTCTATTTCATCTTATTATTTTCGCTTTCAGCATCAGCCTATCTGCTGCCAGATTTGTTCACTGAATTTTTGAGTATGACTTCCCTCATTTATAGAGGTTTTGTCTGATTATTTTTCANTTTTACTTTATTTACTTGAATTTCTTTATGTATATTCCATCTATTCCCTTCCCCAAGCTGTATTTTTCATAATTTCTCAGATCTCTATTTCATCTTATTATTTTCGCTTTCAGCATCAGCCTATCTGCTGCCAGATTTGTTCACTGAATTTTTGAGTATGACTTCCCTCATTTATAGAGGTTTTGTCTGATTATTTTTCACACTTGTTGGGTTACTTCTCATAGTTTCTCCCCATAAAGGTATGTTAAAGCTTATGCTTTTTTTTTTTTTATATATGGTTATTTTCTTTCTAAAGAAATCTATACCTTCTAACTCAAGCATTTGAAATCTTTAGTGGGTAGTTTCTGCCATCTTTTATTCATCATGCTGATTATTTATGATGCTTTGCTTCCTTTTTTGGCTGTATATTACTCCTTCCCCTCCATAAGTACTTTGTAGGGATTTTTTGAGGCTTAGGATAATGGTATTTTCTTTTGGAGTGGACTCCTATTTGTTTTAGTCATTTCCAGCACTACCAGCGCTGAACCCTTTTAAATGAAGCTTGAGGTTTCTTTCGACTCTGGTGATGCCAGTTTGGGTTATTCTGCTAGACAGCCAGCCTAGCAGCAGTTATAGCCTTGCGGGATGTGTTGCCTGTCTCCTTCTTTCCTCCCTCTCTCCCTCGCTCCCTCCCTTCCCTTCTCTTTCCCTCTTCCCCTTTTCTCTCTCCTTCCTCAGGAGATGAATCTGTGTGACCATAGGGTGCTTTCAAGTTCCCAAAGCCTTTCAGGACCTGAGCCTTGACTTATAGACCCTCTATTTCTCTACAGTTAACTTTAGTAGGACTTTGCAAATTTCTTCTTGGAAAAAGTGCTTTTTGATTTTTTTCACCTATTTTTCTGGATTTTTCATTTTGACTGAATTTTTGCCCAATAATAGCTCTTATCTTGGCTATTCAATGCATTCAAAAAACTTAAAACCAATTTTTTTTTTTTTTTAGCATTTTAAAATGTTTCAGTAGAGAGTTTGGTCATAATAAGATTGCCCACCATTATCTAAAGCCTTACTTTTGTGTCTAAATAAATCACTGCTTAACTACTAGTCTTGATTACCAAAGTTTTTCATTCATTTCTTGGTGGGATATTCAATCTTCTGTCTCTGGCTTGAATGTTTCAGTGGTAGAGTATAATTGTGGCCCCAGCATTCCCTTTCCTTCCAAACTCTGTAGGCGATTAAACTGGTTTTAGGGGACTTCCCTGGTGGTCCAGTTGTTAAGAATCTGCCTTGCAGTGCAAGGATGTGGGTTTGATCCCTGTTTTTAGAACTAAGATCCCGCATGCCACGGCAACTAAACCTGTCTGCTGTAACCAGTGAGCCCTGGTGGTCTGAAGCCTGCACAACACAAGACACAAGGAGGGCCCCCAGTACTGCAACCAAGACCCCACACAGGCAAATAAATGCATTGAATAAACTAGCTTTTGATTGAGAATAATGATTTTTTTAAAAAAGAATAAAGATCTGTTTTTCATTATTCTTAAAGTCCAACAAACTTTGTCAGGAAGTGTCTTGGCATTTGGCATTCGTTGTTTTGTTTCAGATTTTCCTTAATCATGTTATGTCCCTTAAAGAAAAGTCTTTAATAACAAGGTTATTCTACTATGGCTTTGGATAATTTTATTTGTATTTTTTATTTGCATTAGCAACTGCTTAGCTAATTTTTTCATTTTTTTGTTTCTTTCTCAAGGACAACAAATATACACACATTGGATATACTTTGTCCTAAATTTATAATTTTTCTCCAATTCTTTATCCTCTGTGCTTTTTCAAATTTCATCTTGCTTAGTTTTCTGTAGTATGTGCAGCACACTCCCTCTTTTCAGTTATTATTTGAGTTGCTTCAATGTAGCTTTTCATTTTCTTAAGGTATTTTTCTTTTTCATTTCTTCCCTGAGCTCTTTCAGGTCAGTTGAAAATTCTTCTGAAGTTTTATTATCACTTTACTTTTTGAAGATTTTAAAAATGTGAACAATTATTAAAGTCTGTATTGAATTTATTACAATATTTCTTCTGTTTTATGGTTTGGTTTTTTGGCCAGAAGGTACTGTGGGATTTTAGCTCCCATACCAGGAATCAACCCCTTACCCCTTGCACTGGAAGTCGAAGTCCTAACCACTGTACCACCAGGGAAGTCTATCACTTTAAAAAATTATTTTTTTTGAGCTCTTGTTTCATCATGGCTATATTTAATTTCTTTTAAAGTAGATGCATTTTCTATGTGTTTTGTTACTTAATTCTTTTGATATGCAAACAAAATTCCCTTTGTCTTTTATTCCTTTGACTTTGTCATATTTTGGGCAAAAAGCTGCGTGACTTTGCATGGATCCTGTCCTGGATCACTTTTCACTGCTGCTCAATTTCCTGGGCCACTATCCAGCCCAGATACCTGCTGAGGAAGGAGGCACCCCGCGGGTGAGCAGGGGCATCGCCTTAGGCTTGGCCCTTCCCAATGGGAACAGTTGGCCACTGGCAACCTTCCTTTAGGTTGCAGGTCAGCAGGCTTTGCGAGGTAGCCCTGATGACACAGGTCTCTGGTTGGGTGAAGATCCAGAGCTTTGTTTACTTTCATCAGCAGCAGCTTAGCTGTCATTCACCTCTTTTCTTGAGTTTCTCTTGTATCTTCCCCTCACTCATGGATACTTTGTTAGTGAAATGTGGGAAGAGAAATACCTGGACTAAGCTACAATTATGAGGGTCAAATCCCTTACCCAGAGAATCTGAACATCTATTTTAACTGTGAGCTGAAAGAATTTTGACAAATCTGGGCAATGTGGGCTATGGACAGATAGAGTTACTTTCTCAGTGTGGATGGCGCGCAGGCCAGAGCCTCTCCCCAAGCTGGCCTCTCCTCACCACAAACAAAGCTGCCTTTGGCCCTTTGGTCAAAAGCCTTCCTCCTTCTTCAGTTAGCAGATGTCGGAGTAGGAAAGCTACATAGGCAAGGAAGACTATTCAAGACTCTTGCAGAAAGAAGGGAGACAGAACTCAACTCAGCTGACACAAAGGACCGGAGAGATTTTTAAGAGCTGAGGTGGGGAAGAGGGGGCTCATGGACAATCCAGGGTTTGAACATTCAGTTTACCCAAAGGAAAAGTACAGCCTCTCCCCTTTCACAACAGGAGGAGTTTTCCAGGTTTGAGCAGGGTGTCAGCTGATGTCAGGAGTCTATGGTCCTGGATGATTGCATTTCAGAGATATCCCAGGTCCTTGAGAAAGAATCCCTGAATTTTAAAGTTGGTAAAGGGCTTTTGAGATTTACATACATTTAAAAGGGCATAGAGTAAGTTTAGTTACAATTACAGGTCACCTAAAGAGAATACTTTAGAAAAAAGAAAAGTGACTTCAAGGGCCCTTGAAGAAAGACACCTGTTTGGACTTTAGTCTAGATGAAGGTCGTCTTGGTCAGGGTTCAGGTTTCTGATCTGGGAGCCATTGCTCCTTAGCCAAGACACTTTAGAGGGGCCCCCATCCCATCTCCTCCTCTGCTTCCCTTTCTTCTGTCTCTCCTCCTCCTCTTTCTGGGTCCAGCCGCTGGGCCCTAATTCATGGTCCTTCACCCCTTTCTTGGACCCTGTGTCCACCCAGAGCCTCTAGAGCAGGGGAGGGTGGGTATGTGAGCTGTGGAGGAGTACAGCTGTCTCCTCCATGCAGGGCAGCAGGGGAAGGCTGCCCTATCTCTCTTGGCCCAGGTCATGATCCCTGGGAGCAAAGAACTCTGTCCTCCCTAGGGGACTCAAGAGAGGCTGTGTGTGACATCCCTCCCCCACCCCCCCACCCCCCCCCCCCCCGCCCCCCCCC